>CM057458.1:513800000-514112500 GCA_016271365.2 Neoceratodus forsteri
AACCACGCAAATTAGCCCATTGGGCATGCAAGGTACTATTGGCCATTAGCATGCCCATTACGGCTCAGTTACATGGACCACAGGTGACTTAGTACTAGAGGTGGATGAAGTGGCCAAAATTCACTCCGCGAAGTGATTCATGGAGTAATGCAATATAATCCTCAATGTGGAGTACTTTGCATCATAATGAGGAACACAAAGTCTGTTGAAACCAATGACTTCATGTTATTCCACCTCCCCCCAACCACTTCTAAGCCAGTTTTAATGTGAAATACATGGAAATCAATGCAGTGACTGGCACTTACTAGAATCAGGGGGGTGGGACAGATGCAGGTATCATTGCATGCTCCCACCCCCTCTTACAAGGGAAGAAAAAATTCTGCCTTCCCACCACCTAGATGACACCTGACCTGGCTGCATTGTCTCCCAGGCAGACTCCCACCCTATCCCATTGATGATTGCCTGGCACCCTTTAGGGGAATTCAGGTGCCATGACCCCACCTAGCTAGAACAAGCCAAGGGTACTGGGAGGCGGCTAATATGGGGAAGCCACAGCCGGGTCCATGACCAGGCAGATGATGCTGGAAGTGGGAGGTAACAAAAAATAGTTAAAAAAAATAAAAAACTTTAGACTTTTGCCTTTTCCTCTTGTTTTCAGTGTCTGTTTCCAAGGGCATCTCATTTGTCTCTCCCTCTCCCGTAATAACTTAATTTTCTTCAAGTATGGTATTCCCATCTAACCTTATACAAACATCTGTCTGTGTTCTATATACAGTGGATAACCCATTAGTTCTCTCATGGTGTACATTATTTCCAGTGTTACACAAGGTCCCTGCACCCTTATTGGTACCCGTAGAGGTACACTGTAGACAGCTAGCATTTAGGTATATCTTATTCTAATGTATAGGGCTATGGGCATCTACCACATAACAGTAGATGTTAGGATATGTATGCATATTATTGTTATACACTTTACTTTCTAATATACTATACATATGTATTTCTTGCTAACAAGATGTTAGGACACCTGTGTCCTTGTAATGGTTATGATATATGAGTCAGCATTGGCATCTTCTGATGATCTGTATTATTACACAGCTATGCACAAACTGTACTTCTTTGTCTTTACAAAGTGATGACTATTACAAAATTGTATAATGTTATCTTGGACTGAGGAGTCACCTCTAATTTAACCAATAAGGCTCATCTCTGTAACTAGACATGTTTCTATCTTACAGTAACCATGGTAATTATCATAAGTATAAAATGTAAGACATTACGTCTTCCACCTTGGAGACCACAAGAGACACAGAGAATCCTCGAGGTATAGGGAACTCTTAGCATTGGCTCCCAGTTCATATTGGTAAGAACTGCTTAGGGCAACTGTTATTATACTTTTGGTAGTAATAAACAAGCTTTATTACTCGTATGCAACCTGTCTGTGATTCCTTGCATGCCCATTATTGCCAAGAACCTGAGAGTGAGGTTTAGACCTCCTGGCAACTGATGACCGTGAGCAGGAAATATTTGGTGTTTGCAAAGTTTCACTTGTTGCTTACAACTTTTCCCTTCCCAATGGGGACTATAGGTGTGCATTCCTGCACCACATCTCCCATCTTATGACCTCTTTGTAACCACTTACAAAGTCTAGCTGCTTACTGGGTGTGGTCGATGCCGACTCGACCCACCACACGGCAGTTTTGACCTGCAGGTGTACAAGTGCACAGTAGCCTGATTGTGGATAAGTGCACCTGTTGTGGATCGATACACAGCATGGCCCCCTTTTCACAGTTTGATTTTTTTCCCTCCCACACAATGACCACCGTATCAAATATCTGTGCAGAACTGAGACTCGATATCTCAAACTTCCTTGCCACCCATGGAGGAAGAGCTGACTTCACGCAGGACACAAGTCAATCTGAAAACCCTGTACTGGGGATTTCAACTCAGTACACAGAGATGAGACAAATAGCCAGAAAGTGAGAAGCTAAAGGGCTGTTGGTGATGGCTCTCTATGCTTCTCTGGAAGCCTCCAAAGTGAGGTTTCAAGCCCTTGAACTGCACATCTCATCTCTTAAGCAGGAAATGGGGTTGCAGGAAACTTAGTGTGTGAGACGAGAACAGGATTTGGAGTCAGAACTCCAAACTCTGAGAAATGAAAAGGATTCCCTTTTGCATCATTCTGCACAGGCAGGCAAGCAGGAACTTTGTATGTTGAAGCAGGAGTGTGAAAGTTTGAGGCAGGATAAGGGGCAGGCTTTGCAAATGAATGACTTGTTAAGTAGAACAAATGAGCAACTGAGTGAGGAGTTGGGAGACATGCAGGAAGATATAAACCAGGTACGTAATGACTTAAACGTAGCTACTAGGGACAATCGTGAATTGAGCACCGTGTATAGTGTTACATAAGCAGATGCAAGATGAGTTGGATATGAATGTTGCAAAAGTGTGTCATGAGGAATATGAAAACAAAATGGTGAAACTGTGCCATCAGCGAGAGGAGCTGGCCAGTCATGTCAAGGCGATGGGAGACTTTGCCCATGCCTTGTCATCGTCATTGAGTGGGGAGTAGTCTGATGATGACTTTTCACAGTACAGCACCCAGTCACACCACTACTGTGGCCCAGATACTCCTCCTTGCTATCCACAACATGGCAGAACCCTGTAACATAACACCCATACCCTACGTCATCGATGGAATGACTCACATCATGGGTGATGCCAACATGGTGACCCCCATGATGGGGGGGAGCAGGCCTAGTCCTAGTCCCAATGGCACCACTGATAGCCATTATTAATGTGGAAGACAGACAGGAGATAGAGACAATGACTGAGAATGCCATAGGCAACGTGCCCATCTCTGAGAGAAATAAAAAGGCTCTTAGAACTCAGATTAGACAGCTTCTATGATAGGCCAGTACTCAGGAGGGCATGGTTCATATTGTGGCTGAAGCCACAGCTCAGGCAGCCCTAGATGGCACCGGGGGTAATCTACCTCCACTTGATCATCCCAATAATCCCCTACAAATGGCCTACTCTATTCAGCAAATAGTTGATAGCATTGGTCAGATAAGCTTGTCCGACAACCTCAGTTGCCACTTGGAAAAGGTGTATGCTAAATGCAAAATGCTTAGTCTCACTGCAGACTACCAGGTCCAGATCCTACGCTAGACCATTGATCCTGTGGACAAAACTCATGATGTCATGCACCAGGATGGCCATGCCACCTTTGATGAAGTAGCAGCTGAGCTCATTTCTGCACATAGTCCAGGTGTAGTAAGAGTGATGCTTGCATACTCTGTAAAACAAAATGCGAAGGAAAGTCCAATGACTTTCCACCAAAGGCTTTGGATGGCCTACTGTGCAGGGAAGCTCCTTGCAGGAGAAGCTGATGACATGGATCTCATTGAGTATAAGACCCTGTTCCTCAGGAACATGATCACTGCAGTAAGAGAGATGGTTTGCATGGTATTCTTTGGAAAACAGAAAGAGTTTACCAACTCTATATCTGTGATTCAAGTTCCAAGAAAGTAGCTGCTGTTGAAGCCACTCCAGAGGCCATAATGCACTACATGGTGGAGGGACAGGCCCAAGAGAAACAGCCCCTCCTCACAGACAACCAACATCCCCTGCAGTCCCAACAGCAACAACAACAGCAACAATCCTGGGATGGGAACTGGAACTACCACAAAAACAAAAAACACCATAAGAATAATAAGGGTAAACCACAAAGATCAGGCCCTTCATATAGGGAAGTAGCCAATGAGAACTGGAAATTCTGAGAACTTCTTGGGCAAGTGCACTCCATAATGGATGCCATTCCTGTATGGGCCCTTGCAGCCATACAACTGGGAGAGCAGACCTCCACAGGCTGCAGGGACACCAGAAGTATAGGCCCTCAGGCCCATGCAGGCCTGAACCTGGAAGTGGCACCCTATATAGCATCAGTGCAGCATGGTGAAGTGGTTCACAGGAACCAGGCCCACACTCTCTTCTACGAGATTCCCCATGCTCCTACTGGTACAGATTGACAACTACAGGCCCCAGTCTGGATTGTAAACAAGCTGGTCTTGGATACAAATGACATGCTCTGCACCGAGGTCGAGGTTGAGGGTCGCGTACTAATAGTGCTATTGGATACAGGTGCGACCGTGTCTGTATTACATGATGACCACCCGGACACATCCCCTTGGTCCAATGGACAGAGGACCAATATGTCGGGGTAGACAGAATTAGGCTGCCCACTTACCGTTCCCTACTACTACATGTGACACTGGGACACCTGAAGGCCTATCATACCTTTCAGCTGATGGTACTGCATGACCACCTTAGTATAATTGGAATTGACTTCCTGGCACCACACGGCTGTGTGATAGACCTAGCCAACATATTATTGATACAGATTCAGGGACAATATCACACCGTCATGATCCCTGACTTGCATGTGGTTGCAGCAATCTCTGCAAACAACAAAGAGTATGACATCATAGATTTATTCAAGAACTATAAGCTTTTCCCAAAGCTCCTTCCCATTCTACAAAGGCATCTGGAGGCATTTTCCACCAATAAGCATGATTGTGGCAGGATGCACACTGTCATTGAAGTGACAGGACCAGTACACAAGAGGCAATGGCAATACTCCTTCCCACCTGAGGCCTTACCTTCTCTTAGGGAAACAATAAAATCACTCCTCAAGCAAGGGGTAATTAGGACATGTGTTTCCACTGCAAATTCTCCAGTGCGGCCTGTGAAAAAACCCACAGGTGCCTGGAGGCTTACTATTGACTACAGGAGACTAAACCAGGTCACCCCCAGTTGTGCCCCAACTGTGGCATCAGCACCAGATGTGCTAAGACTACTGACCCTCACCAACAATGGTTTAGTGTCCTGGACATCTCCAATGGTTTCTGATCATTGCCATTAGCCCCAAGAGTCAATATAAGTTTGCCTTCACCTTTGAGGGCGGGCAGTACGCGTGGACCTGCTTACCACAGGGATTCCACAACAGCCCTTCCCTGTTTCATTTACACATGATGGATGGCCTTGAGGATTTCTCTACACCCCAGTGTCTCTTGCAGTATGTGGATGACCTGTTGTTGGCCACAGCCACAGAAGAACAATATCTAGATCTCTTAGATGGACTACTGACCCTCATTCAGAGGGCAGACCTCAATTGTAACCCTGCAAAAGCACAACTGTGTCAGAAAGAGGTACTCTTTCTGGGCCTGAGGATAACAGACAAAGGCTGAAGCCCTACCTGGAAGAAGATACAAGGATTGCAAGATCTGCCACTGCCTACCAGGGTGGCCATCCTTTGAAGGTTTCTAGGTATGGTGAACTATTCTAGAGATTTTATTTGTGATTTTGCTCAGAAGGCTGCTCCTCAGTATGAGCTACTGAAGAAGGACATTTCCTGAAATTGGGGTCCCATTCACACCCAAGCTGTGATGTCACTGAAAGAGGCCTTAGCCTCAGCCCCAGCTCTGGTAAACCCCAATCCAGCACTGCCATTCCATCTGGAATGTGCTACCTCTGACATTGCTAAGTCTGCCATGTTGGCCCAGAAGGTTTATGGCACCCTGAGACCCACTGCATATGCATCACAGCTCTTGACTCCAGTAGAACAGAAGTACAGCCTTGTGAAAGGAACCTTCTGGCCTTTTACTGGGCTGTCAAGCACTTTCTGTATATCATTGGGTACTGTCCCTTGAGCATCAACACAAACCACGCCCCAACTACCTTTTCGCTATCAGATAGAGTGAAGGATGAGTCAGTCTCCAATACCAGACTGACACATTGGTCCCTTCTTCTTCAGGATAGAGATATTAAGGTCGATCCAACCAAAATGCAATCCATGCTGACACATGGCCTCCTTTTCCAATGAGAATCCTATGATTGTACTCTGCAACCACCTGATCTCCCAGATCCAGATCCTTTCCTCCCTGCTACACCACAACTACTAGCGAACAGCTCATTGTGCCATGTCTTTACAGATAGCTCAGCTTCCTACTGCAAGGGAGAAGAGATTGCAGGGGTGGGCATATTAGTCATTTACCCTTATGGTAACACTGTGAAAATTTCCAAGCATTGCAGCGTGGCATCATCACAGTATGCTGAGATGGCAGCGGTGACCTGTGCCCTTGAGTTCATCCAGCATGGAACCAAGGATACCATCATTTTTACAGACACTAACTGGGTTTGTTGTTCCCTTACAGAATTTCTTCCTTTCTGACAGAAGAACTCATTTACCTCCTCTGATGGCAGCCCAGTGAAACACAAGGAACTGGTAATATACATTCATTCACTGGCAGAAATGTTTGCACACAAACTTTATGTACACAAACTTAAGGGCCACTCCATACATGATCCCTTTCATGCCTTCAATGACACTGCTGACACCCTTGCAATAAAGGGGCCCGAGGGGGGGACACCTGGATGATGGACCATCCAGAGACCTGAGCGGCCATGCACACTGCTGCAGTCAGGAAGAAACCTGAATCATTTTCCCCCTTGGACCTATCAGAAGCCCAGTATGCTGATTCTGAACTCAAAGATGTCTTCAGATTCCTTGACAAGGGTACTGAGAAAAATATACCTACCCATAATCCCTACCAAAGGCATGAAGGTAAGTTACACCTGTCTCCTGATGACAAGCTCATCTGGTATCAACCAGATGACACCTCCACCAAGTTGTGGGTGGTTCCCCATCATCTTAGGCCCAAATGTTTGCACCAAGTGCATGATACCCCCACTGGTGGACACCAGAGAGTGGAGAATATGTTACAGAGGCTTAAGACCACCGCTTGATGGCCTGGTGTCACCAAAGACGTTAAACAGTACATAAACAATTGCCTTGTTTGTATGCAAAATAACCCTATCCCCACCAAGTGAAATGCCAAACTACTACCAAAAAGGCATTTTGGCCCAAGGCATGCCATACAGATTGATTTCATTGGTCCCTTGACCAATACCAGCAGGAACAACAAATACACCCTTGTGGTGACTGACCTCTTTTCTAAGTGGGTTGAAACTTTCCCCACCAAGACATGTACTGTTAAAACCACTGCAAAAATCCATGTGGAACAGATTTTCTCCAGATGTGGCCTACCTCTCAAGGTAGACTCAGATAAAAGGACTAGTTTTACAGGTGAGTTGATGAAAGAAGCATTTGAACTCCTTGGAGTTCATCAGAAGTCCCACATACCCTACCACCTACTATCCTTAGGTCAAGTAGAGAGAACTAACAGATGGATTAAGCAAATGTTTTCCAAATTCATTGAGGACAATCCCAAGGATTGGGATTCCATACTGCCATTGTTCCTTATGGCAATTGGAGTTACACCCTCAGCCACTACCCATCTGACACCCTTTGAGGTGATGACTGGTAGAAATATGAGATTACCCAAACACCTGTTGTTTGACCTACACACCCCACTGCAGATCATGTGTCTGCAGACCAATATGTGGAAAAACTCAGGCAAGACCTCATACACACTCATTTGTATGTTGCTAACTGCATGGGCAAGGCCCAGCAACAGTCCAAGATCCAGTTTGACAAACATGCATAAGAAGTAGATTGTCAGGTTGGGGATCAGGTAATGGTTCTCAGATTTAAACATCCCACACATTCCTTCCCCAATAAGTGGGAAGGACCCTATCCAACTGTCAACAAGGTCAGTCCAGCAGTCTATCAGGTTAGACTCATGCATAACAACAAACTGACTGACAAATGGTTACACGCAAACCAGCTGAAACTGTATAAAGGAGTATAATTACTTTTCCTCACCCCATTGAGTGGAATAATGCTAATTCACTAATGTTTAATTTTCCTTTCCAGATACTGACAAGATGGCTATCTTGTTCCATTTTCTCCTCATCTCAGGCATTATCCCCTGCATTCAAGGCATGGCAAAGCACCTCCTTCCTCACCTTGATCCACCTGCAACTATCCCAGGGGGAGTCTCCATCAATATACCTGACAATTTGATTACTGTCCAGGAAGGTTCAGATGCCTACCTCACTGCCTTGGTTGTTACTCCTGAGAAATCTACCCTACAATTTGAGTGGCAAACCACATCACAAGGACAAATTCTCCCTGTGGCCAAGCTTTCCAAGGGAACTTTCCATGGTTGGCCCAATGCAAAATTATCCACAAATGGTTCTCTGTCCTTGCTCCAAACTTCTCTTAGACATTCTGGTTTATACAGTATTACTGCCTTAATTTATCCCTCATATTGTAATTCCTTGTCTAAAGACTCTACCAGGAAATGTTGTGCTGTACACACATGGCATCTGCTGCCATGTATTTATCTGTGTTACCCCTTACTGAGAAACAGCATTTGGAATGTCCAAAACACACCCCTGATCCTCGTAGTGGTTTCACAGCCATTGCTTTACCTGGTACACTTATCAATAACTTACAATTTATACATATACCTGTTTTGTTCAACTTGACTACTGGAATATGAAAGAATTTGGTATGTGTCATACTACTAACACGTCATTGTTTTACAGTACATTATTACTTGATAGCTTAGCAGCTTTTCAAATTCATACTCAAGACTCTATTGCCAGGGTACATTCCACTGAGCATAGAGGCAATTTCAGGAGAAAAATCTAATCCTGATGATCAAAGTCATAAATATAATAAACGTGAAATCGACAGTTCTGATGTCACTGGTGCCACAGGCACTGTTTCAGGTCTTTATGGTACAGCCATGTCTATTTGGAATAAAGCCGACATTGTTGCTATCAAATCGCATTCACAGAAATTCCTGATTGGTTTGGTAAATGATATAATACCCCCTTTATTGAATGGTGTGGATGGCCTTAGTCAGGAAGAAAGATATACTGTATATAACATGCATGATATTGCTAAAGCATTTACAGATTCTAAAGATAAAATTAACTCTCTCATTGCACAGAATAATAAAGAAGCAGATAAGCAATACATTGCCTGTGAGATATTATGCTCAGCCTATGGATCTTACATTATTACTACCATCAATAATCTTTTCCGTGATCTTGAATCTGGAAGAATCCCTGATATCATACATGATAGATGTATTTCTAAGTTGTATTGTCCTCAGTGCAAATCCTCTAGCTGTGTTTCTATGTGTATGTTCCAGGCTTTAACTATTCCACTTTCTACAGCTAGGAACTTAGGTTTTGTGACCAGACATCCTAATACTGGTCCTTGTTTTACTACTAAGAAATGTTTCATTAAGGATAGTATTTATGTTTTTTTTACTGTCTGATTACCATGTTTTGATCCTACTACAGCTTTATTTGTTGAGATTGCATCTGTACACTCCATTGGGCACCTTGACGAAGACATCTACAGAGAATGCCTCGACTTACCTCCTCTATTGGCTTTCCATCCTCTTCTGGACACCTGGGTCACCCCGCATGTGGACTGCTGTGCAAAGAAAGTGTATATTTATTTGTGTCACTGTGAAGTATTTGATGTTATTAAACCTGTATGTGGCTATTGCCCAGACAGTATCAATTGGTCCTTTTCTATGGACGATGACATCACCACTAATGGCACAGAATACCGGGACTCAACATCTGCTCCAGACAATTCCAAGTTCTACCAGTCTTACTGGGAGGAGGTTCACAGTCTGTCAACGTGGATTTCCAAACAAACTTATACTTGCCCAGCACAGTTGCAAAAAATGGAGACCACCTGCTGTTAAAATGCAATATAATTCAGATGGAGAGTATTATGTAGTTACAAATTTTAAAAGTTACAATTATGGTCTTGAGACGTGTTCTATTGATAGTCCAAACTTTTGATTTGTGCCCCATCAGAAGTCAGTTATTGGGCACACAGGTATTACACTCGTCCCTATCATGGACACTGACATTATTGATAGTAACCTTGATTATCTGCTTACACTTTCTGAGTATTTACCTTACTTTAATGTACACATTTACCCCCCTCACCTTGATATTCAAATCACTTTTAGAAAGGAAAGACACCCACCTCATCCACATCAGCAATCATATTTATAAAGCTAATGAAGCTGTCCTTGCACTTATTAATGATGGTGATATGAATAGTGCAGTTACTAAAACCTGGTTAGAGATTACATTTAAAGGTTTTGTTATTACAGAAGCATTTTTGATATTTTTTCTGATTACTATGCTTTGCTGCCTATGGCACACAATACATCAACACTGTGAGCAGCTGGAGTTCATTTACAAGGCTCATGCGTCGGGTCAGCAAACAACCCCTGCTTTCTATCCACTTCCTAACATTTGCTGTGGTGCCCCTTTTGAGGCAACGAAGGGGAGATGTTACATGGGGTCCCTGCACTCTTATTGGTACCTCTAGAGGTACACCGTAGACAGCTAGCATTTAGGTATAAGTTATACTAACAAATAGGGCTAAGGGCATCTACCATATAAGAGTAGATGTCAGGATATGTATGCATATTATTGTTATACACTTTACTTTCTAATATACATATGTATTTCTTTCTTACAAGATGTTAGGACACCTGTGTCCTTGTAATGATTATGATGTATGAGTCAGCATTGTCATCTTCTGATGATCTGTATTATTACACAGCTATGCACAAACTATACTTCTTTGTCTTTGCAAAATGATGACTATTACAAAATTGTATAATGTTATCTTGGACTGAGAAGCCACCTCAATTTAGCCACTAGGGTTCATCTCTGTAACTAGAAATGTTTCTATCTTACAGTAAGCATGGTAATTATCGTAGGCATATAATGCAAGACATTACATCTTCTACCTTGGAGACCCCAGGAGACACAGAGATTCCTCGAGGTATAGGGAATGACTAGCATTGGCTCCCAGTTCCTATTGGTAAAAACTGCTTAGGACAACTGTGATTATCTTTTTGGTGGTGATAAACAAGCTTTATTACCCTTATGGAATTTGTCTGTGATTCCTTGCATGCCCATTATTGCCAAGAACCTGAGAGTGAGGTGTAGACCTCCTGACACCAGCCATTCCTATACTTATTTATTTAAAATTACCAACACTTTGACCAAGGTGCATTTTGCACACATAAACATACCGTTACTGGGTCTTTTCATTTAGTGGCACTACTCTCAGGAAAGGACCAGATGCACTATTCAAAACTTGGACATTGACATACAATTTACATTATGTAGAAATAATTGTGAATTCTACAACTTCATTGGGGCTCCATCCTCATGTTTGAGTTAGACAGCAGCTGGCATATAACACAGAAGAAACAGTGGCCCCATATTTTGTAATAAGTATCTATGGTGCAGACAGCAAGGTGTGATATCTGCTCTAATGAAACCAGTTGCCCCACAGACTGCTTCAATTCTGTGATTGTTGTGGTTCATTGGTTCTCCATCAGTGTAAAAAGAGGCATCTTTCACCAGCCATCGGACGCTGACTGACTACTTAGGAATTTCTGGCATGATGTAATCCAGTATGAAGAGGCCAATCAAGCTTCATGGCAGAGCTCACAATTTTGAAGTAGAGGTGTTTAAAGATAACAGATGAAATATTTATGACTGTTATTAATGTAATGGCTTCTATCTAACCTTTTAGTGATAGAGATAAGTACTTCCAGTGGCCACATTCCATTTGATTATGTAGGAAGTAAGCTAGATTCAGAGAGAAAACCTGTGATAAGTCTTGGGTGAGTCAGATGCCTAAATATGAAATGCCTTCTGAGGACCATTTAAAGTGATTTAGTCACATTTCAAACTGACTTAACTTACTGTATAGATTCTGTCAGCAAAAGTCATTCTGCCCCATTTTCAACACAGTATTCACAGTCTGTATTTAGAAACAAGTGATCATACTTCAACCCCGACAAGGTGGGCCAGCAGATTCTATTACTTTCTGAGTAATGAACACGCCCCCATGCTTTGAGGTCCAGCAAGGGAGAGCTTGGGGCATGCCCCATTGAAATGAATGGGACTCCATTTTGCACCCTATTTAATACCTTATAATGGTGAGTTGGAAATTAATGAATGCCACTGCTAGACTAACAAGGCCCTTGTTAGGGAAGCAGTGGTATTCATTACTTTCCAGCTCATAATTATACAGAATTAACCAGGATGCAAAATCAATCCTCATTCATTTCAATGGGGCACACTCCCACACTCTCCCTTGCTGGATGTCATAGTGCAGGAGTATGTTCATCACTATGGCGATAAAGGCATTGGCTGTCCCACCTCATTGGGGCTAAAGTATGATCGCTTGTTTATAAATACAGACTGTGAATAAATTATTGAAAATGGGGTGGGCCGGCCTGCTGGTACAGCAATTGGATTTCCACTTGTGATACCAGTGACCTAGGTTTGGGGAATGGACTCAAGGAGCTGGAGGGCTGACCAGGGAAAGAATGCAGGAGTATCCAGAGACTGCTTGCCTTCTCTCATTGGGAGGGTGGATCGAGGATCCGGTGCTTGTTGACTCCTGGCGGAAGCTGAGGGTATGGCAATGTGCTGGGGTCCCACTGACTAAGGGGTGCATGAGGATCATCAGCTTACTCCTTGATGTTGTAGCACACCATGACCCCAGGAAGCAAAATGGAAAAATGTTCCGTGGTCAACTGGATGATGGTCACCGGCTCTCCCATTGCTGCCTAGATCCTGGTGCAACCCAGCTTCACCTTAGCAGCACCTGGGCCAAGTAGTGTGTGCTGGCCAGACTCTACCAGTGCTTATCTCCCTCGGAGAAGAGGGACCCACCCAGCGAAGTGTTACATCTGGGTTATCCAGGAGGGCTGCAGATATGAGGTGGTGGTGGCTGGCATTGGGCAGGAGCACCAGTGGGGACCTAGGTGGCCTGAAGGAATGGCTGACCTGGAGCAAGGGAAGGTGAAAAAAAAAAAGAAAATGGGGTGCAATTATATCCCTGGTAGTCTAGCAGCCCCTCCCATGCCCCAATCTCCCATTGTAATAATTAATAATATCTCTGGTAGTCTAGTGGTCCCCCCAAGCCCTGACCTCCTGTTATAATAGTAATATTTATAAGAAAATATTTATATTCCCTGGTGGTTTAGCTGCTGTCAATCACTGAGCACATACTGTATACAGTATGCACTCATTCAGAGCTCAGTTGGTGGCTGGCCATGGAGGTAAGCGTTGGTCTGGGCCAGTTGCCAGCTCAGTTATGGGTTGGGAGATTGGGATGGTAGGGCACTGGGGGGGTGGGAGTCCACTTGACCACCAGGAATTTTTGAAGTTCTTTTAATGATGGATCAGGGCTGGGGTGGTCCACTAGACCATCAGGGAACATAAATATTTTATTATAAATATTATTAAGTATTATAATGGGAGATCAGGACTTGGGAGAGGACTGCTAGACTACTGGGGATATTAATTATAATAATGGGAGACTGGGGCTTGTGGGGCTTTTAGACTACCAGGGACTGCTCCGGGACATTGCTGCACAGCTACCCACAGCTTGTGGCAACCTGTCTAGGTGTGCCTTCTGTTTGGCACACCACTGCAGTTACTGCAAGCCATAAGACTTTGCCACTGGGACCCTGCCTGATAGTGAATTGGGTGTAGGGTCTGTGGCACAACAGCGATCAGCGCAAGCCACCTTAGGCATGGCTTGGACTGAGTTTTGAGGACTGGGTACTCTGACTTATTGTCTTTGCTTCAAAAGCTATTTTCAAGGCTCTGAATGAATTACTAACACACTTACAGAATAAGCAAATCTATTTATATCTTCAGTTGTTTTGTTGGCGTTCTCTTTGATAGTTGCTATACTGGACTTTTAAGACAAGGATCTATCAAATTATACACCTAAATATCTGTATTCGCTAACTTCTTCAAAGGGTTTTCTATTTACCATTAAATTTTTAAGCTTGTATTCTTTCAGTACTTCCAAAGCTGACAACTTTTGTTTTAGAAACATTTAATTCAAGGTCAAGCCTCTCCAAATGGTTCATAGCTGTTGCTAAGCTTTTTCCAAGACCCAGGGCGGTATGGGAAAGAATGATGGCACCATCCGTGTAAAGCATAATTTTTATGTCAGTGCCATTAACTGCTGGCAGAAACATATCCTTATTCCCTAGACACCATGCACAACTTTATATATACAAATTAAACAATGAGGGGGTCAGCAGGCAGCCTTACTTTACACCATACTTAATATCAAATGTGTCTTTCAGAGCACCATATCTTGTGTATTTAATTCTAGCTCAGGTATTAGTCTGAAGCAATTTTGAAATTATTATCAGTCATTCAACAATTTTAATTAATTTAATATCTCCCAAAGAAGGTACTTGTTTACACTATCAAAAGCTGATTTTATATCAGTAAAACAAGCATATGTGTTTATTCTTGTGTGTGCATCATAGGACTTTATAATATAATTCAATGTGAAAACAAGGTCCATTGTGTGAAATGTTTCCAGAGCCCACATTGAAATGGGGAAATACATCTATTTTCCACTACCAAAGCATCAAGTCATTCTAGAATCAGCAATGAATAAATTTGCAGGCCAATGGGAAGTAACATAACTTGGAAACAGCCACTAGGACATACTAATTATTGTAAAAATTGGGCCAACAGTTCTGATTAAAAGTTAGTGTTATACTGAAAAATTTCAGCAGGAAGTGCATCAAACCCTGCTACTTCATTTCTTTTTTATACAAGTATTGTAACATTTATGTCCCCTGGATATACAGCAGGACATTTCTTCTTAGGAATAGCAGATAATTGTAGTCTTGCATACTCTAATGACTGTTATTACATTCCTTTTAAAGAGATAAAAAAAAAGTTAGTTTCACTGTTCACACCACAATCCCAATGTCCACACATAAAATGATAAACAAAGCCTATTACAAATAATTCCTGAAACAGTTTAGGGATAGAGTTCTAAAAATATTGATCTGTAGTAGATATATATTAAATCAATCATAAAACTGGTGTTTACATGGAGATAATAAACTACCTTTACAGTGTTTATTCTTTTTGTGACCAGGCAATAAGAAACTGTAATTACAATTCAAAGTACTGCCTCAAGTTTAATATAACCTTCCGTAATGACTCCTCTACATCATCCGTAAGGACCATAAAACACTCTCCTTCCTTATCAACTAAGCTAAAACAAAAAGTACACTCACACATTTGTGTAGGCTTTAATGCCTTGGTTAATCATGGTTTGAAGTTAAACAAACTGCAATAGTACAATGGTATGGAGTTAATTTACTGCAAAAGTACAATGGTACAGACTGGCACAGAATTTCAAATGTTCGCTCCTTGTTGCTATAGCTCCATGCTTTCTCTTCTGCTGTGACAAGCTACCTGGTCAGCACACAGAACTAATTGCCCTAATACAGTGCAACCCCAATCAGTATGGCATGACAATGCTGCAGCAACAACTTTAGAGTGACAAGATCATCTGATCACTGTAAAGTCTGCTCCGGACCCCAGCACTCTTTCCCATGGTCTTGCACCCCCTTCCAGAATCAGCTCTGACTCAGAGTTGATTGTATTAAAATATGGTGGGAGGGTGCATGGGTCTGGGTGTTGCAGGGGGGTACAGCTGACCGCAATTGCAATCAATATAGTGCCATCGCTGTGACATTGCGTTGACATATTTTTGTCAATGCAGCATTATAGATCCAATCAGTACAACCCCAAAGAGCACAGTATAGATGTAAAGTGCAGAGTACAGTACATGCTGGAAAACATTTAAAAAAATCATGAACCAGCCAAATGCTGAGCTCCACACTGCAGCTGCAATATCTGCTTCATAATCAACCTTGCAATTCCATGTTTTCATTTCTGCTCTTCTCCATGAAGACACTTCATGCTCAGCACACAGCATTGATTAACCTAATATGGTCTAACCTTGATCAGTACAACCCTTCATTTATAAGTATATACAAACATTGTCTAGATCCTTCCTTGAGGAACCCAGAGGTAAATAGGCAGACAATATCTGTCACCGATTATGCTACTCTTTTCTGAATTTGCTGGCTTGTTTTTGTTTTTGTTTGTGCACATTATACTAAGGGGATAGGAATCAGAAGTCTCTTTTACTAGCACTGGTGATGTGGAGTTGTGAAATTACCTGAATTAAATTCGCCCTTGATAATAATGAACTGTTTTACATTTGCATGCAATTGTGATCCCATTTTGTGGTGATCAATGGATCCAACACTTATCTTTATAGTACTGTCAAGTCCTATATGCACTTTTGCTTCTTCTAGAGCTCTAAGTGTAAGAGTGAGTTATCCAGAAATGTTTGGATATAATGAGCTATTGTACATTTGCATGCATTTGTGATCCTGCACCACGGTGATCCATGGATTTTGTAATTGACTATATTATGGTGTTTCTATGTTTAATACCCATTCCTAGAGCTCCAAACTAGAGATTGGGATTGTTGAGATTTTTGCATGTTTTATTTTCTCTGCATTATTTGGCTAACACTGTATGATTGCATAAGTTTGTACCTTCGAACTAGTGCATAAGCTTATATGGTACAAAACAGCCAGTTTTGAGAATGTGTCTACTAAGCCTGTTCAGTTTTTAACTATTTTCTATTCAATTTTTTTACTTGAATTCTTTGTAATTGACTACTGCTTAAATAACAGTCAACAGTGAATGGCAGTAATCCTTGATAAAGTGCACGCACATGTGCAAATCATTGGCTTGCTGACCCGTGGTCCTGTATACATGTTGCTCTATGTTTGGAAAAGCATTATGAGAAGCACTAACACAAAATGTGAACCCTAAACTGTTCATCCAGAGTCTGTCTAAAAAAAGCCTTCATAATATAGAAAATATATTGCTAGGAAGTATTTTTTCACAGAGAGGATGGTGGAAGAGTGGAACAGACTACCTGCGGAGGTGGTGGAAGCCAGAACAGTACAGGATTCAAAAGTGCATGGAATAAACATAAAGGCACCCTGCTGTGCAGCAGAGTGGGGGAACCGCAGTCCAGTTAAGAGTAGGGACTGCCAAACCAATTAGGGAAATGGGCAAACTAGGTGGACCGGTTGGTCCTTATCTACCATCATAGTCTATGTTTCTGTATAATACAGATGGGCACCACACTGTAAGTAAGGAACCAAGCTGTGGAGACCCGATTGACTCTTTTTTACAAACTGATGAGAGGAAGAGAGGCAAACACTCTAATGGCATCTGCGGACTCCATCACTGATTGTGTCACTTTTTTCTGAACTTGTGGGCTTGTTAGTGTTTTTGTTTATGCACATTATAATAAGGGGACAGGGATCAGAGGTCTCTTTTACAAGTACAAGTGATGTGGAGTTGTGAAATGATCTGACTTAAGCTCTCCCTTGATAATAATGAACTGTTATACATTTGCATGCAATTACGATTCCGTTTTGCAGTGCTTAATGGATCTAACATTTATCTTTATGGTATTGTCAAATCATATATGCAGTTTGGTTTCTTCTAGAGCTCTAACCATAAGAGTGAACCATCCAGGACTGTTTGGATATACTGAGCTAGTGTACATTTGCTTGCTTTTGTGATCTGCACCACGGCGATCCATGGATTTTGCAATTGACTATATTATGGTGATGCTATGTTTAATATCCATTCATAGACCTCTAAACTGGAGACAGTGATTGTTTAGATTTTTTTCTTGTTTTATTTTCCTTGCATTATTTGGCTAACACTGTATGGCTGTATAAGTTTGTAGTTTCAAACTAGTGCATCAGCTTATGTGTTAACAAACAACCTGTTTTGAGAATGTGTCTGCTAAGCCTATTCAGTTTTTAACTATTGTTTTTCTTTGTAAATTTTTTTTACTTGCACTGTGTTTAATTGACTACTGTGTAAATGGGTGTTTACTCACCTGGTAAAGGTGATTGTGTTGGTTGGCATCCATGGCACTCCAGACATTACCTCATGTGTTTTAGCCCACCTGATAGGCTAGTGATGCACATGACCCAGATCAGATTTCTAGCATATCCAGGTCCCAGAAACCCCTGCTCTCCAGTTCAAATCTTCCATAGCTGAAATAAGGTTAATTAGTACAAGAGAAAACATACAGTGCAGGTACAACCAAATGGAAGTAATAAGAGAGATGATCGGAGACACAGAGGAGAGTGGACCACGACGTAGTAATAATGGCCCGGGGGCCGATTCTTTATTCTTCTCCTATTATATACAGTCTAGTCTCGAACCCAAGGGTCCGACTGGTCATTTATCATTAGAAACAAGCACGATGTCTGTTCCCCTGTGTGTCTAACATGGGTGAAGGTCCCCTAGTTTGGAACCGGTCACTCTGAACACTCTGAAGGGAGGGCCTTGGAGTGCCATGGATGCCAACCAACACAATCACCTTTACCAGGTAAGTAAACAGCCATTGTGATTGGTTGGCATCCATGGCACTCCAGACATTACCTCATGGGTAGATAAGAAGCAGTGAGTACCCAGGGAGGCAAAACAGAGTGGACTAAGAGTGAGTGGTTGAGGATGCTGCCGCCAGGACCTGGGTGGCGAAGGTGGGCCGTATGGCATGTAATTGTTCCAGCCTGTAGTGTCTGGCAAATGTGTGAAGGGAACTCCATGTGGCCACCTTACATATGTCCTCTGAGGATACGCTGGCTCTCTCCGCCCAAGAGGTGGCGACCGCTCTGGTGGAGTGAGCCTAGATCCCCTGGGGTGGAGTCATCCGGTTTGCTGTGTAGGCATTTTGGATGACTCGCCTTAGCCACCCGGCAATGGTGGTTTTGGAGGCAGCGTTACCCTGCCTCTGTCCCTTCGAGACGATGAACAGTCTCTCTGTCTTGTGTATGAGACGGGTTCTGTTAGTACACAGAGGGGCAGATCCCACATCAAGGTGATGTGGGGGCATGGAGCCCTGTAGTGGCCCTCTTGGGAAGGTGGGCAGCTCGATGGGTTCCTCCCTGTAGAAACTCGTGGAGACCGTCGGTTGGAAGGCTGGGACTGTTCTCAGATGGACCCCTAGTGGGGTGAACACTGTGTAGGGTTCTGCGCAGGATAGGGCCCCAAGTTCTCCAATCCTTCTAGCTGAACAGATTGCCACCAAGAAGCATGTCTTGAGGCCAACCCAGAACAGGTCTGCCTCATGAAGAGGTTCGTAAGGAGCCGAGTTGAGGGACTCAAGGACCAGTGGGAGGTCCCATGGGGCGATGGTCAGTCGAGTCCTTGGTTGGAGGATCTCTACTGCCCTTAGGAAGCGTACGGCGTCGGGATGCACTCCCGGGGTGTATCCGTCAATGAGGCCTATGGCTGCCCCTATGGCTGATAGTTGCACCCTGAGGGAAGAGTGCACCAGTCCCTTCTCCACTCCCTGTTGGAGGAATAGGAGGATGCTGGCCATGTCGGACTGCTCGGGAACCTTGCCCCGTTCCCAGCACCACCGAGTGAAGACGGACCATTGCCTCCCATACGTGGAAGTGGTGGAAGCCCGTCTGGACTGGAGTAGGGTGCTGATGATGGAATCATGATACCCCACTGCCCTCAGTCTCCTCCTCTCAGGAACCAGGCCGTGAGCTTCAGGGTCCTCGGGGTCGGGTGGAGCACTGGCCCCTGTGAGAGCATGTCCATTCGGTAGGGTATCCTGAAGCTGGTCAGTGACATCTCTTGGACTGCTGCAAACCATGCCCTGCGCGGCCAGTAGGGGGCCACCAGGATAACCGTCTGGCCTGACTCCCGTATTTTGGCTAGGACTTGTGGGATCAGGGGGAGCGGTGGGAAGACATAAGGGTTCCTCCCCCTCCAGGATTGCGACAGTGCATCCGTTCCCTGGGAGAGACTGTCCCTGAACCACGAGTAGTATTCCCTGACCTGAGCGTTTTCCCGTGACGCCATGAGATCCATGGACACGGGCCCCCATGTCACCTGGATCAGCTGGAATAGGGCCGGGTGTAATCACCATTCCCCCAGGTGTACCTGTTGCCTGCTGAGCCAGTCCGCGCGGACGTTCAGCCTTCCCACCAGGTGAACCGCCCCCAGGTGAGTGAGGTTGGCCTGGGCCCAGATGAGGACTGCCGTTGTCTCCCTCATCATGGCCCTGCTCCTGGTTCCACCTTGCTTTGCTATGTAGGCCACCATGACTGGATTGTCGGAACGGATCAGAACCGACTGACCATGTACCTGGCGCTTGAATGCCTTCAGGGCATGAAATACGGCTCTCATCTCCAGGATGTTGATGGAGAGCTCCGCCTCTGCTGGTGACCATAGGCCCTGTGCCATTGTGTCTCCCAGGCAAGCTCCCCAGCTGGAGAGGCTCGCATCCGTTTCTATGGCGATTGGTCGAGGGGGCTCCAGAGGGACTCCCCTGGTCAGATTCACCTCCACCTTCCACCATGCCAAGGAAAGTCTCACTACATGTGGTAGCGGTACCACGACTTGTAGATTGTGTTCGCTCGGTGCCCCCCGAGATAGGACATAAGTTTGTAGAGGGCGCATGTGCCACCTGGCCCAGGGCACGAGGTCTATGCATGAGGCCATGCAGCCCAACAACTGAGCTATCCTTACCATTGTTGTGTGGTGGCGGGCCCTCATCTGGTGGGCCAGCTCCATCAAGTTGAGAACTCTCGAGTGGGACGGTTTTGCCCAACCCTGAGCCGAATTGATGAGTGCTCCCAGATGCTTGATCTGCTGAGTGGGATTGAGGTGGCTCTTTTCTCAATTTATCACCCAACCGTGGTCTTCGAGTGCCTGCATGGCAGATTCCGTGTGGATCCATGCCTGGTTTTCGGACCGAGCCTGGATGAGCCAGTCGTCCAGATATGGGATGATGTCCAGTCCCGGTTCCCTGAGTCTGGCTACCAGTGTTATGGAGACTTTGGTGAACACTCTCGGGGCCGACGACAGGCCGAATGGCAAGGCCCGGTACTGGAAGTGGTGACCTAGGATGTGGAAATGGAGGAATTGCCTGTGCTTCCGGATGATGGGGATATGGAGGTAGGCGTCCTTTAGGTCTATGGACATCAGGAAGTCGCCTACCCGAACGCACCGTAGGGTGGATCAGATGGTCTCCATTTTGAACCGGTGTGGGACCACATATCGGTTCAAATGTTTCAGGTCCAGGATGGGCCTGAGTTCTCCTGATTTCTTGGGCAACAGGAAGAATATGGAATAGACCCCCAGATTCTGCTCTGGCACTGGCACGGGCTGAATGGCTCTGTTCCAAATTAGTTCTGACAAGATTTGTTGGACCTGGTGTGGGGATGCCCTTCTCCTGGCTATGGGGGAGGAGATGAACCTTTGTGGAATGTGAGCATGGGACAGCTCTATGGAGTATCCCCTGGTTACCACGTCTTGGACCCATCTGTCTGATGTTGTGTGGATCCAGCGATAGGTGAATAGGGTTAGCCTTTGACCCACTGGTGGGTATGGGTCCTGGCCTTGTGCTGTTGAGAGGGGGCAGTCACTGTTGCTTTCCCTTGTAACCTCTACCTCGACCTCCAGCTCTTTGGCCGCGGGATCTGAAGGAGGAGGACTGATAGTTCTGAGGGTACGGGGCATGGAAGCCAGGAGATGGGCCTCTGCTTCAAAAGGAGTGACCCTGTTGTTGTGTATCCCTGCAGGGTTGGAATGGTTTGTTTCCCCCCAAAATCTCCGCCTCGAAGAGGGGAGATATGAGAACTTGGACTTATTCTTGAGGAGGTCTCTGCCCTCCTCCTTTTGCTTCAAATAATCCTGCAAACCCTCCCCTAAAACATGCTTTCCCCGCAGTGGTAAATTTTGCAACAATGTTTTCGACTCATGGTTGGCATCCCACAGTTTCAGCCACAGCCCTCATTTAGCACGCTGCTGATGGCAGTGGCCCTGGCTTGAAGACGCAGGGTGTCTACCACCATATCAGCTAGGTATTTGGCTGCATCCAAAGTGCACTCCAACAGTTCTGCCTCCCTGGACTTAGGGATGGCCTGCTCCTGGAGCTCCTCTAGCCAATGAATCTGTGCTCGGGTCGTATAGATGGCTGTGGTGGTCACCTTAGCTGCGGTGCCCTCAATCTCAAAGGCCCTCTTGAGCATATCTTCGACCTTTTTGTCCATCGGGTCCTTGAGGGCTATTGTGCCGCATGGTAGTACAGTCCTTTTGCTAAGGGCCGCCACCTGGGGGTCAATGGTGGGGGCCTTGCACCAGGCATCCGATTTTTCCCCTTGGACCGGGTACATTCTGTCCAGGTTCTTGTGATTTGACATTCTGCCTGGTTCGGGGGATTGCCATTCTTTACTGAAGATGTCCTTGATTGCGGGACATACAGGAAAGGTCTCTGTGGTTGAAGGTCTCAGTTGAATCATAGGGTCGAGCTTTGACTCGGGCTTGCTTTCCTCCGTGTCAAAACCCATGGTGGCCTTGATGATTTTCATGAGCCCTGGGATGGTGTCAAAGGAGCATAACTTTGAAGTCAGGGAAGGTGTCGCTTGAAGCTCCATATCTTCTTCATCTGAGTCTGCCTCATCCTCTTCCCCTGCATCGTCCCTCTCCCTGTCCTCGTGCGCGTTGTCACGTGGGGTGTCGGGAAGGGTGTCCTCAGGGTTTGGAAGTCCATCCGGTTGCTCCCCCACCTTGTCGTGTTCTGTACCCGGTGCTTTTGCCCTGTGTTGGGTGACAGATTCCAGTTTCCCCATGATTTTGAGCATAAAGTTCTGCTGGCTCTCCATCATGGCGACCGCGGCCTGCTGCTTCTGGATAATGAGTGAACCCGGGTCCATCCATGTAGCGTTGCTGGGTCCTGGGTTGTCGGGGCCCAGGGCCGGGGTTCGCTCCAGGGAAGAATTGTCGTTGTCCAGGAGGCAGGCCACACAGAGGGGACCCGGGGTCTGGGGCAGGAGGGTAGCGCTGCACAAGGAGCATTTCTTCGCTTTCACCATCTGGAAGGAGAGAAAAGTATACTTAGGATGGAGCTGTGATCCCCCTTTTTTTCTTTCTTTCTCCTTCTTCTCTTCCCTAGAAGGCCACATGTCAGTTGGGGGGGTGCTGTGAGGACCCCCGCAACAAGGGCCAGAGGAGGGAGGGCTGGAGATCAGCAGTCTGGTGCCATGGCTCACTATGGGAGGGAGCCGTGGTGACCGGGGATGGAGTCCATATAACTCAGGCTACCTAGTCGGGTCGCTATGGGAGGGGCCCGAGTGATAGGGAGTAAGGATGAAGCCCCAGTGAGGGGACAGGCGCAGGGGGTTCGGGATGAGGAGGGGCCGCCGGAGGGTCGCTATGCGAGGGACCCTATCGGGAAATTCAGTAACAGGATAGGCCAGTCAAGTTCCTCCTTTTTTTACTCTTGATCGTCGAGCAGAGTACTGAGCACTAGGCCACACAGTCTGCACATGACCCTGACTGCGTTCCCGTCGTCGTCCAGGGCCAGAAAAGGTAGAGCCCATTCCCCTTCCTTGAAAGGGAACAGAGGGTGGACGGTGGATTGCGGTTTCCACATCCCCCGTGAGGGGCTCAGAAGGAGGAGAGGGAGAAACCCCCAGAGAGGAGCGTGATGATGGCCCGCAGGTGCAGGCGTGAGGAGTCTCTCTCGCCACCCTCCAGGAGCTAGCCGCTCGTAGACTAGGGCGATTCCCACCCACTCCAGACAAGCCGCGAGGAGGAGGCACTACCTCGTGAGAGCAGCGGCCTAGCGAAGGAGGAGCAGAAGCCCACGCAGTTGCCCCTTCCTGTTCCCTGAGGGGAGAGGAGTACCAGGAGGCCACCAGAGTGGAGGGACAGGCCGCAGTAGGCCTAACCAGGCCTACGGGCATGCGCTGATGCATGCCATTGCCTTCCGGGGGGGCGAGAGCACCTGCGGCAGGAATCCGCACCATGGCACGAGAGGGAGAGGCGCAGAGGTCTCCCGTTCAGCGGAGGTGAAGGGTGAGGGGGCCAGCCTGCCTGAGGCTTACCGCGTGTGCAAAGAAAGAGAGACCACGCGGTCGGCACTCGACCGGAACAGGCTGCTGGTCTGCCCGCGGCCTTGCTGAGACGAGGGACTGCAGAAAATGGCCAAACGGGGTGTTAGGGTCCCTGGCCTAGGGGCGGCGCTGCAAGCGTTAAGGCGGGCATGGGCCACACCACGCGGTGCTACAAGGAATTTTCTCGGGGAAAAACGAGTGAGGAGCACCCAAACAAACGTTGCATACTACATCATATTTAGATAACAACAGGACAAAACAGTAAGCCCTTTTAGGGATAACCGAAGGCTGCCTAAAAGAATCCTCTGATCTAGATAACACCAAAGCAGAGGGCTAGCTTAGCTTAATCCTCCTGGTTAAAATCCAGGAATTTCTAACTTGTAAGGCTTCCAGAAACTATTGTACCTGCCTTCTGACTTAGCCTGATGAACATACCTAAAAGTAAATAAATCCTTGATTCAAGGTCTTACCTTGTAGGAGCAGACAGGGATTCCTGGTGTGCTTCTTGCCTGATCAGATGCACGATTCGAAACTGGAGAGCAGGGGTTTCTGGGACCTGGATATGCTAGAAATCTGATCTGGGTCATGTGCATCACTAGCCTATCAGGTGGGCTAAAACCCATGAGGTAATGTCTGGAGTGCCATGGATGCCAACCAATCACAATAACAGTCAACAGTAAATGGAAGTAATCCTTGATAAAGTGCACGCACATGAGAAGCACTAACAAAAAAAAAAACACTGCATAATGTTCTTATCAGCCTACAACTTTCCTGTCTGTTAAGGCTCTCCCTTTGTGCCCAATTATTTTGGAAGTGTGTCAAATATTTTACCCAATGTTGTTCACTGCTGCTGTGATGGGAATCTTTCTGGATCTGCAAACTTAGAGTACCACACTTTCCTGTCCAAAGTGATAGAAATGAGCTTGCATCTCTTTTTGTCAAATGAACTGGTGCTAGGAACATTATGTAAGCTTTTTGTTCCTAGATCTCAACAAAGCTGATCTGGTAATCTATCCAGGATGTATGTGGATTTTCACAATGCTGTATTGTTGCACTTTTATATCTCTTTTACGAGTACAAGTGATGCAGAGTTGTGCAATTACCTGAATTAAGCTCCCCCTTGATAATAATGAACTGCTGTACATTTCCAGGCACTTGTGATCCCATTTTTTATATGTAATTTATGTTATTTTATTTTTACTTCTCCTTCCCCCCCCCAAGGCCACGGCATACACATGCGTGTGCATGGGTGGAGGCGCACGCACATGCCAGGACCAAGTGGCTCCTTCCACACCTCCCCAGAATTGTGTCATCACTCCATTCTGCCTGTTCTGCCCACCAGACCTCCACCTGGTGGGAGTGGGACTACAGCAGAGTGGGCATATACCCCTTTGGAAGGGAGAAGCACAGCTCAATCCCGCTCCAACCCTTCTCCCCGAGCCAGCTTCCCGGTGACCTCAGGTCATTCCCGAACCCGGGTCACCAACGTAGCATGAGGTAAGGTGCCAGTGGCTCAGTCCTCTGTACCACCAGGCCTTGTGATCCCATTTTGCAGTGATCAATGGATCCAACACTTATCTTTATGGTACTGTCAAATCGTATATGCACTTATCAATGAGATCAGGAACTTTGCAGATGGCTCCATCACAGGGATTGCATACATTGCTGAATGTGTGTGGAGTTTGTTACATTAGAAAAACCGTCAGAAAGTTCAAAATCTGAGTGTAGAAACTCATGGAGGACATACAGAAAGGTAACCTTGAGAATATGCTATCTGAACACATTAAACAAAGTGGCAGTAATCATTCCCATTGTGTCACTATTCATTTTTTTTGTGAACTATCAACTGGAAAATATGAACATAGATATAAAAATACAAAAGCCACTTTGATATGACTTTACACGAATAGATAGCTGCAGAAATATAGCTGAACCCTTCACAATAATATCTGTCATGCAGTCCATGTTCCTCCATCCACCTGACACTGAAAATATATGTGCACACTAATGCAGCAGCACTAATCTGCTTCAGTTGAATGCAGACTAAACTCCTTATAATTTTAGAAGCAGGTACACTCCTGCTCGCACATGATTTCTCTAACCGTGCATCTCACCCCGACACTGACCTGATGCATGCAAATCGTAAAAGATTTAACTTATGCAAACTTGGATACAGATCAGGAGAAGGGAGGGAGGCAGCAATACAGTTAGCATTTAATTTACTTTCTTGAAAAAGTAAAAATTGAGAAAAGTTAGTGTTTTGATGCAGATCAAGAGGGAGATGAAGAAATACAATCAGAGAGTTAGAGAATGTTGTATGTAGTGAGCTGTTCATGAAGGGCGAGGTATGTGAAAAGGCTTGCTATCATTTTTGCTATCTGAAAAAGGGGTCTGTGGCCAGAACTCCTAACACAGCACAGTTTTTATAGTTATAAGGGAGTGGAATCTGTCCACATTCTCAAATTCACTGCAACGTGATTGGTTCTTCTCCCCTTCCCCTCGCTGCATTATTTTATACAATGTGTTTTCTTCTTCTTCTCCCCTTCCCCCAGTGTACTGTTTTGACACAGAGCATGTTATGTGGGATAAATGATGGAAGGAAGCGAGGAAGGGGTGGTAGGGACACTTATGCTGATATCTGTTACAGTGAGAATGAAACTGAGACTGCCAGGGCTGTGGCTCTGAAACAGTCCCAACTGGACAGCTGAGCTCTACGAACTCAATAACTCACTGAAAACCTTGTACTGTTCACCCATTATCTGTCTTAAGCCTTCATTGTATAAAAAATATATAATACAGATGGGAACCAAACTGGGAGAAAGGAATCATGCTGTGGAGACCCAACTGATTATTTTTTTTTACAATTGCACTGGCGAGGGGCAGAGAGGGAAACACGGATGGCTTCTGTTGATTTCATCATTGATCACACTGCTCTTTCCTGAACTTGCTGGCTTGTTTTTGTTTTTGTTTATGCACAATTCAGTTGTAATTTGTAGAACACAATGCTTCTAATCCTCTCACAGTTTTTTTTTTGTTTACCCTTAATGTGGCTGTTCCTAGTATCCTTTCTGTCACACACCGACAACCTGAAGTACACGTTCTCAGTGCTACTACTGTTGCTACTTTTAATATCCTCACTGCTTAGTGCCTAAGGAAGTACCAACACCTTAAGTGACAATTCAGGACTTCAGGAGGAACAGCAGCAATATTTTTAAAAACTCTCAGCTCATGGTCCCTCAAGGCGTTGGCACAGCTCCAATCATAGTTAGGCTGTTCATGGAAATTCTTGGTGTGTCAGGTGCTGTTCCATTACCCCCATTTTCAGATTGACCGACGCACCATAACAGCCTCTTTCTGGCCACAGATGCAGAACTGCATCCTGGTCAATTTTTTGGAGGGTGAGAATGTTGTATCACTTTTGTTTTTGCAGACCCATCTTTCCTTGCCAAACAAGTTCCTCTTTAAATTCTTGCAGGTCAAGGGGGAAGTCCTGGAGTTTTTGGGACACACACACCCTGACAACTCTTATAGCAGGAAGAGGTGACCACAGTGTTATCTCTGGCATCATGTCCCCATGCTGTTTCTGCGCTCAATAAACATTTTTTAGACCTACATCGACAGTTACCCTCCATGGTTTGTTATTACTGGGTGCAGACCCTTCAACTTACCACTGACCCCACCCTCTGGAAATCTCTTTGGGCAAATTTATACAGGTATATAAAGCAGGATCGATTAAGTCTAATACAATTCAATATTAGGCATGACCTGTATTTTACCCTATCAAAATTCTATAGAATGAATAAGCAGACCTCTCTGGCTTGTCCTTTTTGCAGTCTCCCTATGGGGTCTCTCTATCACATGTTGTGTGATTGTCTGGTAATTCGGCAATACTGGTGTTCTATTCAATAAGCCTTGGATCCCCTACTGGGTCTAACTGATCTTTTTACCCCCACAAGTTGTATAGTGGGTATTTTTTTCTGAGGATACTCCCAGAATCAGGAAGGCCCACATTTCACTAGTGTTGGCTATAGCCAAATTTACTATTTTGCGGCATTGGAAAGATACAACACCACCACCCTTCCCAGAATGGTATCAAGAAGTGCTGCTAGCCCTTCAATTGGAAAGGCATATTGCTTCCATGAGAAAGAGATCACAACATTATCATGCTATACGGCAGTATAGCGCAGTGGTCTAAGGCTCTGAGCTGCAAATCTGGCGACATCCAGCAGACCAGACCTGGGTTTGAATTCCACAGCTTCCACTTGCATACTGTGTGATCCTGAGCAAGTCACTTAACTTCCTTGTGCTCCCAGGTCCCACCTGGAAACAAGCTCCGGCTTAGTGTGCCTTTCCTGGTTAAACAATTTCCCCTTCCCCTTCCCTATCTGGAAACCTATCTATACTCTTTTGTCCCTGGAAGACCCACAAATAATGAGTTAATTTTTCACCACTCCACTCATTTTACTCTGAGGTGAGATCTTCTTTTTATTTTCCCCCATTCCTTGAGCTTGAGTTTTACTGTAGACTGGGGGGGGGGAGACAAGTTCCCTTCAGTGATCACATTGTTATTTGCTCTATTTGTAATTTCCTTTTTTTTCCTATGGCTGATTCAGTGTTATTGTTGTTCTTAACTTCTTTTTGTCTCAGTTTGTTAAAACTCAATAAAGTATATTAAATTTAAAAAAAAGCTGCTCAGCTCACTCTGACCATTTTCAAGGTGCTATCCAGTTCCAAAAGTGTCTTATGATGAGCCCTTCCCAAAAGAAACAAAAGGCTACAATAATTCTTAATTCATCCATGAACAAAAAAAACACAATGCCTTGCGAAGTGACAACTGCATGTGATCTTTCACACTTTTCATAAATGTTTCAGATCCGGTAATTTGACAGAACATAATCGTGTAAACCCATGTTTTCATCTCACAGATGGTTCATATTGCCATGCTTCACTGATGATTTTATTGATGACATTTAAGAATAATTTAATTATAGTACATATACTGGCTTGCACTGGATTGGATGCCACTGCTTGCACTACACTGCCTTCTTCCTCTGTCCTCACCTTAGTCTGTAAACATGCAATGCAGAACCCCAGCTCAATAAAATGAGATATTGCATATCAGGTGGCATATACTGGGAAAATAAACTAAAACAAACTCTGGTCAGAGCCACATTGGCCGCTACTGAAATATTAAGAATCATATGCACACCTCTAGCTGCAGCTGGCTTCTAATACTATCATGCTGAACTTCAATGGAGCCAGCTTCTCCAGAGCCATAGTGCTATCTAAGCCACAAAAGTGAAAGCTGCCAGTGCTCAGTGAAAAACGATTGCGTGAGCAATACTTTGATTTATCAGAGTGATAGTAGGTGAGGAGGTGGTCACTGCCGCAAAGATTTAATAATGTTTGGCATGAAGTGGGGCAACCTTTAAAATGAAAATGTATTAGAAAAAATATTACAGTTTGAGTACTTCTGGTGTCTTTTTTTTTCCACTGACTACAAGTATTGCTAAGCAATCAGTTTTCACTGGTAGCACTGGCAGCTTTCACTTTCCCCACTTGGATAGTGCTACGGCTCTGGAGCAGCTGGCTTAATTCAAGCTCAGCCAAGAGTGCTAGAAGCCAGCTACAGCTAGAAATGTGCATATCATTCTTAATATTGCATAAAGCAGCTGTTTTGGCCCTGACCAGATTTTCTTTTCAGTAACTGCTGCTTGTGTTCCATTTTTATTTTTTTTAATACCGTCTTTGAATGTATTTTTTTATTATAAAAATATAATCTCATACAACATCAAACCGCAATTGCCACACATTTGTATTACTTCCAGTGCTGTAGGACATCATCAGATAATCAGTGCAAATACTGGTTATATCTGCCGATACAGATGACATGTGCTCTTTGAGCCCTATTTAATTTTGCAGGTCTCAGAGTAGTACCGTAGAGATAAGAGAGAGTCTATCTGTTTATCCCTGGTCCAGATATGAGTTCTGTTTTGCCCATGCCATTAAAATGTTTGAGTTATCCCCTTTATGTTTTGTATGAATTCTGGTGTGCATTTCTTCCATAATTCTTATTTCTTTTACCAGTAGTATCCATTCAGGCTTGTATGGAAGGAGGGGAAACATCTAATGACTAGAGTTTATTTTTTAGAGATGCCACTAGTAATATCCTGTAATTGTATTTATTCTGTGGGGAGCTGGCTTCTTGAGGCAGTATGCCCATGATTAAGTGTTCAGGAGATACTTGGATATTACATTCTAGAATTCCTGAGGATGCCTAGGCAACCTCCATCAAATAAGATACTGTTAGAGGACAGGGTTAGAAGATATAGTGGTGGTCTCTCCTTACTTTACATGCTGTCTAGCATCTGTCTGAGGAAAATATACAGTTATGGTGGGGATGTGCAGTTATGGTGGGTATCCTGAAAAAAATGAAAAATGGTCTTCATCCTAAATTTTCTACATTGTGCTGAGTATGTTGATTTTGTGCACCTCCTGCCAGATTGCTAATTTGAGGTCCTGGGGAAAATTAATTCTGTTTTCCTGTCCCATACATGAGGATGACCTCCTCTTTGTCATGCCTCTGGGCCTGTATTAAATCATACAATTTGGAAGCTGGCCCAGTGGTGCTGAGGGCTGAGGTGCTGGACGCCTCATCTCATGCCATGCCTGTGACCTGTGTTCGGGAGCAACATGGGCTGCCGGGGGATTGCCAGGAATGGAGAGGGATTGAGCATCTGATGGACTGCACTCCTTCTCCAGGGAGGGGGGTTTCACCAGTTGGTGCTCAGTCACCCCCTGGCAGAGGCTGGGGGACAGATTGCTGGGGTGACAGCGTGGGAAGGAGTCTGGGCAGACACCTGGAGGGAGCACATGTGGACACATGTGTGCTCCCCTCTGTTGGTGTCATTGCATGCTCTAGACTCCCAGGGATGAGGAACAGTGGAAAAATTGGCACCTCTCAAGCGGTTTGATGGTGGTCCATAAGTGTTTGCTGGGGTAACACGAGGTGCCCAATGCTGGATCTATGTTGGGTGGGGAGTTGGGGGCTCCCTGCCACCCCGCTGTGGGGAGTAAGCCACAGGGGTTATAAGGTGCTGACATGGGGCTCCAGTAGAGGCAGACAGTGGCCAGCTTCCCAGCAAAATGCAATGGACATGGGAGCAGAAGGTGGCCTAAGGAGGTAAAAAGCGACAGCAAAAAAAAAATAAATAAAAAAAAAATCATACAATTTGGCAATTTGGTGGCATCTGCATCCCAGGCTGTCTGAGATGTATTGTACTTCTCTGGATTGGTAAGGTCTCTCATATACACAGTATGACCAACTGGGCTTTGTAAATGACTTTACAGTTACACTTTGATTCCTTAACTACACTGTAGTTACAGTGTAAGTACACTGTTACTGCACTGCAACTGCAATGCAGTTACATGCAACAAATGTGCAACTACAGTGTAATTACACATGTTGCATGTAATTAATGATTACCTACCCTGCACTTACACTGGAAATGGCACTTAAAGTAATGTGTGACTGACTTCTCAGCTGTAAAAGGCAGAAAAATTAATCTGTCTCTCTAGGCAGAATTTCTTCCTAATCTGCTTGAAGGACATCAATTGTCCCTGGTACATTATATCCCGCACCCACATGATAGAACCTGTGGTTTGACCACCTATGAATACCTGATTTGAAAGCCCCACAGGAAACTTTGGTTTCCCCTTGTGGGAGTACGTTCTCCCATTGTTTCCCCATTGAGCTCTTTATTTTCTGTAAACCAGCCACATATGAAGGGTATGTGACGTCCATCTGTTGGTGATTTTGAATTGTCTATGGCCAGATGCAGGCAGAAGGGGCTGTCCCCAGGTTGATGGGTGGGGTATGCACTTGTTCACCTTCCAACCACCCCATATCTTTTTTATATTTCACATTTTTTAGAATGTGTACTACCTGTGAAGCTATGCAGTATTCTTTCACGTGGGGTAGTACTAATCCTCCCTTTGCCTTGGCTGCCTGCAATAAGTTACCTTTTACCCTTGAAATGGCCTGGTCTAACTTTTTTCATAATCTCTGTGGAACCACCCCGGAAGCATGTGGAATATAAATAAAAAGTGCACCAAAACATTAATATGTATGTATGGCCTCTGTGTGGCCCACCCCCAGAGAAAATGGAAGTAATCTCCATTGGTCTTTTTGAACTTCCACCAAAATAGATTTGTGGTTTCAGTCAAACAACTGTGTTAAGTCTGTAGTGATACTGACTCCTAAGTAATGGAACCTTCCCATAGCCCACCTAAATGGAAATTGGTTTGGATCCCTAAGGGGGTTTGTCTCACTGAGAAGAGGGACTTTAGTCTTGGTGTAGTTAATTTTGAAGTCTGAGACTTTGCTGAATTGCTGTACAAGGTCTACTGGGGGGTTAAGAAGTCTGAGGGTTACTAAGAAATAGTGAGCTGTCTCCTCTGTATAACACAATTTGATGGTCTATTGGGCTACTTTTATGCCTGTGATCACTGGAGCTTGTCTAATCTTTGCACTAGAGGTTCCACCCCTAGCATAAAAAGGAGAGGGGACATGGGGCAACCCTACCAAATGCCTCTATATAACTCTAAAGGTGGTAAATAAGCTGCATTTACCCCTACTCTCATTGTGAAACTTCTGCGTAAGGTCATTAGGTTTTCCACAAATGCAGGACTAAAAGTGAACATGGCTACAGTAGTTGTCACAGACACCAGATAGTTCCAGATATCTCTCAAAATTTCTAAAGAGTTTCTCTCTGCTGCCCCTACTGTGTAAATGGAGAAAGCAGACATTCCAGGAAATATCTAGAAATGTCTTTGGCTGTGACTGTAAGCGTGGGGTTCTAAGGCATGCTGTGGTAAAGATTATACAAAGAAGCCTACAGACATTATTATAGGAGTTGCAATTTGGAGTAAACTCAATTTGGTCATGGTGGACCAGTTTGCTCAGTTTCTTGAATTCTATTGGCCATGATCTTAGCATGTATACTTGTGTCTACTTCTGAGGGAAACGGGCCTGTATGAGTTGCACTCCTCTGGGTCTTTCCCATTTTTTTGGATTACCATGATATGGAAACTCTGCCACTCATTGAGGAATGAGTGGAACTGCAGCCAGTGGTTAATGGTATCTGCCAGTCATTGTACCAGTATATCTCTAAAAGTTTTCTAGAACTCCACAGGGACTCCTTCCCCAGATGCTTTACTGTTATTTATGGATCTTATAACCTGCCAGAGCTCTTCACTTGTGACAGGTTTATTGAGTATATCTCTTTCTTCAGCACCTTTAGTGGGCAGGTGGACTCCTGCTACACAATCTGAAATCAGTGCTGCCTCCTTCAAAGTCTCTGTGTGTTGTATAATTCAGTGTAAAAGTGGACAAATTCCTTTGCAATTTCACCTGGTTGGGAGCGGTGGTGTTTACCTTCCATTCAGGATCCAATTGTACTTACTATGTTAGAGGATTGTGCTTTGTGTAGTTATACAAAACTCCCTGACATGGCTATTGCCCTGCCAGGTTACACCATCTTCAAGCTGGACAGAACTACCAAGAGAGGAGGGGGATGTGTAGTCTAGCTCAGAGAGTCACTCATGGGACACCCCCTGCCGGTACCTACTGCTGGTTCAACCACACAAATACTAGCTGTCAAAATTCTAAGTGCCCATAATTAGGCACTTACTGTAGCATCAGTGTACATCCTTCCTAAAGAGCAGGGAAGGGGTCTTAATTCTGTCATGGACTTTATGAGAAGCCAAACCCCTGGCTCAGAGTTAATTCTTATGGGAGATTTTAACATTAATTGACTTGCACCTGAGAATGGGAGCTTTAGGGAGGCCATCTCTGCCACAAACCTTTCCTAGCTTATTAACTCCCTGACTAGATCCAGCTGCAAAATGGGATCAAGCAGCCTACTTGGCTGGGTCCTAACCAGTCATCCTGATCACATTACTAACACTACAGTCCTCCTGGAAATGCTCAGTGACCATTCCCCTGTCATCTGCTCATGGACAAACAAATTCTGCAAACCTTCACCAAAGACAGTCACCAGCAGGGTCTTAGCACGGGGTCATCTTGAACCCCTCAAATCCCTCCTTAGAGTGCAAGATTGGATTGCCATTGACAGTGCAAAGGATGTCAACACGGCACTTGATTATTTCATCAACACCTTTAATGCTGCCTGTGACTCACATGCACCCCTAAAAAAGTGGAAAATCAAAGGTCCTTGCAACCCCAGGCTCTCTGCAGACTTATTAGCTCATATGAAATCTAGGGACCACCTTTGGTATTGGGCTCGAGCCAATGGCTCACAATCAAATATTCAAAAATATAAAAGAGAGTGGAATGATGGCACAAGGTACATCCTCCTTGAGAAAAAGAAATACTACAAGGGAGTTCCTACTGACACATGGGGCAATGGTAAAACTTTCTGGAATTATATCAAAGAGGTTACAGGGAAAAACCTGAATACATCACCCACTTTACTTGATGTTGATGGGACTAAAACTCTGGACTCCCTAACTGTTGCCGATACCTTTAATAATGCATTCACGGACCTTAGCAGTGTTCTTCCACCTGACTTTTTTGACGCAGCTGTCACCCTGGCAAATCCTGTAAGCTCTCCCTCAACAACCAGTCACCTGCCATTCTGCTTCAAAGAAGACTCATTGAATGGAGTCCAAAAATACATCCATAAAGCAATTGGTAAATCTAGACACAGTGGGGACTCCCTAGACCTCAAACTGCTGTCCCTCACCCTTGAGGAAGTGTTAGCACCTTTAATCAGGATCTTTAACCTCTCAATCAGACTTGCACAGTTCCCCAGTAAATGGAAATCAGCCACGGTTACCCTGGTCTACAAAAGTGGAGACAGGACTCTTCACGTAAACTACTGGCCTATCTCCATATTATCACCTCTCTATAAGGCTCTTGAATCCATTGTAGCTGACCAGCTTACTGAATATCTTGTCAAACATAAGATCCAATGAGCCCAACAACTTGGGTTCAGAAAAGGGCATAGCACCACCTCAGCCCTTATGGAATTCATCAGTTCTATACACAACTCCCTGGACCATGATCAATTAGTTGGTGCTGCCTTAATCAACTTGACAAAAGCATTCAACACAGTCCATCACTCTCTACTACTGGAACATGTACTTAATGCAAGGCTCTCCTCTGACTCCACTGCCTGGTTTAATAGTTATCTGGACAACTGCACTCAACAAATCAAAATTGTTTACATCCTATCTGACTCAAGACCTGTTTGGGGTTCCTAAAGGGTTCATTCTGGGCCCACTCCTATTTAGTCTCTTTCTAAACAGTCACCCAAGCTCCTGCCCTGAATAAATCCTAGTCTACACAGATGATGCCATAATTTACACAACTCACCGGGAGTCTATACCCTTTGTGAATCAGCTACAACCTGGTTTTGCCTCGGTACAGAAAAGATTTAGTCATCACACATTGATATTAAACTATAAAAAAACTAAGCTTATGCTCTTCAGCAGCTCCTATAACAAGCACAGGAAACATCCTCTGATTTCACTAACTGCCTTGGTACTGCCCTTGAACAGGAAAAATTCTTCAAGTATCTTGAAGTCACCATAGACAGCAACCTATCTTATGGGGGTGCATATAAATAATGTTGCTAAAGCTGTAAATATTCGTATTGGTCTACTTTACAGACACAGGTGATCTCTGATCCCTGAAGCCTTAAGGATAGCTGCACAGAGCTCTATTATTTCTATAATTGACTAAGAACTGATCATCTATAGCTCTGTGACTGATACCAACCTTCGGCATATCTCAACTGCTCTTAACAAGGCATGTCGTCTCATCTCAGGAGCCCACCATCTCACCCACATGTATGACATCTATGCCCTAACCAGTTGGCGACAGCTTAAAAATCACATAAAATACCGAATCTGCCTGATGGCCAAGAAAATAACCTTAGGCCTCTTGCCATCTGGAGTACAAGATCTAAGCCCCCCTCACAATCCATGGCACACTCAAGGTCTGAATCTCAGCTCCTACAGGTCCTTAGAGGCAAAGATCATTCGCCTACAGGGCCCCCTCTGGATGAATGCTTCCAGCAGTGACATCACCTCTGAAACTAAGCTGGGCCTCTTCAAATCCAAGCTTTAGTCAGTACTCTCTACAGCTAGCACCTTTGACTATCACCCGTAACCATGTTTTCCCAAACCTCAACCTTAGCACTTGACCTCTTTCTTAGTAACTTAGCACTCTTGCCTCCTACCCGTCCTCCTGCATTCCACCTACCCCCTCTCCTTCCTTCCTCCCCTCCCCTTGCCCCACCTCTCCTCACTCCCTCTTTTACTCTTCCCAGCCCACAATTTCACTTCCCTTCCTACACCCTGTGCCTTGTTTGTCTTGACAAAGCGTGCTGGCCAATATCAATGCACTGTATGCATTTTCCTGTGCCTGAAACTGATTAGCACAATGTGTCTCTGTTGTTTTACGTTGACTGTCCATTATGATTTTGTGCCCATTATAATTTTTTACCTCCTATTTACACTTTATTGTACTGTACTTTACTGTCCTGTTTAATCTCTTGTCCTTTCTACTGATGTGTAACCTTTTCAAAAGAGCTCTTAACTCTAAGGTATACGTAATCCAAGACTTAAATAAATAAATAAATAAAATAGAGCAAGCAGTCTCCTCGCCCCTTCTCTGAGAGTAGTATGTAAAGTTGATACATCTTATGACCTGTATGGCTTTATCTGTAGTGGGCTTTAGAAGCTCCATCCAGAATTATTTCAGCTGTGTCAAAGTTTCCATACCTCCTTCTGTTTTATGTCTATCATCCAAGATCTTGATTTGTGTTTCTAGCTCTATGTGGCCACTTTTAGCTTTTTGGGTGGGTGAGGTAGGATATAATTTTGCCTCTAATGACCAGCTTCATGGCATTCCATAATGTCATTGGGGTGATACCATGGGATATAGGACACCATCTCTTGAAATGGATACTGAGCTACTGCTCCTATATTTACAAATACAGGTCTCCTTGCACACACCACCAAACTTGTGGGGGTGCTACCTATAGCTGCCAATAAATCTGACCAGAAACAACACAAACAGCTGCACATGCTGAAGGGTTGTGATAGGCCTGAAGCACCAGGGTTTGGTGCCACATTCTGAAGCTGGAGATGTATGGAGGTTTATCTAATAAATCTGTGGACTCTTTGCATTGCTTTGGTTGAACCTGGTTATTCTAGTGGAGTGCAGCTGTTTGTGTGGTTTCTGCTCCTATATTTAGGCACCACTTTCCCATCTCCCTCTGGATTTCTATGTCTAGCGTGAGAGTGAGTGGGGCATGATCAGATAGATCAGTGCTTTGGTTAGTGATGTATACTACTCTATATAGGTACTGTGCTGGCATGTACAGTATTATCTATCCAGTCTACTGTTTGTCTTGTTGGGTGTGAATAACAGGAATAATTCTTGGTTTTAGGATATTTCTACCTCCAAATGTCTTGTATACCTAATTCTGTAGTAAGGTCCGGTAGAGCTTTGGTGGCTTCAGATCACTGTGCACACTCTGATAACCCTCTGGTGGAGTCTAAATGTGGGTCCAGTGTACAGTTGCAGTCCCCAACTAATAGGCAGAGATCATGGGCTTTGTATGCAACTAACCCAAATACTTCTTAGAACACCTGCATGGGATGGGATATAGGGTGTATAGATATCCATATTGGGGAGTGGAGAATTTGGTATGAGCCATTCACTAATATCCAATGTTCATGAGTATCTCTCCAATGTTGCTCTACAGTTTGAAGCATGAGGATCTGCTGATCAGTATTGCCACATCATTCACCTTAATTTGAGGGTGTAATGAGGTATATACCATCCCCACACACTGGCAGCCTAATTTTAAGTATTCAATATGGCTTATGTATGATTCCTGTATTAATGCTATCTCCATTCCTAACTGTTTCAGTTGGGTGAGAAGGTGTGTTCTCTTTTTGAAACTGTTTATATCTTTAACATTGTACATGGTAAGGTGTAGTGTGTAGTTCGATGAGCCTTCTTTGGTGTTTAGGGTAAATGCAGCTATATCTATCACACTCTGATCATGCTGTCTCATATTTTGAGGTCAGTGTACTTGGGCTACAAAACCAACTCTGTCTACAAAAAACAGATAAACAACAGCAATAGCAAAAGTAAGTTGTATAGGACTGTATGAGAATACAATTGATGTCAGCAAAGTATGAGGTTGTAACATGCTGCACTTTTGAACAAGTCACCTCTGAGATTGTTTAGTGAAAGTAAGGTTCAAAAATCCTAATCAAAACAGCAAAAAGTAAACTATATAACACATAACCATTGCTTCCACGGAACAAACAGTGGAGCTAAACTCCTTTGCCCTGGGATATATGCCCTGGGATATAAGGTGGTATCGTTATATAACTCTCGGGGGGCCTCTTCTTAAAGGGTGTCCCCAGGGGTGTGTGTATTTCACCACTATATAGTATTGATTACATGGGCAAGAACACAAATTCGATGGACATTCAATAGTGACACAGTATAAAAAGGAGACCATCTTTTCCTCTCTCTGATAACAGCCTTTAGGGTGGGCTGGAGGTTTGTCAGGCCTGAGGAAGGGGTGGTGTGGGTTCCCGGGCAATATTATCAATACATTTAATGAGTGATGTTAGGCAGGAAACATGCTTTGGGTCCAGACAGTAGAAAAGACTATCAGACTGTGTTTTGGGGGGGAACCTTCCTCATGAGGCAAAATTCACACTCTGGGCCTGACTCCAAGAGAGTGAGTAGAGCATGGCGCAAGCTATGCCACTGCCTAAAGTTACGACCAAACCCGGGCAACATGCGGACTGCACCCTATTCCAAGACAAATGGCAGTTACGATGTAGAACAGTCGAATTATGCATGTTGCAAGTTATGCCCACAACACATGACAGAAGCTGCAATTGCGGGCATAGCAATTAAGCATGTCACAACCCTACCACCATATAACAGCAAGCAAGTCGCAGACATGGTGCAGGAGCTACGCATGCAAGAACTATGGCAGATAGCAGTGCAGAGGCGGCAGGTGAGGTAAAATGGAGAAAATGGAACTTTACTAACGAGGAAACGGATGTCCTCCTTGAGGAACTTGAGTCCAAGTCAAACCTTCTAATGGGCAAGGGTGGGGAATGAGATCTGCACCTTAACAGTAAGGAGGCATGGGAGAAAGTGGCCAAAAAGGTGAAAGTGGTGGCCAAAGCAAGGTGTACCATGCTTGACCTCCATAAGTGGCTCAGTGACCTCAAGTGTCATGCAAATGGCAAGGAGGCCTATGATAGGTGGCAGGAGTCAGCCACAGGTGGTGGGTCACAGGAGAAGAGACCTCTCAGTGTCCTTGAGTAGAGGATACTGGTGTTCCTAAGCCAGCACAGCATCCAAGGGGATATGGACCTGGACACAACTCAGATGGCCACAGGGACAGGTTAGTGGGTGACCAGCGTTGCGCCCTGTGCATGGGACAGCAATGCAGGGGTGGGAATGGAGGCATGTATGGAGGGTATGACAGGGTAGTGTTGATGCACTGTTGTTCCCCCCACCACAGGTGCAGCAGCAGCAAAAACAGGGGCAGAGGACAGTAGTGGCACAGGCACTGATCCAGAGCAGGAAAGCATGTAACTGACTATGCAACAGGCCACTGTGACAGACACCCCTGGTGGTGCTGACATGGCGCAGCTGGATTCAGCCCTGACACTGGTGGTGGGGGAGCAGCAGGAAGCGGTGGAACAACAGCAGAAGGATGAGGAGGGACTGGACCTGTGTGACTTGTTTAATGTGGGCGGCATAGGGGTCAATATAGTGCAGAACCTCAGCCTTGTATCATACAACAGGCTGCAGGTGGCCCTGGATGGGGCAATGCCATCCCTACAGGATGACAACACAACAGCACCCACAGATTATGCCGGGTTCTGCAGGATCCTTGTGACCACCCTTAAGGAGCAGTCCAAGATGCTCATCTGTATCCGGCTCAGCATGGACTCACACCACTCAGCAATGGAGGAGCACATGGGCACCCCCATAGGAGTGCTGGAGACAGGGACAAGCACCATGGAGTTGAGCATAGGGTGACTGGTGGATGCCATGGTCGCCTCCCAGGCCTGTATGCAGGCACAGACACGAGCACTCACCCAACTGGCAATCACTGTGGAGGGGTCAGTGGCCCAGCAGACCAGGCAGTCAGGCATATTGTTCATTGCACTACAGGGCACACTCACAGGCCAGCCCCTGTGAGACACACAAAGGAGAGACACCACATCACAGGCACCACAGGTGGTGCACCCACCAAAAACACCACCACAACATCCCCAATGGCTGCAGCAATAACACTACCACTGCCAAGGGCAGCAGGGCCAGCAGCAGCACCTGCTCCACCACCCCCTCCACCACCACCACCAACACCACCAGCAGCAACACCAGCACAACAGCCCTCACCACTGCCACCACCACCAGCAACACCAGTGCAACAGCCCCCACCACCAGCAGCACCAGCCCCCACAGTCAACACCACCAGCAGTACCGGGGCAACAGCCCCCACCACCACGACCACCAACACCACTGGTGGCACCATTGGGAGCCACACCTCCACCGCAAATGGCCACAATGCCACCTACCTCCATGGTCGTGGGGCATGCAGCAGTGGGTACAAGGCACAGAACAAGTGCCAGATGGGGTGGGGTAGCACCGGACAGCTCACCAGGGCAGGGCACAACCCAGGTGGCAACACAACTGCAGGCTGCGGATGATGGTGGGCCACAAACCAAGAAACAGGGGACCATGTCAGGCCTGGCACCCACCACCTCAGGGAGGCATGTAAGACATTGGAGGATGGCAGTGCCTTCAGGATCGATGGGCAGTGGTGGACCTGCAAGCATGCAACAGGGGCAGGGTGGGCCTAGTGTTGCCACAGGGGCAGTTGAGTCTGCAACACAGGGTGGTGGGCAGGGCATGTACACTACCAAGCACAGGAGAACTGGGTGGCAGCAGGAAGGTGGATGGCTGACCGTGCCACTAGGGTGCACTGCTGCAATGTGTGATGGGCAGTGGGCAGACTAGCAATATGGGAGGGCACCATGTGTGGATGTGTGGTGCGTGTGCGTGTGTGTGTGTGTGTGTGTGTGTGCACTGCATGCAGGTGTGTGGGCAATGTTTACAGCACGAATTGGGTGTGTATGCTGTGAACTGTCACTGTGTGTGGGTATGTGTGTCTGGGTATTGTCACAAATGTACTGTATCACTTCGCCATGCCACATCATTACTGAGTAAACACTGTGCACTATACATCTTTGTGGCCTCACTGATTCCTACTGCTGTTATAGAACAGCATAGACATGGTGCCTGGGATGGGTGCATGGCCCATGTCGCACATGCACATCTGAAATGTAGGCCATAGTAGAAATGTACCCTGAATACTCGACTACTGTGATGCCATTGATGCAGGTGCATGCCTGTGGGCTGCAGGTCCTGGCCACATCGGCATGGTACACAGATGCAGTTTGCATATATGCATGCTGCATATGCGTGCTGCACCCATAGGCTGCATGTGTCACATGTACGAGTGCCAAGTGCAAGGTGGGGCCATGAAGGCAAGAGACAGACCAAGCAGCCCACATGCTGATCAGATAGGAGAGGTCATTGCAGGTGTGGTACAGAGGGCAGAGCATGGATCTCAATGTGTTGTACAACTGCAGGGTGGTAAGCAGTGGGACTGCACAATGCCCCCACCAATGCTGTGCACTCAACCTTCTGCCTCTCATATGTGGAACAGAGGCTATCAGAATATGGAACACATGGACAAACAGTGGAATACTGCAGCAAAACCTACCCCAAGATGCCAGAACACAAGTTACACTGTTTTTTGGTAGAGGCGTGTGGGATGAAGAGACACAAGGCCACAAAGAAGAATTCAAACACACAAAAGTGTGTATTTATTAAAGGAAGAAAAAATAATTTGCAAATAAATAAAAGCAAAATAATCAGCAGTACACAGCTAGGACTTAGACAGCAGCAGCAGCAGCAGCAGTCCCACCCTCTGAGCCTTCAACCTGCCCTCAGGCTGAACTGATCTGATTGTTACAGCATTCACCCAGAATATATACGCAGAAACAATCACATGGTGCATTACGCCACCTCCTGAACTAATACAACATTAGTTCTGCTCTAAAATAATTTAAAAAATATATTTACTTCACTTACAATGCAAAGAAATTCAAATTCAGAATGTATTTGTTGATCTTTAGTGATTAAAGTGCAGATTCTGGGACAATATAAAAACCCTAACAGGCAGAGCAAGTAAATCACCACCATCACAAATAAATTTTGAGGGTGAGATTACCCAGGGCCCCAAAACTATCACAGATGGCTTCAGCAAGGCCTTCACAGACCTTAGTGGTGTCCTTCCTCCAGACTATCTCCGACCTGTGCCTAGTTCCGCCATTAGTTGTACTGACATCCCTCCAACACACATAGTACCTCCCTTCTACCTGAAGGAAATCTCTACAACTGAGGCAAATACATACTTGGAAAAATTTCTCTGGAACTCTAGATTCAGTGGGGACTCGCTTGACCTAAAGATTGTGGCTTTCACCCTGGATGTTTTACTCTCCCCTCTAACCTGGTTCCTAAAGCTCTCACTAACCACTGGCACTTTCCCTCAATGCTGGAAAGCTGCGGTGGTCACCCCAGTCTTTAAAAGTGGGGATAGAACCTGCCTGGCCAACTACAGGCCAATCTCAATTCTGCCCTCCTCTCCAAGGCACTAGAGAGGATAGTATATGATCAGTTAGGTAACGTACCTTGAGAAGTACAACCTTCAGTGCCGGGAACAGCATGGCTTTCGGAAGGCACACAGTACCTCAATGGCATTGGTTGAGTTTACCGGTCATATCCATGAAGCACTTGACCAAGGGCTCTTGGTGGGGGCCACTTTCATCGACCTCACCAAGGCCTTCGACACGGTCAACCACGACTTGCTTCTCACACAACTCTCTAACATTGGTATATCCTGTCTCTCTCTAGGCTGGTTCCAGAGTTACCTCTCTAACAGGACCAAGCCGATCAAGATTCTTAACGTTCTATCCAATCATTGGCATGTCAACACAGGGGTGCCCCAAGGTTCCATTTTGGGCCCCCTGCTGTTCAGCCTGTTTCTAAATTAACTCCCCAAAGTCTACCAGAATAAGATCCTTCTACATGCAGATGGTGCTGTTCTCTACATGTGTCACTCTACTCCGGAAGATCTGGAAAAAGGCAAAACAACTTTACTGCTGTGGAAATATGGTTCCTTCAGTCTAAGCTCTTGCTCAACTACACTAAGGCTAAAACAATATTGTTTGCCTTCCATCAAAACCATCATAAGTCACATCACCTCAATATCTACAATAACAATTTTAATATACTCTAAATGGTCACCACCTTTAAGTACCTTGGTGTCCACCTTGACAGCTCTCTCTCCTACAGCCAGCACATAGATCATTGTTGTCAAGGTAGCTAGTGCCAGACTAGGTCAGCTCTACCAGCATAGGCAGTGCCTCATCGAAAGTGTCATCAAGCTTGCAGTTAACAGCTCCATGCTCTCTATCATAGATTATGGACTGGTAGTCTCCGGAGCCGGTACCGATACAGCACTTAGGCGAATCAAGATTGTCTTAAACAAAGCCTGCAGACTAGTCCTGGGTGTGGACTGTTTAACTCACACTTGTGAACTATACGCAAGCACTAGTTGGTTAAACTTGAATAGCAGAATTCAGTACCAAGTCTGTCTATTAGCTAAAAAATCCACCCTAGGTCTTGCTCCTCCTGGAGTGAGGCAACTGCTAAGAAACTCCACTTCCTCTAGACTAACTAGGGGGTTGAGTAAAGCTGCCTTCATTATCCTATTCTGCTGGACCTCACTAGGGCAATAGTCATTTGAATACAGGGCCTCCTGCTGGCTAAATTCCCTTAACTCTGAGCTGCTTGAGGAAACAAAACTACGCCCATTTAAGGCCAAGCTGCTGCAGTACCTGGCCACTCTTAGTAACTGTGACTGCATCACCTGTGCCTAATCCTACGGTTATTGATAGCTTACTGCATCTGTCCTGCATAACACCCATAACCCCTCCACTTCCTCCCCTGACTGCTGTGACCCCACTGAGTACTTACCTCCACATCCCCTCTTTATCCCTTCCCCACCTTCCTGCTTTCTTTTCACAAATATTAATCCCTCCCAGTATTCACCCCTCCCCGGCTTCCCCTCACCCCCCACTTTAAAAACTTTAAACCTTTCCTTATCCCTCTCTCCCCACCATATTACCCAGCCCTGGCTTATCACCTATTTACTTAACCCTGGGTAGATTCCTATCCAATCCCACCCCTCTAACTACTTAACTCCCCTATTCTGTCACCCCCCTTTGTCCCGGCCCCACCCTTTCCCTGCTCTCATCTATTCTGTCCTCCCCCTCCTTTGGTCACCACCACTTCTGACCCTCCATAACTCTACCGGCATGCTCTAAAGCTCAGCTACCACTATAAATTGCTTGTCCACCTTAGGTATGCTCCTAGTACTGTTGCAATAAAGCGGACCTCTCCTACCTGATGTATTTTAACTGTACTTGCCTGAATCTGTATCTGTATCTGTATGTACCATAATGTACTTGTCTGATGTATATACCCCTATCGGTTTTGTAATGTCTACTTGCCTTGTCTATTGTCTTACGATGTGAAACCTTTGTAAATGAGCTTTTAGCTCAAAGGCGTTATCTGAGATTCCACTGAATAATTAAATAAATAACACTATTTTTCTTAGAATGGGTAGAGAAGCTCAGCCCATACAGCTGTGATTGACAGCAAGAGGTGTATATCACTAGCAATCATTTGGGGTGCAGGCTTCTAAGGAGAAAGACTGCTTGGTTGCTAAGGTAAGTTTGGTGTATATTTTAGAAGCTATACCAGGCTTGTAGCCTCAGAAAATAATGTTTACAGTAAAAAAAAAATAAATGTGCTTATGCTTTGCAACACAAACAATAACAGGAGGCTTTTACTTAACATTGCGCCAAAATATTAGCATTGAAACAACAACAGTGGCCTTGTTTTACCCGGCATGCAAGGCCTGAGCACAACCTGGCACGCAGGTAAAACACACAAAGGCCAAAGCATACTGAACTGCTAAAAAACAAATGTTTTACTGTTCCTTTTCATTCAAGTTGCAAAGAAAAATGAGAAGCACTCCTTACTCACTTTCCTGCACTTCTCTTTTGACTATACAGCAAATGTGTTGCTTTATAAGCTAGGAATACCAGTGAGCTAGGAATACCTAAAGGGACAAGAGTGTCATGGAGTGAAAGAAAACCAAGAAGGTAATGTACTAAACAGCTTAGAAATTTTGCCTAACTTTCCTACTACAAATACCTTTAGTCAGGGTTCAAAAGGTTGTTCAGAGCTATGTGACACTTACGCTTTTAAAGTCATCATGAATGGGATTGGAATGACAAGAGATAACTTTTTACTGTCTCTCTTTATTAGACATGGCATGACATGGCATTTATTAAACCACCTATCTGGGTTATACTTAAAATATACCCTTCACTGCACTAAATGCAAACCTGCGTTTGACATACAATAGAAAGGGTTTAAGCAAACCTAAAGTGAAGAATGCTTATCAAAATGGGGGGGGGCCTCCCAGTGGCAAGCAGACAATGTGAGAGAAACAGAAAAAGAAAACAGAAAAAGAAAATAGAAAATAGAGAAGTAAGAAGAGTAGTTGGCCAGCCTACAGGATAGGATAACAAAAAGAGAAGAAATGCTGTTGCAACAGACTTGTTAGAAAAGAAACAGCGTCTCTACACAATGTCTCCTACAATTTGGAGGGGGGGGCAAGAGAGATGTATCACATGCTTGCCTATCTGTTCAGACAGTCTGTTGTTACCTGTAGGCTATATAATGTGCAGTTTGTTACAGGTACATAGGACTGTGCCTGCGCCTGTTGACAGTGAATGTGGACCTAGTCCTCACAATGTGTAAAAGGGAGCATTGTTGTCATACAGTGTGGAATTGTGCCACGTAATGTGGGACAGTGGAGAGGTATGAACCAATGCTTCACACATGCAGGTCAGCTATATGTAGCGATGTGGGCGGGCAGCACATAGTCACTGAACAGTGACCTGGGTGCATCTGAGGCCTGTCATGTGCCAGCTGCAGTTGCCCACAGGCTGCACCGCTGTCCTGCCTCCCTGTGGATGCAGTCACAGTGCACTGTGAGGTGGTACAAGGTGAGACACCACAGCTATACCTGACCACTGTGCAGGACAGCACACATTCCTGTGAGGTGCATCATACCTGAACACACAGCAGGCCCAGAGTTCTGTACAAGGGTGTAGGTAGGCATACACACTGTACATCTGTGTGCAGTGCTGTGATGTGTGGCTGACACACAACATGTGTCATGCTGTGTACTGCTACATGACAGCCAGGCATCTTGCAGCTGGTCTAGGTCACTGCATAGGGACCCTGTGTAGGCCTCTGTTGTGTAAGGGATGGCCATTTGCCTAGCCCCTCCAGTGCATAGAGATGGCTCCCCAACACTATCTGGATGGGTATGGCTGGTGTCAGTGTGGGGACTGTATTGTAGCAGCCATTGGGGGGTTTAATCTTTGCACAATATATGGACATGACACCACTCTGCCCTGTCATGCAGGGGGTGATATGTGGGGTGGCATATACACTGTTGGAAGGGAGTGTGGACTGCAGCACCATGTGTGTACAGCACAGCAGCGTTGGGCTACACCCCTGGGACAGCAACGTGGGATGCAGTGCTGCACCCATTGCCATTATACCCCGGCCCTGTACAGTATGCTGTCCATGGGTGGCCATGCCAGGTTGCATGTAGGGGAGTGAGACACAATGGTGATCCCACTACTGTGCCATGACTCATTCAATGTGACATGTTGCCTTGCAGGTAATTGCCATATCGGGTGAGGCAGATCTACTGACATGCCACACCACAGCGGCCTCAGGCTTAGTGGAAGGGCTCCCAATTTCACTACCACAGAGATTGTGCAGATCATCAACTTCATGCAGCAGTGGGGGACAACACTCCTCCCATCCAGGTGCAGGTCGCACACTGCGGAGGCGTGGGCAAGGGTGTGAAGGGTGAGTGGGGCACACCTAGATGCCATGAACGGCGTGCCTCACACCTTGCGACAGCTGCAGCACCAATGGCAGGACATGGCATGGCGGGACCCAGGGATCCATCAGCGGTTGCTGGACATGGCACAGTGGAGAGACATGGAAATGATGCCGGGCCAGGCCCCAGGTGCAGGTGAATATGCCATCATCTAGCCGCACAATGTTGCAACACTGACACACAGGCCTTGGCCAGCACTGGTGCATACATGTAACTGTGTTCCCCTTCCCCACAGGTGCAGGACGTGGTGACTCAGGTCAGCAGGGGCAGCCAGATGTTGTGTAGCAGTATGCATGGAGCCAGCAGCAGGTGTTGAGGCATCAGAGGCCAGGTAGGTGCATACACTCTACACCATGTCTCATGTCCATGCCATTGCTACACGAGGTCCCTGTACCCTGATTGGTACCCCCACAGGTACACTGAGGACAGCTAGCATTTAGGCATATGTTATACCAACCTATAGGGCTAAGAGCATCTACCGTATAAGAGTAGATGTCAGGATATGTATGCATATTATTGTTATACACTTTACTTTTCAATATACATGTATTTCTTGCTTACAAGATGTTAGGACACCTGTGTCCTTGTAATGATTATGATATATGAGTCGGCATTGCCATCTTCTGATGATTTGTATTACTGTATGGCTATGTACAAACTGTACCTCTTTGTTTCTACAAAGTGATGACTACTACAGAATTGTATAATGTTATCTTGGACTGAGGAGCCACCTCTAATTTAGCCAACAGGGCTCATCTCTGTAACGAGAAATGTTTCTATCTTACAGTAACCATGGTAATTATTGTAGGTATATAATGTAAGACATTTCGTCTTCTACCTTGGAGACCCCAGGAGACACGGAGATTCCTCGAGGTATAGGGAATGCTTAGCATTGGCTCCCAGTTCGTATTGGTAAAAACTGCTTAGGACAACTGTGATTATCCTTTTTGTGGTAATAAACAAGCTTTATTACTCTTATGCAACTTGTCTGTAATTCCTTGCATGCCCATTATTGCCAAGAACCTGAGAGTGAGGTTTAGACCTCCTGACACCGTGGTGGTCCGCGAGAGCGGGGGTGATGGCTGTGTGTTGCATGTGCATGCAGTGTGATCCTACATGGCACAGATGACCACCATTGATTCCTTGCAGGTGTGCAGAGCAGACTGACATCATGCCACAGGTTCTTGCTGCGGGCGATGGCCAAGTTGAAGGCAGAGGATGCAGTGGCCTACCAGCACAGCACCAAGCACTGGTAAGGCAGGGTACACCCCATCCCGCCATTGCTGGATGAGAGGAGGATGAGCCAGACATTGACACTAGAGACAGTTGGTAGTGGGGGTTGGTGGAGCGGCCAAAGGTGGAGGCAGTGGCGGACGACCATCTGGCAGAGGTGCCAGGGGTGGCCCAACTGCATGGTGGGGAGGCAGCGGCTGGGGCCCTACCAGCAGAGGAGATGGCAGCAGCGGAGCAGGCACCAGAGGGATAGGAGGTAGTGGAGCTGCCTGCAGTCAAGCTGGAGGTGGTGGAGTAGCCGGTGGAGGTGCAGGAGGTGGTGGAGCATCCCGCAGGGGAGCAGGAGGAGGCTGCCAACATGCTGCCAGAGAACAGAGTGGACCACTGATTTGACAACAGTAACTTTGACCAATAGCAGCAGGGAGGTCAAGGTGCTGGAGCAGGGTCACCTGGTGGACTGCCTGGGCTACAAGCCTTGTTGTACTCAGGGCAGTAGGTGGTGGGTGACCGGCAGCTGGTAGTGCTGGTGTCCACGATTATGGCAGATGTGGCATGCCTGCACGGATCCCTAGGGCTCTCCTCATGGCACTGCAGAGGTGCTAGTGCTGCAACAGCATGGACTGGGGCCATGGACTATGGACCTGTGGTATGCCTTTGGCTCGTTGACCATTATAGGTTTACGTTGGGGTGCCGGGGGGGCCACTTATGTGTGTGTGGGGCAGAGGCCTGGTGGGCACTGGGTACTGTACAGTGGGGGTCTCCATACTTTGTGTGAAGTGGGGCTGTGGGTGGAGTCATGCCTGGGTGGGGTCCCATGTGTGTGGGGGCAGTCTGATGTGTGTTTCTGTTGGGGGTGGGCCTTGTACATATGGGCTGGGGGGCATGTAAATAGTGGGTGTATTGTGTGGGTACTGGGTCCACTGTTTGAGTATCCTGTTATTGTTGTTTTTACTTGTATTTACCCTTGTTCCTTTGTGTTCTTTACAGTTTCATTAAATGTTGTTTTTGCACCCCTGGCTCTGCATGTCTGTCTCTGTTCAACATGTGCAATGTGTGTGTGTGTGTGTGTGTGTGTGTGTGTGTGTGTGTGTGTGTGTCACTGGGCATGTGAGGGCATGCATGTGGCAGAGCTGCACCATCTCATGTGTGTCCTGAACATGCACATGGTGTCTGTGTGACAGCTGTGCACCTCACAGCCTTGGGTGCACACCGGTGGGCATGGCCACATGGTGCTCTGTGTGCAGCAGTGCACTGTGCTGGGTCCAGTTCACATGCCGCAACACCCTGCATATCATAGCAGTGTGGCAGCCATGGGCCAGTATGACTCTGTTCCACCCAGGGGCATGGTGGTCCCTGTGGGTGGCACCAGTGGCACAATGCAGTGGTGCATCCTCCTGCCATACAACTGCAGGTCTGTGCCACCCAGTGCTGTGTCCATGTTGTGGCTGCACTGTTTACATGTATCAGTGGCCATGGCAGGTACAGTGTGCCTGGGGATGCCATCATTGCAGCATTGTTCCTCTGCCCTGTGTGTGTCCATCACCCACTTGTGTCTGCATGTCAATGGTCCATGTGTGCTGTGGTCCTCAGTGTGTGGCCTGGGGCGCCATCACACATTCACTGTCATGCCTACCAGATGCTGTGCAACAAACTTGGAGACTGTTCCAGCATCAGTACTGCCACATGTGTCACATGGCACCCGGCAGACACTATCCCATCCCCCTGAGGCTCAGTGATGCTGGCATGGGAGCCGTGCCATTGGTGGGGCTGCATTGTACCACGCTGTGTCCCCCGTACTGCTGCAGGTGCCACCATGGTGGTGGTGGTGTCCATATGCCACGACAAAAGAACTGATGGATCAACTCCTGTTGTGCACGGCATCCACTGTGTGCCATGTGTACCACCATGCTGTCCAGCTTTTCATCACCCTCCTGTGGTGCACCTTTCTCCTGGTCTCTGTTGGGCATTGGTACATGGTGTGCCAGGGTGATGTGGAGGATGCAGCAGGCAAGCACTATCCTGCATGCCATTGCAGGGCTGTACTGGAGTGCACCACCCAAGGTATCAAGGCATCGGAAGTGGGACTTCAGTAGTCTGAAGGTACGCTCAATTACACCTCTCATGCTGGTGTGGGCCTCATTGTAACTGACCTCAGCTTCTGTCTGGGGTGTCCTAACAGAGGTCATCGGCCATGGCATCTGGGGATATCCACTGTCACCTGTTGGGGGTAAGATTAGTTGTATATTGCTGTGTGCAGACCTGTCATCAGCATTTTGCTATCCTCTACATGGCATGCACTGCTGCATGCACATAAACACATATGCAGGCATGCACTCTCAGTAATACGCACATCCTTGGCTGTGTCCATGAACTGTATGGGCTTCCCTTGTCATTGTGTGGCCATCCCAGGCCACTGTGTGTTGCACAGTGTGTGTGGCTTGCCCCTGCCTACATCCAGTGTGTGGCATGCCACATGTCTGCATGGCTGTCACCTCTGCCCACTGCAGTGCCTGTCCACCCAGTGCCCCGTTGTACCACTGTGTCCACACACACCCACATGCACGGTCTGCTACATGCACACACATTGCCACTTGCACACCTTTGCAGTTGTCATTCTCCATGGTACATACCTACAAGCCATCCTCCAATGATGTCCCCTTTCTCAAATGCCTCATGTGGCCCACAGTTCCTGTAGATGTGGGAATCATGTCAGGATCTGGGGTGCTTGGCCGCCACATCTAGAATGCATCCAACACTGTCACTGACCACCTGGATATTCATTGCGTGATACCCCTTCCTGTTTATGTATGCATCCCCATCCTTGCTTGAGGTCCTGATGGCCACGTGTATGCAGTCGATGGCACCTAGCACACGGGGGAACTGCACCACATTATAGAACACCTGCTTCACCTGGCACTGCTGTTGGGCATCCCATGGAAAGCTAATGTGTTACATGGTGCACCGTATGAGGGCCACAAGGAACTTCCTCAGGTGTTTAGACACCACCAGCTGGAAAATGCCCACTATGTCCCCTGTGGGCATTTGAAAAGTGCTGGTGGTGAAGAAGCACAGTGCTGTGCTCACGCACACCTCCAGTGGCAGTAGGTAGCCCCTGTTGCTGGTGCTGTGAAGGTCCCGACTCAGGATCTGGCACAGCTCCCTGATGCAGGTCTTGCTAAGCCTATAGCACAGTAGGCACTGCTGCTCAGTCATGTCCTCAAAGGTCTTGAGGGGGCATGTCACTCTCTGCACTGGTGACCTTGGTACCATCATTGGCCACTGTGGCTTGTTCCCATAGGTCCTGCTTCTGCAACTGTTGTGGTTGCATTCTCGGTGCTCTGCTATCATTATTCCAAGTAGGGCTCCTATTGCTAACATTTCTGTGTGTACACTGCTGCCTAGCTATGTTGGTGGGGGGTTATATAGCCTGTGCTCTGGTTAGACCAGCTATTCCTTGGTCTAACTTATGTTGGCCTCTTCTGGCTTATTTACTTAGGCCTCCTGTTCTGGAATAGTGTATCAGTTGTATTGGTGAATTATGCATGACACAAGCTGCATTACACAGTGGTGCAAGCTTTATTTGGTGTAACTGTGTCATAACTTGCATTTGGCGTAGCCGTTGCGGGCTGTGGCATAAGTGTTCTTTTGGAATCACGCATGTCTCAAGTTGTGGGTGTAACTTGCAATTTGTACCATTGGGACTGGCGTACTGCATTTATGTCTGGTGTAGCTGTCTTGGAATCAGGCCCTCTGTTTTTTGAAGTGGTTTATGTAGTTCCATGCCTGTAGGGTGTTGGGGGATCCCTGCTCATTGCTCCATCCCTCAGTTGAAGCAAGGAGAATTGGAGTATTACCTTCAACCAATACATATCATAAAATTGTGGTTCAAACCCCTGGTATCAGTAATATCTTCAGACCATCTTCCCAAGCTTGGGAATCAATGCATGCTTTTGTCTGGTGTGGTGGTCCTCCTGGCACATCTCTAGACATTGATCCCATTCTTAGGTGCCAGGTAATCAATCTAGGTCATAGTTTCTAAATTATTCGTTGAGGCGACAAGTTGTCATGGAGGGGTAATTGGAGCAGTCAGTCTCCCCACATCACCATAACCTGAACAGAGTCTCTCTGATTCTTCATCGTATCGGTAACTGCTATGTTGTCTGAGGTTCAATCCCCCAAATTCTGGCATTTTCCTGACTGTTCATGGGTGTTTAATGTAATTTTTACTTTCATTTTGTTGCACAGCATGAGTAACTGTTCACTGAAAGCATCAAAAACAGTTCATCATACACAAGACATATTTCTACAGAAATTTATACTTTTGTTGCAAACCTTCAAAAAACAAAACAAGAAACATTATTTCAGCAGTAACAGGATAAAAGCTTTCAACTAGCAAATGCCTTTGAGCAGCTTGGGTGGGAGGCAGATATCAGAGGAATATTACATGTCCTTTAAGAGAGTCCATCTTAACCTGCCCCCCAACGATCTTTCCTTCCTTTCTGACTAGCGTAGTTATTTCCAAATAGTTTCCTGGCTATGCCAATTTGTTGTGGAATTACTTTGCATTTATACCAGTCCATCTTGTTTTATTACTTTTTATTACTTGTATGTACATTAATGTTGGAATCCATCTGTCTTTTTTGTACCAACCCCCCCTTCCCCTACCCTCCCAGGTCACACCTGAAAACAAGCTTCAGCTCAGTGTGCCTCTCCCAGTTACCAACATTTTAAATAAAATAAATAAATAAAATATTTGCAGTCCTGGAGGGATCCTCAGAAATTGTCTGTGGCTTTTGTTTGTCAAGCAAGTTGGGTGGAGGGCATGGGGAGCAGGCAGTGGTTGAGGAAGAAGGACAATATTAGAACATCTAGTTTTGTTTAAAACCCAGTCCCATGTGAGGCATAGCTCATAGCACCCAATCAGTGCTGTGTCCAGTCAACTTAATTAAAGCTTAATAAAGCAGGAGCATGTGATATTCTTTTCTATGCTCCAAATATCTCTAAACGTTAGAGTGCATAGAAATGGTAACACCTAGTCTGTGACACTCTCTTAATGCAATATCCAAGCTCCCCTCTGTGCCTGCCTCCCTCAGAGATGGCTTACTGCTGCACTTTTCCCCAAATGCCCCTCTACCAACTTATGTACTCACTGTGAAAGCTCTATCATGCCAAGACAATGTAGAAAGATGAATCAGGGATCATCTGGTCTTCTTGAATTGTTTGATTGTTGAAACGCTTGTAGTTGCTTAATGTCTGTGATCACTGAGGTACTGTGATTCTTCTTTTCAGAGACTGCCTTTGCTTGCTGCCATGAGGACCATTGAAGCTGTTTGTCCACTGAACCGGGATCTCATTATGGACCTCTATGCCTTTCTGCAGAAAGTCTTGTAGTATCTCATCTGGGGTGAAGTAGATTTGTGGACAGTCTGGAAACATTGCAGTCAATTTTGCAGGATACAGCATTTGAAATTTTAGTTTATTCAGTTTCAGAGCCTGTACAATATGAGAGAACACGTTCTGTGCTGATATGACCACTGGAAAGTAGTCATTGTCAGCTGGACCCCCCTGAAATCAGCCACGCCCACACATAAATAAATGATTCAAACATTCAACCTTTATTAAGGTAGATTCTCACAATTCCGTGTATCACTTTAAAATCCAAACACCATCACCACATTTATTTACATCTACATTCTTGGGGGTCTCCCTTTATTTACAATTCCATCACTTTTCAAACATACATATCTGGCACTTCCTCTTCTCGGGCCTGGGTATAATGACCCAATGCACCTTCATTCCTTCCTCTTCTTTCTGGGCTCAGGTGTCCCACCTGACCCCCCTGCCCTGTCCCCCTTGAGGTGAATACCCCATAGGGAGCCCTCCCCTGCCTTGCCATACCCCCATCCAGCTGGGCCTCCATTTTTTCCATCATGATCCCAAATGTTGCTCTCATCCAGCAACCCCATCCTTGATACCCCAGGTATCCGTGTTGCCCTCAAACCAGCAACCCTTCACATGAAAACCCCTAACCATTGCAACTTCCCCTTATGTTTCTTTTGGGAGGGTGGGCAAGAAATTGAAAAACTAACAGCTGCAGTAGAGAGAGGGATTTTCTCTCTCTGCAGCACCTTTTCTACTACTCTATAGCCCTTCCCCTGGGATTTCTTCCCCCAATCGGGTGGGTTGTCAATCATCCAGCTCTGCAGATCCTCTGAGTTTTTGGGACACCATAAATTCAGCTGTATCCCCACAGGTAAAGACATCCATTTCTTTCCTTCAGTCCTCTGGTAAAGTGAACACTGACATATTTGAGATGGCTAACTTATTAAATACTAGGTTTTCTGATGTCTCCAAATTGGTCCCTAATGTTCATTGTCGAGTCTGATCATAGGGCAATCTACCAATCTGTTTGGTAATATTAGTAGCTAAGATAGTCCTGATTCCCCACCTAAGTTCTATTTTCATAGGGCTACAGCAAAAGAAGTTTTGAAGTTGTTATGCTCTTTACCTAATAAATTTGGTGATTGTGGGGGAGGACTTGATTCAAGATTTGTTAAGTTGGCTGCTCTGTATTTTGCTGATCCTCTTTGTATCCTGTATAATCTAAATTTTGACCATTGGGGTTTTTCCAGAGGCTTGGAAGGTTGCCCGTGTCATGCTGGTTCCTAAGATGTCCAGTGCTGTTGGAGCTGAAGACTATTGACCTATATCCATTTTAAATCTGTTAAGCAAAATTTAAGAAAACTCGTGGTTAACCAGTTAACTAATTATTTGGAAAGATACAGTGTGCTTTGCTCCGAACAGTGTGGTTTTAGGCATGGCCTTGGTACTGGCATGTCACTGGTCAGGTTCACGAATACCGTCCTGCAGGGTTGCGATAAGGGTATCTTAACTCTTTTGACATGATCAACCATTCCTTGCTTTGTAGGAAGTTAATTGAGATGGGAACCTCTGAAACTGCAGTGGTTTTGCAGAAAATTATTTTGCAGGAGCGAGTCCAGAGTGTTTCTATTGATTCAGTTTTGTCAAATTCCTGATCTATTATGTGCAGAGTACCCCAGGGATCCATACTTGGTCCACTGTTATTTTCTTTGTTTATAAATCAGGACCCTTCTTTTTTTAGTTTAGGCAAATGCCTTCTTTATTCTGATTATTTGATTTTGTTCTATCAGGGTCACTTTATCGATCACATTAATCTAGTGAAGGAGAACAAATTTCAGAAGCTATGTTCATGGATGTCTCCGAATTGCATTGTTATAAATGTAAAAAAGACCAAAACCATAGTTTTTGGTAGCTTCTTTTATTTGAGGGAAAATCCACATTTATTGGTTCATGATCTGTCAGGCTCTTTACTTGAACAAGTGGATGCATTGAAGTATTTGGACATTTATCTTGACCCTTGTCTAAGATTCTTTTTTCAGGTTATGGTTGTAAGAAGGACAAATAACCAAAAATTGGGATTATTATATAAATTTAAGCCCCATTTATCTTTTGAGTCTCAGAGGTATATTGCCTTAGGGATCCTTATGCCGCATCTGGATTATGTTTCCTTCCTATATAACAAACTGGGTAGAAGGAGTATCAAGTTCTTAACGCTGCTTATAACTACATCTGCCATTTTATTTTGGATGTTCCTGTCATTACCCATCATTGCAATCTTTATTCATCTTTGAATTGGCTTTCCCCTAAATCTAAATTTTTATATTCTATGGGAAGCCTGGTGCACCAAGTTATTTATTCAAAGAACCTGTCTCCTTTGCCTGATTTAGTTGAAGTAAGTGTCAATTCAATCTTCAGTCAAATGAACGGATCCTTTTAAATTCTATTCTAGTAAAAATAATGATGATTCTCAGTCCTTCTCTTCATTGGCTCTATGTTTTTGGAATGATTTACCACTTTCCCTGAGATCTTTCAAATCACTGCCTGAATTTAAATTCAAGCTCAAGCAGTATTTAATGCCGATGATGTCTGTGTTTGCTAAATATTATTGTTTTGTCAATGTATTGTAACGTATGTTTATTGTCCAGGTCAGACTGAAGAAGTGTTTCTGCCCAGTGTCCTTACCCAGTTAACAAAATTTACATAAATAAAAAAAACTTACCTTACCTGAGCCTTCCTCTTTGTAATCTCATTACCCCTCCCCTTGTGATGTCATCTCCCTAACCACCCCTTACCTCTCTTCTTCCCTACGACTGTACCTGACCTGTCCCCTACCATCTCCTTCCTCCTTCCTTCCAGCTAATCCCAGGGGTGCCATTGACAACCTGGCTGGCCTTTTAATCGGGCAACCTCTTCTGTTAACTGGGACCCCTTGTATCAGCCACACCCACACATAAATAAATGGTTCAAACATTCAAAGTTTATTAAAGTAGATTATCACAATTCCATGTATCACTTTAAAATCCAAACACCATCATCACATTTGTTTACAGCCACATTCTCTGGGGGTTCTCCCTTTATTTACAATTCCATCATTTTTCAAACATATATATTTGGCACTTCTTCTTCTAGGGCCCAGGTGTAAGGACCTGATGCCCCTTCATTCCTTTCTCTTCCTTCTGGGCTCAGGTGTCCCACCTGACCCCTGAGCCATGTTCCCCTTGAGGTGAATATCTCATAGGGAACCCTCCCCTGCCTTGCCATACCCCCATCTGTCTGGGTCCCCTTTTTCTTCCACTACCCCATAGGTCAACCACCGGTCCAGCATCTTGGCTTCCCCCATTAAAAACTTGCAAACAAACCACCATAACCCAGCCATTTCTCAATGGTCTCCCACCTAATAGCCCCATTGAGTGCTGCATTGCCTATTACTGACATGTGCACCCTATCTGAATGGTACCACCCTGGTGTATCATGTGTTATCAGTTTGTGTTTTATATATACTCCACCCAAATTTCTAGCCCAGTCTTCCAATTTTTTGTTCACCTTCTTCCTAGCCTTATCCACTGCCAATACAACCCAGGCCTTTCTCCAGCTTCTGCATGTGATAATCTCTGACCAGGCTATTGTCGCCCCTGGCCATCTTAATTTTATCATCTCAAAGTCCTTCAAGATCATGTGGACCAGTGCCACCCAGGGCAGGGTGCCCAAATCATTCCCCCCAGCATGTATGATAAGCAAGTCTGGTACTGGCAGAAATCCACAGCTCTCTTCCAGCAGTGGTAGCAGCTGCATCCATTTCAATACCCTCCACCCATGCCATTCAATCACAGTCCTATCTGGATCCTGTCCCAGCTGGCCGACCCCGGCTGGGGTGAGTTCCCACTTCTCTGCTCAATGGATAAATGAATGGCTGACAATCCATACTGTTCTATGTTGTCTGATCCATGGAAAAAATAAAATTACATCTGTTAACAGTCATTTCCAAACATATCTCAAACAGTGGTAGCCACAGACATTGCCAGCTATTTCCAGATATCTCATGAAATTTCTGAAGAGTTTCTCTCTGCTGCTTCTACTGTGGAAATGCAGAAAGCAGGAGATATTTCTGGAACTATCACATAAATTTCAGGAAATAGCTGGCAGTGTCTGTGGCTGCTACTGTATAAGTTTCAGAGGACCACCTGCCCACCTGTTGTACCTCGATGGTGGAGCCTCACAGTCTGGCTACTTCCGAGGCTGCCCTTATTCTGAATAAGTGAGAAGCAAACTTCCTCTGCTCCTACCCAAGAAAAGAACATTCCTTTCTTGAGCATAGCTGTGACCTGAGCTGCAGTTACTGGGTACCCGTTGCCATGCAGAAAGAACCCTCCCATGGCCAAACTGCTACATAGTCTTCTATGGCTTTCACTACTTCTGCTCCAGTTTCGTTTTCCTTGTTAAGATGTACCGTACAACCCCTACCCGACTGATCTGTTTTGGAATGCCTAAGCCAAACTGTGGCCATGCTAGCTGACCATACAATATTCCCCTCCTGCAGTGTGTCTGACCTGTCCCCTTTCCTTTGTGCCACCACCTCCCCAACAGGGAAAATTCCCTTGTGCACCACCCAAAAAGTGACTGCAAACAAGTGTGCCTCATATCCTGAGGAACACACACATGTCAATCTATGCAGTAGATCCTCCCCATTGGCCTGCACCTATCTAGCCTTAGACCCTACAACCTAATCCACCCTTGCTGCATTCTGCATCTAGCCAGTGCCCCGGTGGGCAGCCCCCAACCATTCAAATAGCAAACCATGCCAATGCTAGCAAGGTGTATACCTATGGTGGCTCTGGACATGCCCACCTCCCATTTTTCTACCATACACCGCATGACCTGGGATTCTGTCACTGGGCCACTTACCTCCAACCCAGCCTACCCCTGGAACCCCTGAAAACTCTTCCACACTGCTTCATAAGCTCTCAGTGTGTTCGAGGCCCAGGCATTCTGGAATAGTAGCTGGGTTCAGTCCATTCAGTCTCCCAAAGGTGAGAAGGACTTGCTTTCTCTGGACGGCCACCCTTGGGGCCAATGCCTGGAACCTGTCCAACTATAAATGTGAAAGACTGTCAGCTCTTTCATTCTTCACCCCTTCCACATAGCTAGCCTTAAAGGACACATTCTGCTTTAGCCCCTCCTACACCAGCATGCATGCCACCTGGAGGACAGCCTCTGTGGCCCCCGATTGCTTATTAATAATGTCCATCACCACCATGTTGTCATACCTGAAAATCACCTTCTTGTTCCTAAACCAATGACCCCATACCACAAGGGCCACCCAAATAGGAAATGCCTTCAAGAACGTGATGTACTTCATCAGCCCCGGCTCCACCCACCTGGGTGGCCACGCCTCTGAGATTCATATGCCATGGCAATAGGCTCCCATGCCAAAACTACTGGTTGCATCCTTAAAGAGTTCGAGTTCTGCCCCTTCTTCCCAACTGTCCCTCTAAAATGTCACTCCATTATATCCATCCAAGAAAACCTCCGATGCTAACAAGTCAATCTTCACTCCCTTGCTAAGGTCTACCCAATGGTGAGGTAGTTTGGCCTTTGCAGACTCCCTGGCCAAGCATCTGGTGAATATCCTCCGTGGTGCCACTGCCCGACAGGCAAAGTTCATATGACCCAAAACCTGTTGCATTGTACTGAGCTGCACTCTTCTACATCACGTGGATGAGGCCCTTCAACCTGGCCACCTTGTCCTCCAGAAGGCAGTAACACTGGTGGTTCAAACCCAGTTCTATCCCAAAAAATTCCAACTGCCTGCTCAGGCCTATGGTCTTATCCCCAGCGAGGGGGACTCCGAGTTCCCCACATATTTTCACAAAAACCACTAGCACTGTCTGTGTATTCTCCCTGCCTTCCCCTATGAATAGGAAAGCATCCAAGTAATGGACAACCACTTCTTGCTCATGTTTTACAGTAAACACCCACTGCAACCATGTACTAAAAACTTCAAAGGTGGCACACATCACTGAACACACTATGGGCATTGCCTTGTTGAAGTAGTACTTCCCCTGAAACTGGAAGCCAAGCACTTCCCAATCCTGCTCCTAGACAAGCAGCAGTCAGAAAGCTGATTCGATATTAGTTTGAGCTACCCAAACCCCTTTTCTGGCTTTTATCAGGTCCACCATCTTATCCAAAGTGGCTCATGATGCTGTGCACCTCTCTGGTGCTATGGCATCGTTCACTGACTCCCCGTTGGGGTATGACAGGTGGTGTATCAGCCTCCAGCCTCCAGCACCTTCTTAGGCACTATGCTGAGAGGTAAGACCCTAAGGTTCTTAAATGAATGGGCTTCGAAAGGGCCTTCCATCCGGTCCACCTCCTGATCTTCCCCTCCACTATTTATTCTTTTCCCTTTATTGATGACAGATTATTTGCCCCCATGGCATTTCTAGGCCTGGAATAGTATGAGTTAAAACCCATTGTAAAACCTTCCCTCTACATTTTTTCTCCCTCACTATTCGGGTAGTCCCAAGTCCATGCAATTACCATTCCTGGTTTTACAGGAGATTGTGTCAGGGGAAAACCCTTCTTGCCCAGTTTCTCCTGGTAGCCTGGATTAGTGCCCCACAGTAGCTGCCTCTCCTGCTCTGCCACCTAAAGTTACCCACTTGCCCATTGTACCCCCCACCCCCATGGCTACCACAAAAGAATGCCCCTGTGCTGGTGCCTAATTTCTGTCACCATGTGTCCAACATCTGAAAACAGGATGTATCCCCCTGCAACCCGAGCAAGCATGCTTATACTTGCAGTTGGTCCACATACATCTTGCCTTATTATAAGCCCAGCAGACTTTTGTCCCTGCTCACCAATGCCCTTCTTCCCTTCACCTCCCACTCCCCCTGGTGCTGACAAGGTCCTAATCCAAAGCTCTGAAAGTGTGACATCCCACCTGATGTCCCAATGAGATGCTACTGCCTGGCAGAATTTTTCATCATTGATCAACCACCCATACCCACTCTTGACCCTATAGGCATCCCTGATGATGGCCAAGTATGTGAGAAGCGGGATAGCCAGCTCAGGCTTCTTTTGCAGCATAATCATGCTAAAATGCATAAAGCCCTCCATCCATGCCCAAAAGTCTTGCCCTTGCAAGTCACATCCTCTCTGGTCTTACCCACAATGGACAAAGCTACCACCATTTTGGAGTTGCTAACCGACTCCTTCTGCTCATACTTTTTTGCCATATCTTTATCAATGAGGGCAAACATGTCAACATATTCCCCCTTCCATATCTTTTCTTTCATGGCTTGAGAGACATGGTACCCCAGTGTCATTCCCCGGGGCCAGACATAGCTAGCTTTACTGCCTCCTTCCCCCTCCCACATGCTATCTACTGCCTTTTCAGTTGTCTTCTCCTCCTCCTGCAGCTCTTTCCATACTTTATCCACCTCCTCCCAACCTTTCTCACCCTGCTTCTCCATAATACCTGCCAAGCAGCCTTTTAGACTATCTTCCTTCGACAGGTCAACCACCAGTGCCTTACCCTCCTCCAGTTGAGACTCACCACCCTAATCCGGGTTTCTCCTAGTCAGCCTTTTGTTGGGTGTCTCCTTCCTGACCAGCAGCTCATTTCTGTTGCCTGCTTTGCTCTCCTTCTCCTCCTCTTCACTGGATTCCTTAAGAGTAGCCTGGACCTGCTCCATCAGATCCACAGCTTTTTGTGCCAGCACCTTACTGGCCTTCTGCTTGGTAGCCTTCTTGGGTACCATACTGAAATCATAAGACACTAATTAGCCAAATTATCCCACTTGGGTCTTGTCAAGGGCTGTGCTGCTTGCCCTTTTGCCAGCATATGATGCAACCCATCAATTGGGGTACCAGGGCAAGCCCTGAACCCCCCAAAACATCTTCCCTTGTATGCGCCACCTGCTCTTTTACCAGTGATTTTCCTTTTCCTTTTCTTTTTATTGTATTCCATAAAGCATCTTCCCTGCACCCCCGTCCCCCTAGTATGCCCCTCAATTCAGTTTCCCACCCGCTTTCCACTCTTCCCATTTTATTTATTTCTTGTTTTAGGCCCCTTCAGAGCTCCTGACACCCCACCCCTCACTTGATCCAAACCCCTCAGCAAAATCCCTGCTTCATCTGTCTGCCTGGGCCCATGTCCAGCACTTAAAATTCTCTTTTTTCCTTTTTTTTAAACTGCAGCCACCCGGGGCCCAGAGCGATGCCCTACCTCCCCGGCTACTAGCCAGACTGCTCTTTTATTATAATTGCAAGGCCTGATCTAATTAAACAAGAACCGCACCTGGCTTCCTCAACTCACAGGCCACTCCTGGACCTGCTACAGCATCGCAGCCTGATCCAAAATGGCGGCTGCTACCTGCTCCCTGGCCCCAATGCAAAATGGCAGCCTGGCTTCCCCATGGAAAAGTTCTGCAAGCTTAAAAACCATAACTTAATTTTGGGATGCATGCATATTACCACCATGTGCTATCCTACAGCCATAAGAAAACCTACCATGTCTTACGAATGCTCATTCACATGTTACATGTAGCCATTGCTCCATGACTGCATCCCCATTCTGAAACAAAACACACCAATGCAGTGGGCAGGGGAGGGGTTTCTGGCTGGTGCTGAGCCTCCCCCTCCCCAACATAATCCCCTTCGTGGTCCAAAGGCACCATGTCCATGATCAAACCTGCCTCAGTGCTGCTCTGCGGCCCTACCACCACCTCTTCCAGGTGCTCATTTTTTTTTTTTTACTTCTCCCTCTCAGGGGTTAAAAGAAGCGGTTTCTTCTGGAATCTCCAAACACTCCATGCTCATAGATGAAATGGGCTACCCCCCACCATGAGGCGATACCTCCCGAGATGTTGTTGTGGCCCACCCCACCCAGCAGATGCCTTTTGGTCCATCTGGACCCAATGCAAAACCTTGTACAACCACCACCAGACCATTGTGAAACAACTCCTTTTGCCTAACTGTGCAATGAGCCCTCTGCTCCTCATCAACAGATGCTGTGACCTCCTGTTGCTTCTGGTCATTTCCCCTTCCCATAGGGCCATGTAGGCTGAGCCTGAAAAAACTGTCTCTGCATGGCTGGGGACCCACTGCACAGTCTTGCTGTACATCACAACCTTCTATGGACCCACACTCTGCGGGTTCCCCCTCCACTGACAGGTGCACTGCAGTGCACTCCCCTTGTCACACCACATGGTTTGAAATGCATCATGGCCCACTCATTCCCTGGACAGCCTGAATACCCAAAAACATGAAACCACCACAAAATATACTCGTCTACAGCCTCACCATGAGTCCCAATTCCCAGAGGGATGTCACGCTATTCAAACCAAACAACAAATATTTCAAACCCATGAAGAGACCAGTTAGCAGCAGATGCCACACACCCAGACCTACTAGATGGTCCACCCTGATCACCCCTAGTCCCAGGTAGCTCACAAAATGCAAAACCACTCAAATCCTTCTGAACATACTCCTTTTTGTTCTTGAGACATACTCACTTGCTGGGTACAAAGAGCTGACCAATCATTCGTTACAAGCTTTAAAAAGGGGGCAGATGGCCGGTGACGCAAGCATCAGTATGACAGCCTGATCTCAGAGAACTCTGTCTCCGGTGGGAAAATATCTAAAATAATATTCCCTTCTCCACACTACTTTTGTATTAAATAAATTCCGTTTGATATCAAACAAGCTTTTATGATGACCACTGTTGAAAGTACAGCGAAATATCGATTTTCTAGATGAAACCATGGCAATTCATTTTTGCGGCCTAGGAACATGAGTCTGCCAAGTTCTATTGCCTCCACCCATACTGTTGGCTCAAGGGAGGACGAAGATGACAACAGATCCGAGATAGGATCTCAAATCCGGAGGTCTGACTCCTGGGCTATCATGCACATGTTGCGCAAAATAGATGGCAAGGTCACCAGCATCAGGAAAGTCCTACAAAAGCTGGAGAAACGTACAACCGACAATGAAACCATATTATTACCCTCCACAATGAACACATGGCCTTTGATAATCACTGGTATATTTGTACAGACGAGAAAGAGATCTCACAAACTGGGCTGAAGACTCAGAAGCTCAAGCTCGTAGAGACAATATTCGAGTCTTCGGAATCACTGAGGGCTCCGAGCAGGCAAACATGGTGGGATTCATGGCGACCTGGCTACAGAAAGAGTTAGAGCTTTCGGCTGATTCTAAGCTTGGAATTGAAAGAGCCCACCGAGAGTTAGTCTCCAAGCCGGCGCAGGGTGCACCACCAAGGTCCGTCATAATAACATTTTTAAGTTTCTAGACAAAGAAGAAAATATTAAGAATGGCCTGGGCAAACAAAAAGCTAAATCTGGATGGCCAGTGCATATACATTGACCACGATTTCCCTCCAACTCTGCTGACACACACAGGAAAAAGACCCTCCAAGTAATTAAATGGCTGGAAGAAAAGGGAATGAAGGCACAAATCCATTACCCGGCTAAATTATGGGTACAAGCAAAGGATTCGATTAAGGTGTTTGACAGTCTGACTGAGGCTACCTCATTCCTAAAGGCATTGGATATACCTATCCCAGACTTGAGAGAAGAAGAAACCAAGGCCCAGATTGAATGTCTGCTGTGGAAGGTAGCCTCATCAACTCTGACTAGCAGGAAGTGTAAACCGAGGGACCTGCTGTCCATGCATGCTGATCTATCAAAATGGCTGAGTCCAGCAGAGTCATCCACATGAGGGAATACAGAGAGGACCTCAAGGTTAAAGAAACACCAGCTTGCTGATGGGAGACCATGCTGATTTACTGGACTTCCTGAGCTACACGGATGGGGTGGCAGCTAAATCCAGGAAAAACATTCTATTAAAGCTGACTTTCCCATCTGAATAGAGATATTCACTGGGAAGGGGAATTAACTCTTTCTCTGAAGGGTTTAGATAATACATCTTCACGCGGGGATAGAGGTTCTCAGTTGGTGTTCCCACCCAATTGGTAGGTTGTATAGCTATGTGGAGGGCAGGCGGAACAAATATTTCTTGGTACAGGTTTCTGCTGATGGTTGTTTTTTGTTACTCCACCACATGTGTACCTGCTTATCCCTTCCCCTGTTCTTCACAAGTGGTGCGGTCAGCAGGTGGACGCTCTAATACCCTGCATGAAGTTTCCTAAATGTGAGGTGAAGAGTTTTTAATAAATGTTACTCTCTTAAAGCTTATTTAATGTAAAAATGTATTAACTGTTGGCATGTAGGAATAAATGCAAAGTTAAATGTTATGGTTACAGCAGGGGTCTAAAAGTGCATAGCAGCTGTGACAGGCATCCTATACCATGGCTGTTTCTTTTGCTGAGGGATCATTATGAGGGTTAAAAATCTGTTTTGCTTAAATAATAGTTTGGGGATGGAAGAAGTTTAAAAAGATGAATGTGTTCTTATAGCCAATCCTGTTTGAGATATGTATCAATTTTTCTTTTGAGAAAACAGAGGGGTGGGGAGGTACTATATAGTAAAAATTGAATTGTACAGTGTGTCACGCTTGGCTGGGCAAATTCTGTGTTGCTTCAGTGGGCTGACAACTGTTAATGATGATTTATGCCAAAACTAGGGGCCTCCCGCCTGAGTCTCAGATGCATAGCCGCTGGAGAGTTGAGTACTGGGATCCCGGGGGTCCATTCTGAGGGAAGAGTAGAGAGTGCTCCCTTCGAGCTGTTACTCTTCATACCCCATTTGGGATGCTCTCTCCATTCACTGCAGTCTAGATATCTAGACACCCTAGAGGAGATTTTACCCTCTACAACAGAACTGTTGTTTGTTACATATGTGTTGGATGTATAAGTTAGATAATTGATCTGATGCTTTTTTGTGTATAGTTGGAGTGATATTCTGTTCTTTTTTTCTCTTTTCATCTTTTTTCTTTCTAGCTTTTTGGGTTTCTTTTCTATATATGGGTTTAGACTAAATGTACCTAGGATGCACGGTAAGAATTTAAGAAGGCTGAGTGCTGCTACTAGGAAACAAATATGGATAAGTTAGTATTGTGTTCATGGAATGTTAAAGGTATAAACAATGCAATTAAAAGGTCAAGAATGTTGCAGGAATTACAAAGAGTAAAATGTGAAACAGCTTGTATTCAGGAAACCCGGCTGACTGCTTGTGAACATGCCAAACTCAGGAGGTCATGGGTGGGAAGTGTGTATGCAGACTCCAACCCAACACCTAAAAAAACTTGAGTGGCTATATTGATTTGAAAATGGTTACCCTTTCAGGTCACACACACATACTTTGCAGGGTCAGGGAAGATTGCACTAGTCTAGGGACAGCTTAGGGGTCACCCTATACATATTCTGGCCATATATGCCCCAACACCCTCTATAGGGGAATTTTTTAGGCAGATGTTTAACATAGTAAACACACTGCCAGATGGCCAACTGTTGTGCATAGGAGATTGGAACTGCATAGAGAACACCCAACTAGACCACTCTCCTGCACATACTGGTGGACAAGAGACATATTCTAAGTTACTTGGCATACTTTGAACAGAGTCGGGCTTGGTAGACCCTTGGAGACTTGCATCACCTAATGGAAAGGATTTTACCTTTTTTTCTCCTTCTGCCCAATCCTACTCTCGACTTGACAGACTCTATACCCAGAACAATTATGCATTTACAGTTAAAGACATACATATTCAGCCTAGGGCTTTGTCTGATCATTCTCTGCTGATCTGACAGTTGCAGTGGGGTCCAATGATGAAGGCAGGGGTTGGAGGTTTAATGTCAGTCTGCTGAATGACAAAGAGTTTGTGTCATCCACCAGAAAGGTGATTACTCAGTGTCTTCTGGAGAATGACATGAACGACACTCCCCTAAAATACATATGGGACTGCTTAAAGGCAGTAATAAGGGGACACACAATAGCTTTTGCCTCACACAAAGCCAAACAGTATAGAGCAGCACAGGACAAGGCAGAAGATAGGCTGAGGCAATTAGAGACACAACACAAAACTACAAGAAACCCCGATCTGCTTCCCAGACTCGCAGAAGCCAGAGAGGAGGTTAACAAGCTTTCGTTACACAGAACAGAAAATAATCTGAAGTTTCTGCAACAGAAATATTATGAAGGGGGAGATCGAGCAGGCCGTCTCTTAGCGATATGCCTTAGGAAAAAAGAGGCAGACAGCTACATCTCCAAATTACAAAAGGGGCCTACTTCGCCAGATTGTGTTAATACTCCTACAGACGTAGCCAAAGAATTTGTAAAATTCTACTCCTGACTTTATAAGGAGGAAAGGCTGTCTGGTCAAGAACAAAACATTGAGCAATTTTTTGAAAAGGCGTCCTTCCCATCCCCAACATCTGCAAAACAACAAAGTATAGATGCCCCTTTTTTCAATCTGGAAGTAATAAAGTCCCTAAAAACATTTAAGGGAGAAAAGCCCCAGGCCCAGATGGTCTCTCTGCTGAGTTTTATGCTACATTTTCTAAAGAACTAATCCCTGTGATTACTAAGGTTTTTAATGTAACACATGAGGTGGGACATACCCCTGATTCATGGGCGGGGGCACTGATAGTAGTAATACCAAAAACAGATAAAGACCAATCTCAGTGCTCCAATTATTGGCCCATATCCCTGCTCAACTAGAATGTTAATATTTTTACTAAACTCATCAGCTTACAGATATAATTGTTGATAATGGACTTAATCCATCAAGACCAAACTGGATTTATTCTAAGCCACCACATACAGGATAACATACATCTTCTATTAAACACCATATCTGCGACACAATATTTCCCTAAAAATACCCTATACGCTGTGATGTCAGTAGATGCCGAAATCATGTAGACTGGTTTTATTTAGAAAAAACACCAATACGTTTTGGTTTTGGACAACAGTATTGTTCCTGGATTAACAATCTGTATAGTAACCCACAGGTACAAGTAAAAGTAAATGGGATATTGTCCTCCCCTTTCCCAATTCAGAGGGGTACAAGGCAGGGATGTCCCCTTTCCCCCTTGTTGCTTGCCCTGAGTATTGAACCACTAGCAGCATATATTAGACAGTCTTTGGACTTTAAAGGAATTAGGGTAGGGAGAGAGGAAATGCGTATCTTATTATAAGCGGATGACACCCTATTGTACTTAACTGACCAAGTACAAGAAATTCCAAATATCCTGAAAATACCTCAAGCATTTGGAGATATATCTGGATATAAGATAAATCAATCCAAAACAGAATTGTTGCTGGTGGGTGGGTATAATGGTCCCTTACCACAAAATATAAATGAATTAAAGTGTGCAGCACATGGAATTAGATACTTAGGGGCCTGAATTACAAAAGACCTATCCCAGCTATACCACACAAATTATTTAAAATTACTCCAAATAATTCAAAAAGGCTCCAAAAGATGGAAAGAATTACCTCTTACATTGACAGGCAAAATTGAGACCATACGTATGAATCTTCAACCTAGATTTTTATTTTTGTTTATGGTTCCCCCTATAAAACTGCATATACAATTCTGGAAACAATTGAAATCTACTGTATTAAAATTTGTATTGGGGGGGGAACCTAGAGTACAGTGACCAATTCTAGTAGCTCCCAAAAAGCAGGGGGACTAGCCTTGCCTGGCTTTAAAGTATATTTTTTCGAGCAGTGCAACTGCAATTTCTTATTCCATAACTCAGTGATGTTGAGACCCCTCTATCGGTAGATCTAGAGTGAAGGGAGGGAGGCATGTCTCACATAGGGGATATAGCATATATGGACATACAAAATTTACATTTGTTCTCTTCCAGTAATATGTGGGTATTGAATCTTAAACAAGCATGGATAGAGATATCTAAGGTCTACGATCTCCATACTCATCAAAGAGCTGACACCCCCTTAGGGCCTGTCTGGATTTGTCCCCCTTTACTTTGATGGTGGATTAAAAACCTGGGAAAGGAAAGGCCTGTCATCTATTGGCCAGTTCTTTCAGGGGGAATAGTGAAATCTTATGGCCAGCTCTCACAAGAATTCAAATTACCAGGGAAAGAAATGTTTTTGATACCTACAATTTAGACACTATCTTATAAAGAAAGCTCCTCAGCTGTACCCTCAGCATATGAACAACCTACTCTCAACACTTTTAATTACATTAGCAGAATCCATATGAACTAGGGGGAGGGTGTCTCAGATTGCCAAACTATTAACAGATTTATACCCTGACCCAAGCCTTATCTTAAGAGATAAATGGTCTCTGGACACAGGACTAGATCTAACAGAGGAGAGTTGGACAAGAATCTGGAGAGGGATCTTTTCCACTACTGCCTCCCCGTCCTGGAGGGACTTTAGGTGGAGGGTGGCTGCCTGACATTTTCGCTCACCAGTCATCACTAAACATTATGGGTTGCACCCCACAGACTGTTGCTAGAGAGGGTGTTCAGAGGTAGGGAACCTCACCCATATTTCTGGTCTTGCCCCATATTAAAACCTTTTTGGATAATAATAAATAAAGAGTGTGGTAAAATCATGGAGATGGATCTACCCATGGATCTTCCCACCTTTATATTGGGATTACCTCCTCCAGGGGTGAAAACTAAAACACAAATTTACCTATTTGATATCTTGGTGGCAGCAGCCCTCAAGGCAGAAACCCAAAAATGGCTCACCGCTCAAATCCCAACTATAGAATCTTGGTTGTCTAACTATTCTCGAAATATGGCAATGGAAAGGCTCACTGCAAAGCTTAGAATGCAAAAGGAGAAATATATAAGTCACTGGCTCCCTTTTTTCCATTATATTGCAGATGACTCCCAGAGGAATGTCTTAGACATCTTAGCACAGCAAGAATAATAGCGAGGTACAAGTAAGCAAAATATATGTCTGAGAGTGTGTTCAGGTGAACAATGGATTAATTTGAACACAAATATTGATGAAAACATTTTTTAGTGGAGGGGGGAGAAAGGATGAGATGGGTCTAGAAAAATAAGGCCCTCAAAACTATTGTCGTTTTCAAGCATTGTAGCAAATAATGAATTGTATACTAGGTCAGTCTTCCCCTATTCTTCACCTCCCTTTTTATCTTTTTCACTTCTAGGAGTTCTCTCTTACTTTCTTTTCCCCTCTCTTTATCTATGGTTTTATGTTTCTGTATAACCTACTTGTGTATAAATTATATATATGTATAGTTCATTTAAGGTTTGTGTTTGAATCGTTAAAATGTTGTAAGTTGAGTATTGGAAAATCAATAAGACATAATTCAAAAAAAGGGGGGCAGATGTAATCAAGAAAGGACTGTAGATACAGTAAACAAACATTCATTATACAGTAACATGTACCGTGATAGGTGCTAACAAAATTCTCCAAATGTCCATGGTTCTACCTGCCTTTAGCCAGGGCAGCCTACTCAAGGCCCACCAGCTGCCAGGCCTGGTCATCCCATTACCTGTATCCTGGCAGAGAATCTATCCACTTCAAGATGTCTTGTACAGAGGAGTTGAAAAACTAACAGCTGCAGTACAGAAAGGTATTTTCTCTCTTCGCAGTGACTTTTCTACCCCTCTATAGCCCCTCCCCTGGGATTCCTTCCCCCAGTCAGGTGAACTGTCAATCATCCAACTTATCTCATCTGAACCTGCCCCTTTGTGACCTCATTCCCCCTCCCATTGTGATGTCACCCCCTTCCCCCCACCTGCATTCTTCCCTAGGACTGTACCTGGCCTGTCCACCCTTCCCCATCCCCCTCCTGCTTTCTTCCAGCTAAACAGATGGGTGCCATTGACAACCTAAGCTGCCTTTTAATGGGGCAACTTCTTTTTTCATACTATATCCATCTGTTTTTAAACATTGCTTCTTCCATTTTTCAGGTCTACAGTAGGAGGTCTTGCTTCATTGAACAACTTAAAGAGCAGCCGATGCCTTCAGAAGAACTTTAGCAAGGCATAATGTTTAGACACAATTCAGTTTGTATTTCACATCAGTGCTTTATTTCTCTCCATTATTTATTACTAAGGTAATTTGCACTGAAAGAGGATCTTTGCTCCTGAAGAGTTAATTTTTCCTGTTTCTTTCTCCCTACCTGATGTCATACTGCACTGTTTGTGACATCAAAGTTACTCCCATGGCAACAGATTAAGATGTCACAACATAGGATTATGACTTGAAGTGGGAAGTAAGCCATAAGGCAGTTGAACTCAAGGATAAATATCATGTATTCATGTAAATTTCCTCTGTAATAAATAATGGAGAGGAGAATGGGGTAGAAATGGAATGCAAGCTGAATTGTACCTATGTATTATGTTTTTCAAAGTTTTCTTTGAGGCGTCACCAACTCTTTAAATACATAATTTTACCTTATACATTAACATTGTTTTAAATATATATTTTATCATACTTTTTATCTACTGTATTCTTACATTTATGCATGGTTATGCAGCAGATATATACATGCATACTTTTAATTATCACTCCCCACCCCCACATATGATATTTCCTATGGCTCCAGTATCCTGGCTTCATTACGTTTCAAAAGAAGTACTTTTGACACCTCATAAAAGCCATCCAGTCTTTAGATATACAACTCCTTCTTATGTATGTTAATTGATATCAATACATTGCACTGTTGACTGAATAAAAGCTTGCTTTCTGTAGAAACTGCCATATCTGAATAGGGGCTCTATTTAGCCTGAAAGCTTGTACATACATACAAACATACAAAATTTGCCAGCAGATAAAGGCCTAGAGGTCTATCAAGCCTACTTGAATGTGCAGCTAGCACCCCTTATTCTGCAGCCGCCCTTCCCTTCCACCCTTCCCCTTCATTAACCCTCCCCTTGTCCTGTCCCATCCTCATTTGAAGCAGTCCACTGTTCTACTGCATACCACTTCAGCAGGTAACGATTCCACCCAGCCACCACCCTCTCTGCAAAAAGTGTCTCCACATCTCCCTCCTGAACCTTCCTCACTCCAGTCTCATATCATGGCCCTTGGTGGCCTCCCCCTTACTTGAACAGCCCTCTGTACCAGTCTTGTTTATTTCTTTCATGTATTTAAAGGTTTCAGTCATGTCAACGCTTGCCTCTCTCCAGTGGAGTACATGTTCAACTCCTTCAACCTCCTCTCGTATGATAAGTCCCCAGCCCTTTGATCATCTTTGTCGCTCTGCATTGCACCCCTCCAGTAACTTAATGTCCTCTTCAGATACAGACGCCAGTACTGCAGGCAGTACTCCAGGTGTGGTCTAACTAATGACCTATACAGTGGCAGAATCACCTCCTCCTCCTCGAGATATACCCTTGCAATACAACCCAGCATTTTGTTGGCCTTTGCAGCTGCCTTCCTACATTGTACCGAGTTGTTCATTGACCCTGTAATGAGCACACCCAGATCCTTCTCCTCCTCTGTCTGGGCTAGCTGCACTCCCCAGCTGGTAACTCCTCCTTGGTTCTTCATCCCAAAATGCAGCATCTTGCACTTTTGGCATTAAGCCCAGTTGCCAGGTGTCTGACCAGGTTTCAAGCTTTGCCAGATCATCCTGCAACCCCTGCCATCCTCCAGGTCATCCACCACTGCACTACCTTGGTATCATCAGCAAAACAGACTGATCTTGCTCTTGATGTCCCATGATATGTCTGCAATGAATATCCCAAACAACACTGGTCCCAACACCGAGCCCTGTGGAACATCGCATGTACTGCCCTTGGGTGTGAGAGCTCCCCACCCACCACCACCCTCTGTTGCCTTCCCTTCAGCCAGTTTCCTACCCATCTCACCAGCTTTGCACCCGCCCCTGTGCCTACTTACTTCCTTCACAGCCTTCCATGTGGCACTGAGTCGAATGCCTTACTGAAGTCCAGATACAGGACATCCACTGCATGTCCCCTGTCCAGTTGCCTAGTTACCCAGTCATAGAACTCAACCAGGTTGGTTTGGCAGGATCTGCCATGTATGAAGCCATGCTGTCTGCTGTCCTGTAGTCCTTGGCCTCTAGGAGGCCACAGCCTCTCCTTCAGGATAGTCTCCATTAGCTTACCCACGATGGATGTGAAGCTCACTGGTCTGTAGTTTCCGGTTCATCCTTGGGTCCACTCTGTGGAGGCACCACATGAGCCATCCTCCAGTCCTGAGGTACACACCCTTATGTAGTGAGGCATTAAATAGGTCTGCCAAAGGTCCTGCAAGGACCTCTGCCAGCTCCTTCAGTACCCTGGGGTAGATGCCATCTGGGCCTGGTGCCTTGTCCACCATCAGTGCCTTCAAACCCTCTCGAACTCTGCTGTCCATGATTTCCCCATCTGTCACCACTTCCCCCCCTGCCTCTGCCATTTCTCCTACCTTGGGTGTCACCCCCCCCTTCTCTTTAGTAAATACTGAGCCGAAGTACCCATTTAGTGCTTCCACCTTGTGGCACGCTTACTTCCACCCAACCCCTCCTTTCCTAATCCTTACTATGTGGTCCTTACAGCTCCTTTTCTCCTGATGTACTTAAAGAGTCTTCTCCCACTTCTTATGCCTTGTGCCAGCCTGAGTTCCTGTAGATGCTTTGGCTCCCCTACTGCCTTGTCACCTCCTTGATTCTGTCAAGTACTCTTCCCTGTCCTCCCCCTCCCTGTTTTCTTGTACTTCCTAAAGGCAGCTCTTTCCTCGTTACCTTTTCCATGACCTCCTTGCTCAACCAGATCAGTTTCTTAGCCCTAGCCCTCTTGCTCTGGGCTTTGCAGCAGTTTTGTTGCTCCACTATCCCCAGCTTTATGAGCTCCCACCTCTGGTTAGTGTCCATACTAGATTGAATTCTGGTACCCTTTTACCACTTCCCCATCCTCCCAAAGTCGGCCCTCCTGAAGTCCAGCACTATTGTGCCAGATTCCACCCTTCCTTGCCCATATCCAATGTGAGCCATACTGAGTGGTGGTCACTCCCCGACAGCAGTTCCTCCACTGAGTTCTCTCACAAAGTCCCCTTGCCAGAACAAGGTCAAGGATATTCCCTAACCTGGTTGGTTCACTGACCATTCGCAGCAGGAAGCTGTCCTGGAAGGCATCCAGCAGTACCTGCCCTTCTGTTCCTGGTTGTGGGTGCTCAGTCCCTCCTGGCATGTTGAAGTCCCCACAATCACCACACTACCCTTCTCTTGGGTCCTCCTGATCTGTCCCACTAGTTCCCTATCTAACTCCTCTGCCTGAGATGGTGACCTGTACACCACTCCCATTCTCTGAATCCTATTCTTGGAATCCTGAATTTGCATCCAAAGTGACTCCTATTACCTCCTCCCTTCCTCCCTCACACTCTCAGTCCTTCCTTCACATATAGTGCCATCCCCCCCTTTTCCCAATCACCCTGTCCCTACAAATAACCTGTCCTGGTACAGACAGGTCCCAGTCATTGTATTGGGTGGCCCATGTTTCGTGATGGCTGCAATATCCACCTCTCCTCTGCCATGAGAACCTGTAACTCTGCAGTTTTCCTCCCAAGGCTCCTAGCATTAAGGTAACCACCTTCCACCCTTTACCCCTCCCATCCTGCCCTCCTTTCCTAGCATCACCAACAGTACTTGCCATTTGTCCTTTGTCACTGTTATGGGGTAGCTCATATGGTTTCCCAGCCTGTGGTCTCTGCATATCTCTTCCCAACTGCCACCCCCCACTCCTAGTTTAAATTCCCAACTTCTCATGTACTCCTCCATCCTCTGTTTCAACACTTTCTTTCCCTCCTCACTCAAGTGTAGTCTGTCCTTGGCATAGGGACTGCTGTCCTCCCAGATCCCCTCCCACCCCCAACAGCCCATACCCTTTAGCACAACACCAGGTTCTTAGCCATCCATTAATTCCCCTATTCTCAGCTTTCTTGTTGTGCTTGCCTTTGGCACTGGAAGTATCTCTGAAAAAGTTACTGATCTTCCTGCCCCCTCACATAATTGTGCTTGTTCCTTAAACCTCTCTCTGGACTGTATCTACTATCTTGTCAGCCAGATCGTTTGTCCCAAGACGTATAATTAAATGAGGCTTGTCCCTACCCCTTCTAGCATATTTCAGAACAGACTGTCCCACCCTTTCTGCTGTCATTCCTGGCATGGCCTCCACCCAAATGCGACTATGCCTCTCCCCCTTGCTACCCACCTAACTCCTCTTAGTATTGGTCCTCCAGCACTAAGATTCCCACCCTCTTACTCCCTGCTTGCTTCCATTCATCTCCTCTCTCATTTCCAGCTCCTCTTCTTCCTCCTCACATTATTTCCCCTTTTTACCCCTGTTGCAATTCTCCCAGCAGAACTTCCCCCCCACTCCAGTTTGTTCCAAGCATTTATAAATTACTCCTATAATTTCATCATTTCCCTCTTCCACCTTCTTCCTCTCTAGCAGTGCTCAACTATTTTCTGAAGTCCCTTCACAAATGCCCACTCCCTCTTTCTTCATAGTAACCTGTTCTCTCCTTTCTACTCCATGACTTTTGCCACTTCTTCGCCTCCCCTCACAAGTCCCTATCTCCTCCTTCCATTTGTCTTTAGTCTCCTGACCTGGTTTCCCCGGCAATTGTTCTTCCTGGCCTGGGCCCCTTTGTCTCTGCTTCCCTTCTTCTGACCCTCTCCTCACCACTGTTGGCTTAAATCACCCTCCCTCATCTCCCCTTCTTCCTACCTTCAGTATTGGGCTAAACCCACCCCCAATCTGCCTTGCCTGTCTTAGTTCCTCCTGCAAACCCTCAATCTCCTTTCTAAGTTTCTCTATGTGGTTGCACACTAAACATCCTCCCACACTCCAGGCAATTTTTAGAAAGATTGTTGCACCGCAGTTGTTGCAGCCTACCACCCTACCCATTGCTGTCGTTGCCCACCAGTGACCCCCCACCCTTCCAGATGCAGGATACCAAACACTCCCCCAAGTCTCTCCTCTCCCTCCTCTAACAGTGCAAAACATTTTCTTTATGTCCCTTATCTCTTTTGTTGCACACGTTTAGATATATTGAGGAACTGCTTTTTATATTCCTATCCACACTCAAAAACAGACTTTAAGTAGCCATTGCACAACCTTCTTCAAACTCCTACTCCTCCTTTCCCCAATGCAATATCAATGCAAAGAAGTAATAATGAAAGCTCCTAGATTTGCATTTACTTCCCTTCCACTGAGAGAGCAGTCACCTCTTCACTTGCTGCTGTTCCTTTCCTGGATGTCTGCTTTTGCTATGACAGGTGCATGCATATCCTTTTCCTGTTTGAGGAAGTGATGTCAGAACCCCTGGTATAAAGGAAATAATGGACCAGGGGTGGGACCAGCCCAAGTCTTCCAGAAACAATCAGGTAGCTGAGGCCTCTGGTCAGACCATTAGCACCCTTACCCCACTCTGCACTCAAACTTTGCAGCTAGTGAAGCCAGCAACAATGAATCACAATTCTACTCAAAGCTCCCAAAATAGGTTTGCTACCCAAAGAAACAGGACTCCAATTCAAACAGCTTCACCAACAACACATCAAAATAGGCTTGGAATTAGAAGATATATGTCTCCAATTCAAAGAAACAGACCCAGTTAAATCACACCAATTATGTTTTGTGTTCTAAAAAGGTCTTCTTGGTCCATTAAAATGTATCTGATCAATCACATTGTTCATCTTAATACATAATTTAAACATTTCAAAACTATAGAATGTTGATGCATCTCTGGCCCAGTAGTGTTTTTCATGAGGGCCAGGTAGGCACATTCAATGTCAAAGGGAACTTCTTGATCAAACTGTAGGGTCTCCTGGAGGGAGTCATCCAGAAAGACCGCAATATCTCAGCCTTCTGTCTCCCTGGGGACTCTGTAAATCCACTTGTTATTTTATTGGAGCAGTTTTCAAGGTCCTCACATTTCTCATTAAAATGTTGGCATTCCAAAGCCACCTGAGGCACCATGCACTCCAACCTGTCTGTTTCAGTGTGAGTCTCAGAAACATGTGTTTCCAACTCTTTGACATGCCACTCCAGTGTAGAACTACTGTCTTTGAGCTCCTCCATGTAGTAGTAGTAGTAGTAGTAGTAAAAACTTTTATTCATTTAGAATTAATTGAAAGCTCAATGGAGACAAGCCCATTTTTAGTGAGGTCCTAGTACCAAAGCTAGTTGCAATATATAAACTGTTTTCCATGTAAACAATAATACCAAATAAATAGTAAATAAACATACAATATACAATTTAACAATCAAGCATTACACAAAAAAAGCAAGCAAAAACCCTACTTATTCTTTCAGAGTGAAGCGATATTTGTCTTTTTGTTTATCCTATTCTTAAACCAGTTTTTAATTTCTCCTAAATCTTTCTTACCAACATGAATTCTTAACATAAGTGATAAGGTATTCCACATGAGAGGTCCCCTACTGAAAAAAATGTGATCTTCCCAGCTGTGATTTACATATAGGTATTAAGTATTCTGGCCCTCCAGCTGACCTCAATCCTTTGTTTTATTTTTCTAAACTGTAAACTATCCTTAATATAATCTGGAACTTTACATCTGCAACACTTGTCTATATACAGTACATTAATATGTACAAAAGCTCCTTTATCACTCAAACTCACTCAATCGAATGCTTTATATAATTCATACCTCTGTGTTCTCATAAGGACATTAAGAATAAAATGAGCCAGTTTACTATAAACAATGTCCGTCTTCCCCAACAATAAGGCAGCTGCACCCTCAAACATTAAGTCCCCAAAATCCAGAAGTGGAGCTACTGCTGTATGAATTACATACTTCCTAACTGATTCAGATATGTAGTGTCTTGTACGATATACAGCTCCTAGGCGTTTACCAACCTTTTTAATGACTTGTTCTGTATGTACATTCCATCTAAGAGAACTATCCAGATGCATCACCAGGTGTCTGTAACTTGGAACCTGTTCGAGAACAGAATCATGTAAGGTCCTTATCTGCAAGTTTGAACCTGGTTTTCTTCCCTTTTCTCTAGAGAACATTATAACTTGGGATTTCTTAGAATTGAAGACTAGCCTAGAAAGTAAAAGAACATTTTGTAACTCATTAAAAGCATCTTGCAACAAAATTTGAATTTGTGTTTCTGATGTACCCCCTACATAAATAATAGTATTGTCAACATAAAGATAACAATTTATTTTAGGGTTAGAAAGTTCATGTATACATTAAATAGGTTAGGGCCCAAAATGGATCCCTGTGGGACATCTGATAAAGTTTGAGCCATATTCAATTCACATCCATTAATGGCCACCAATTGTAGCCTACCCTTTAAACAGACTCTAAACCACTCCACCACATTATTAGACATCTCAACAGTCTTAAGCCTGGACAAGAGGATGTCATGGTCCAGCATATCAAATGCTTTGGATAAATCTATATAGATCACCCCCACTGACACCCCCCTGCCCATGCTCACACTTATATCCCCAGTAACCTTAAGCAGAACTGAGGTGGTACCATGCAAAGGTTCTGACTGGTATTTATTAGTCATTTTCCCTTTCTCCAAAAAGTCCTGTATTTTTTTGGCCACCAGACATACAAATACTTTGGCAACTGTAGGCAAAAGAGACACAGGATTATATTTTTCCAAATTATTTTTTTGTTCTGACTTAAATATTGGGACCACCTTTGCTGTTTTCCATTGTATAGGAACATATGACTGTAACAATGGCATATTAAACATGTCAGACAAGGGATATGATAAAACAGTTTTTTTTCCTTTGAAATTCTGCTTAAAGTTGAGCCATCCCAAACTAATTCATGGGCATTTGCATATGCATGATGCTTTACATCATTGGGGTATGTGAAATTTGTGTTTCTTTAGATTTTGGCTGTATTGCCAATATCCTCCAACATAAACCTTGTCTTGGTGCATTTGCTCTGGGGTTCTTTTGTTGTTCTCTTCTCTCTCTACTTGGGACTGTCCATGACCCAAACAAATAAGATCTCTTATAAGGTGGCTGGCTATCTCTCCCTGGGGTGAGGTACAGATATGGCACAATGATGAGTCCAAATGAGGACAAAACACTTGCCTATGTCTGCTGTTTTCTGCCTTTGCTGATTGCGTTGTGAGGCCTTCTGGCACCATGGAATTCTGCTTAAAGTTGAGCTAGTCCAAATTAATTCATGGGCATTTGCATATGCACAATGCTTTGCACTACTGGGGTATGTACAGTTTATGTTTTCTTTAAAATGTTGCTGTATGGCCAGTATCTTCTAGGATAACCCTTGCCCCAGTGCACTTGCTCTGGGGTTCTTTTGTTGCTATAACTGGTGCCGCATACTTTGGTAAAATATTTGGTATCCCATCTAACCTCACAGATTTATTAACATTCAATTTATTTAGGATGTCCTGTACCTTTTTTGATGTAATTATGCCAAATCTGAAACCTTCTGTTAGTGGGACATCTGTTTCAGAATTTTTTTCAAATTAAGTAAACTTTATTGAATGTTACAGAAAAGTTGACACTAAAACATATACATACCCATCAAATCCATATCACATGAGGTGTAAAAAAATAGGCAGTGTAATGAACATTTTCCATGAAAAGAAATAAACCTAACTAAGATAACAAAATTCCTACCATACAAACCACCACCTTCCCCTTCTGATCCCTATCCTTTCTCTCCCCATCCCCCTCTTGGAAGAGAACCAAAAGGGAACTGGTCATTATGAGGGCTAAACTTATAAAGGTAACAGGGATCAGATAAAATGACCTAAGTATATTTGAAGCTTAGGGATGCCCTGTATATATATATATAAATAAAAACTGTACACTAGGCAACCAGAGGTAGGAGTGTCAGATTATTATACGTAACCTTATCCAAATGGTGAGACAGCTACATCTCCATCCTGATTTGAGCTGGGAAAAAGGCAGAAAGGTATAATCTGGTTGCAATACTGAAAAAGATTCAGAGAGTTAACAAAACAAATAATGGTTCCCATATTTTCTTATACCTGTGTAAGCTATCTGCTAGGCTGGCAATAGTCCTTTCAACTGGTAATGCAAACACGATCTCCCTGTGCCACTCAGTGAAAGAGGGCATCATTTGGTAATGTCAGTGTCTTAGTATCACTTTTTTGGCAGAGGTAGAGATCAATGCCATGTTATACTTTTGATTTCCAATTAGTTACTTGGGGATATCACCCAACAAACATATTATCAGACTAAATTTAGAGCTCTAGCCCAGCAGAGGATCTAGGCTTTGCTGTATAGCATCACATAACAGAACTGCTTTTTCACAGGTGCAATGAATATGAAATAGATCACTAACTGCCTTGTTGCATTTGGAACATATATCTGTGGGGAGATTACCCTTTCTATGCAGTTTTACTGGGGTATAGAAGAGATTATGCAAAAGCTAAAACTGCATAAAGTGGTATTTGTCCCATTTTATAAATTTATAAGTATTTTCCCATATGAGAGACCAGTTACATGGCCCATCCAGGTCAATAAAAGCCTGATCCCACTAATAAAACACATTTCCCTCTTTCTCAGTAAAAGCCTCACACAGTTTAGAGTAGAAATATGAAATGACATGTGATGGGTGTGAATTTACTACCATGGCAATGAGCTGTGATCCATATGACTTTTGCCATTGCCCAGACCCAAAGTATTTGACAAGCATATGGAATAACTGACAGAATTTAAAGCTGAAAGAAGGGGGGCCAATAAAATCTTCTCTGGGCTTCTGAAAATGTGGACAGTCTGCTCTGATCCAAAAGATGTTCCACTGTGGACACATTCTCAGAAGGCTATAAAGATTTAGTCAATATTTGGCCACCAGTCTTGAGATTTGGATTCCCCAGTAGGGGTTGTGTAATGTTTTTTTGGTAATCAACTTGAAAAAAAGAACAAAGTTGCCTATGGATCTTCACAGAGGATTTTAATTGGGTACCTCTTAGTAAGTGATGGACCTGTTTCCGGGATATAGCAGTGATGCAATGTTGATTCCCAACTGAGAACAGTAATGTTAGTTTATAGCCAACCATTGTAAAGAATAGGTCAGGATTGGGTCTGTTGGAACCAGTTTGTACCATAAAGAAATTTTTGAACAGTGGTTAGCCAAATAGTACAAAAATATTTGAGGGACCTGCAACCCTCCTCTAGCCTTGGGCCTCATCAATTTACACAGGGTTCTATGGGCTGACTTGTGTTGCCATAAGAACATGGACATTAATTGGTATATCTGGGAGAACCAGGACTGCAGGAATGCTTGCATGAGTATCTGCAGAGGATATAACAGGTGTGGAAGTGCGTTCATTTTTAGGATACTTAAATAACCCAACAGTGATATGGGTAAAAGAGACGATTGATTTAGGTCAGCCTTAAGCTGGTTAACGATTGAATTTAAGTTGAATTGCTTCATTTTGGAGGGAGAAGAGCTTAAATAAATCCCTAAATATTTAATCTTGTCCCTAATTCACACCAGGCCTAGGTGGTCCACACTTGCTCTAGCCATAACCACATTTAAAGGCATGATCTCTGTCTTTGCTACATTTCATTTATAATTTGAAAAATAACTGAATTTAGATATTTAATGCCAGTGCTGCAGGAAGGGAGACATCTGAGTGGGTGACGTGTAATAGGATGTCAGCGGCATACACAGACAGCTTATATTGATGCAGACCAATCATTATGCCAGAGATCTAGGCCATGGAATTTATTTTTCTAATTAGGGGTTCTAGAAACAAATTAAAGAGGAAAGAGGAAAGTGGATATCCCAGTTAAGTACCTGCTTAAGAACAAAATTCTGTGAAAGGACCCTGTTGCAAAGAACACACACTGATGGGCAAGTGTATAGTATTCTATTCCATTGGATAAATGTGAGATGGATATTGTACATGGGCAAAAGATAAAATAGGTAATACAAAGAAACCATATTAAAGGCTTTTTCTGCATCCAGGGGCACCAGAATTGTAAGGGTGAGGGAGTCCCTGGTTGTGGAAATAAGGTAGGAAAGTTTTCATAAATGGTCAGATGAAAACCTACTGGACACAAAGCCCATGTGATCCACACTGACAAGGTGACCACAGGCCTGATTTAGCCGAGTTTCCAAAACTTTGTCAAATATTTTGAGATCAACATTTATCAAAGAAATAGGTCTATAGTTTCTAGCCAGTAGCAGTACTCTGTCAGGCTTCGGCAAGACTGCTATAAGGGCCTCAGCAAGAGAACACTCTGAAAGGCCATGGGTAGAAATATAGTTAAATAGCCTAAGCAGGATGGAGCAAGAAAAGTTTTAAATTTCTTATAGAAATTTGGGGTGTACCTATCCAAGCCGGGTAACTTGTCTGGTGTCAAAGAATCCATGGCATTGCTTATTTCCTGTATAGTCAAGCTTTTTCAAAAAATCTGATTGCAATTCAGTTAAATGGGAAGTTCAACTCCTGCCAAGAACTCTTCAAATGAAAGACCACAGAATGGAGTTGGAGAGGGGTGCACAGGTCCTGATAAAAGGATTGAAAGTGTTCTACAATATCTCTTGTGGTGGTGAGCAGGTGGCTTGTGTTGGCATGGATAGAAGGGACTATCCTATCTGCAGTTTGGGCATGCAAATGCAGTGCCAAAAGCTTACCAGCTTTTTCACCTTGGTCAAAATATTTTGCCCTGGAGTGCAATATCATATGTTCCTCCCTCTCCACTAGAATTTGGTTGTATTTTGCCCTTAATGATTCCAAACTGACCCATTCCAAGGATGAAGAGTCTGAAACAAAACATGTTTCTATGGATCGTATCTGTGTTAATAAAGTAGAGATTTCCTGCATAGCTATTTTTTCCATTTTGATGCTAAATGAATCAATTTGCCTCTAAGAGTACATTTAAAGATGACACATAGGATATCTTGCTTATCTACTGAAGGAGCATTTATTTCTAGAAAGGAAGTAATGAATTGCTGAATGTGCTCAACTAAGTCCGGGGATTTCTGCAGTTGATTATTTAGCCTCCAGGTCTTATCTCTCTCTGCTGTAGTTGAGAGGTTAACCTGGATAAGAGTGGGGTGGTGGTCCAAAAGAACCTTGGCACCGTAATGACAAAGGAGTACATAAGAAAAATGGTCAAACAGCAACAGAAAATAATCTATTCTTGAGTACGAAGCATGGGGGATGGAATAGAAAGAGTATTCCCATAGTTAAGGATGAAGGGATCTCCATGACTCGATGAGTCCCAGAGAATCCATCAAATCCCATAAAGCTAACTGCCCCAGAAAGAGAACTGATTGGGAGTTACCCAATCTGTCCAGGGTATTCTTAAAGACCATATTCCAGTCTCCAGCCAGAAGCATTGGGATGGAGACCCAGGGCATTAATAATTTTAACATGGTAGTGAAAAAGCTAGGGTCATTGCTGTTGGGGCCATATATCAAGCTCAGAACAACCTCTGAGTAACCTAGTAATGACTGGAGGAAAAGGTATCGAATCTGAGTGTCATGGATTTCCTGCAGCAAGTGAAATGGGACCTTCTTAGCCACTATAATGCAACCCTTTTTGCATGGGAGTCCAGACCAGAACCAAAAACTTGTCCCATCCAGGAATACTGAAAACATGAGACCTGGGTGGGAGGAAGGTGGGTTTCTTGTAGAAAGGCCACGTCAATCTGTAATTTTCCCAAATGTAGGAGCATTTGGGATATGTTTTAGTGGGGATCAAGCTCCCTTTATGTTCCATGAGCAGAAACAAAAATTAGTTGCCATACCCATCAACTATTATATAGCAATTGTAAGGGCACAGTTCCCATATATAAAGCAAGTGGGGAACTTTAGAAAGTTTAATTACCATCTCCTGAGAGGATCTTCTCTCCCTCTTTACCCAAAATCAACAAAAACCCAATCCCGCAATATCAAAAAACACCTACCCCTCATCCTCTACATCTGTGTTATCATAAACCCAAATAATGTTCCCCACCCTCCCACCCATTGATCTTCTTGGTGCATGACTGCTGAGGCACACTGTCACCTCTCTTCTAGCCCTCACATCCCATTCCAACCTGCTCAATTACTGCATAATAATACATCATCCAACACTAAGCGATACTAATCTGATATGGCTCAGGAGAAGTAACAAAACAGTTGGCCAGAAAACAGAAAATGATAATCACTGGCAGAGTGCTCAGAAGTAGGAGCCTCTATTAGACCCCAATGATGGTCTTTATCCTGGCCCAGAACAAAGTATTGTTTTCATACCTAGTTAGAACAGTCAATATTGTAGTTCAAATATAAGTTGACATTCTATTATCCCTGGAAAACTCAGGGGACAGACTTCAAAACATGAAGCCAAAATCAACTCAGAGCCCCAGTATCGAGGATAAAACATAGAAAAACATATACATCAACATTATGTATAGATTAACATCCCCCCAAACTATATTGCAATAAGCATATGGTTAGCTACTAACAAGTAAGTATTGAACAGTACCAGTATATACAAAAAATATGTTAAATAAAAAAAAAATGGTACCGCCAGTCCACAATATGTGTTGTAAAGAAGTAGCCCCACCCCCAGTAGACAGTCACCCCAGCTTTTGTTGGACCTAGGAGGCAGTGTGGCTGAGAAATCTAGCTTGAACAGCAATCCCAGATTGAAGAACAGCCAGCAGTGATCTCCTCCTCTGCAGCGGTGTGTTCAGTGATGAGACAACTGTGGTAAAAGGTCATGAGAAAAGGGACAGGGTAAAACAGGGAAAAAAGTGGTCTACAGGGAGTACCATGCAAGGGGTTGGTGAGGCAGAGCTTGTACAGCACAATAGGCCAGTTCAAATTAGAGTAAGTGGCTTTAGTTCCCAATGTGTGGCATACAATCCTTGGTCAAAAAAGGATCAGCCAATTGGGAACCTGGAAGTGAGATCAATCTGGGATGGTAGGTTGAATCACCAACCTACTTCGATCCAGGTCCAAACTCTGCAGGAGAAGTTATCAGCTGGAAAGTATCCAATTGCCACATGAGGTAAGCTAAATCGAGAAGCTGATCACCAGATGGGGACCACTGCAAAGAGGGTAGGAAGCAGAGGTTGTATGTGACCATAGACTAATTGGTGGCTAGAGGAATGAACAAACAAGAAACACATTCTGTCACTATTTCTATAACATCTTGTGTTCAATGAGCTCCTTAAGGCATTTTAGCATGACCCGTTAAACAGGACCACCAGTTATAAAAAAGACAGTCTGTACCTAAGACAGCAAGTTGTAGAGAGTAACTTTGCACTGTGAAAAGAACTGTGGAGAAACCACTGGATTGTCTTAGCAAATAGAGGGTCAGTGTCCAGTGTGCCTCCCAGTATTAGCTGCAGCCTTGGGGTAAGCATGATGAATGGTATAAATTATCAAAATCCATAGCTAAATACCAGACTAGTCTTTAGTAGTACAAGACCAAACAATGGATAATCTCAGCAGTTCTTGAATAATTCAGGGAGCAGATCCTTCAGAGCAGCAGATGCTTGATCGGCAGACTCCCATGACTTTCAGGAGTCTCCAATGTGAACTTGCAGGCATGAGGAGTACAGTATCCGAAAGCAGTGCCTATCTGGTATAATTTTGGAGACAATGGGATGATATGCTGCTCATCTCTGCCTGACAGTGGCAGGCATATCATGGACAATTTGGAGATTCCCCCCTCACAAGAGCTCCTTCAACTCTCACACTTTACTCAATAGGAGTTCCCTGTTGAGAAAATTCAAAAATTTAAAGATGAAGAGCTTCAGAACGGAGTTATCTGGAGGTGGGGGAACAAGCTGTGTGAGCCTGCTGTATAATATAACTAGTCTCATTTGGAGAGGGGCCAGTCAATTTCAAGCTCAGTTTTGAGGCAAATAATATTGGAGATACTGCCTCAGCCTTTTCAGGTAAGACAAGAACAGCCGCTGACTGTGACCCTCCAGGTCCTCAAGTTTAGTTTCCATTTTATCTATCTTCTGTTTAAGGGTTACAACATCAGAATCTGAATGATCTCTCCATTTTTCTATAGAGAATATTTTAACCTCATTGTCTCTGACCCATCTACCTAGATCAAAAAGGTTAGAACAGAGGGATTTGAGTTCATTGGTCAGGTCTTGTAAGGCCTCCTTCATGGGCGTAAATTCTTTGAAAAGCTTCTCCTCCAATAAGGGCATGGCACCCTGAGTAGTAGTAGAACTATACCGGCCCTCTGGGTTTGGGCCTTGGACCTTTTAGTGTGCTTATTGGGTGTAGTGGGTGGAGTAGGTTGGGGCAGCGCTGGATGCATTTCAGCATCCATTTATTCTAAAATTTCAGCAGCGCTGATGTCCTTAATATCAGTAGAAAGATACCAGTCCAGGTAAATGCAGTAGAAGTATGTAAAAATAACATTTATAAAGGGTTGTTGTGATGAAGACCAGGAGCTGGAGAAAGGAGCTGTTCACCTTATCCTAGGTATCACATGACTCCCCGTTTCAAAGTTATTACTTGAATTAACTGGAGAATGAGTCAAGATCTTAGTTCTACCACAAAGAAGCAGTGTGGCCCTCCCAGTACCTATTAGATATAAAGAATCCTCTGGAGAGATTAATGCTCCAGCACCCTCATAAATAATCAATCAAGACAACTAGAGACAATAGGACCCAGTCACCATATTTGGTTTTATTATTTTTTATTTGCAATGAGACCATCAGTTTTTGATCTACGTTTTGTAGTTTTCTTACTACGTCATCAGGATCTGAACAGCTAAATAATACATTTTAAATTATATTTTATAAATATTTTTAATATCAAAATATACTGTTCTCCTTTCTCATACTTTTTTAAAGTAATTACATAGATACATAGATACATAGACAGTGTCGGCAGATAAGGGCCTATGGCCCACCCAGTCTGCCCATTTGAGTTTGTAAGTTCAGTTTGTTTAAATTACAAATCATTTACAGTATCTGCAAGAAACTCACCTTTTACAGAAAGAAGTTACACTTTTATCAACAAGCATTTGTCAATGCTGAATGTTGGCTTGCTGGCATTGGCATTGGTAGTGCAGGAGTTAGACAGATGCATCATAGGAATGGCAGTGAAGTACTGAACTGATGCCAACCCATCCCCACCCTGCAGAGAGTGACAAGCATTAAGGTGTCCCTTTGGGTGTTTGGTAGTGCAGTGCGGGAAAACATGTCAGGCAGGATGTGAGAAATGACAGCTGTACAGTTCATAAGGAGGTGTAAAAAAATGCCAGTGTTGAAAATGTGGCATGTAAATATACCAAATTTGCGAAGCTACTAGGGTGTGTGGGAAATATGCAATGCACGCTTGCAACATTGCCATTTTATGGGCGTTCGGCACCAAATTTTCAACATAGGCATTTTACCACCTCTGCTCATGTACAGTGTCACTGTTATTTCCTCAAAGTGTCCCAAGAAGTGATTTTGCACAGCGACCACGCTATTCTGCACCAGAAGTGCGAAAACACATTTTGGGCAGGATATGTCAAATGACGGCTGTACTGTTCATCAAGAGATGTGGAAAAATGGCAATGGTGAAAATCCAGACTGAAAATATCACAAATGCACGATGGTACGAGCGTGCATGCAATCTGCCAATGCACGCTCATAACACAGTTATTTTATGGAGTATCATCACCAAATTTTCAACATAGGCATTTTAGGTCCTCTGCTCATGAACTGTGTCACTGTCATTTTCATAATCTGGCCCAAACACTGATTTCCCACACCAACTGCGCTATTGTGCACAGGAAGTGCGGAAACACATTTTGGGCAGGATGTGGAAAATGACAGCTATACTGTTCACAAGGAGGTGTACAAAAATGACAATGCTGAAAATCCGGCAGTAAAATATTGTGAATGCACGAAGTTACGAGCCTACGTAGCAACTGCGCAATGCAAGCTCGTAAAACAGGTATTTGTTGGATTTTTCCCACCAAATTTGGAACTTCGACTTTTTAAGAGGGCACCTCATGAATACCGCCACTGTCATTTTGTTAATGGGCCCGGAAAGGTGATTTCATGCAGTGAATGCAAAATCACCTTTGGAGGCCGAGTAACACCATGACAGTGGCAGAATTCATGAGGAGGGGCCCCCAAAACCCCATGTTGAAAATTTGGTGCAAAAATTCCAAGAAATGTCTGAGATATGCAACAAAGTTGAAAAAACCCTATTCACTCCATTATACAGCTTACCAGCATTTTCTCAGTTCACGGTCGGCTTTGAAGAGTGCAGACATGTTCCCGGTCCACTGAAGATCATCCCGCCAGAGTCCGGAGGTAAGTATGGGGTGAGGGGGTGAGGGGAGGCAGGGTGCGCAGTGGGTGGGTGTGGGTGGGGGAGGCGGACCTACACTACAAGGGACAGTTTGCATTCTAGGGAAAAAGAAAGAAAGCGTCATGGGACAGACCCCGGCATGCGGGGTGGGCTCAAGCATGCTGCCTAAAGTGGAGTTGGGGGTCAGTAGCCAAGGGATTGGGCAAATTTCTCATCGGCACACAACATGGGGGTAATGCCACTGGGGATTAGGTACCCCGCTGGCAAACAAAGCCGGGAGCATGAGCCGAGGGGATTGGGCACCTCCCCAGCATTCAACAGTTGGGGTGATGCCGATGGGAAGTGGGCTCCCCGTCGGTGTGCACATGGGGGCAAGCCGAGGATTAGCACCTGGCATTCCATTTGCAGGGGGATGCTGGACGGGGAGTGGCCCCCATCGGCACACAAACATGGGGGAGGGTTTGCTGGCTCGCCTACCATGGCCATAATGGCGGCGAGCTTGTCAAGCAAAGGACCACTGCGTATGACGATTGCAGCAGTACCTTGCTTTGATGTGTTCGCTCCATTATGTATGCATGGTGTGGCAGTGCCATGCAGGCTGATTGGGGAATGAGGGATGCACCTACTGATGTGTGCTCTGCATTTGCCCAACAGCAGTCACGCCTCCAAATCTCCCCTCTCCCAATATGTTGACTGCCACACAAGTGCGGCAAGCCAACATAAAAATGGACTTTACTCATGTGTTTGGGGCAAGAGATTCTACAAACAGAAAAGGAGTTACCATCATGATAGACAACAAATTACCATTTACCAAAAAATGTGTGATTCAAGATCCTAATGGTAGGTCCATTTTAGTTGGCTGTGAGTTAAATAACCATACACTTCTTTTGGGGAGCATGCAGTATATGGTCCATATTTCTCCTCCTTTACTTTTCTAGCTGACTTAATTGAAGTCTTGCTTCCTTATTCTCATTATGATCTTATTCTGGGGGGAGCATGGAACATTTTGGTGGACAGAAGTTTAGATGGTACCTCACATTTTAAAATTAAGAACAAAGCCAATGTTAAAGCACTTTTTGAATTCATGGAACTATTAAATCTATGCAATCCTTGGAGAACCCTTAACCCAGTAAAGAAACAATATTACTTTTTCTCCTCCACCCATAAAACTTTTTCTCACTTGGACTACTCCTTAATTAGTAAGGGTTTAATGCCTAAAGTAGTGGATTCTCTCATTACCCTCAAAGTGCTTTCAGATCACTCTCTAGTATAGATCACTTTAAATCTGATGCTCACTAACCAATTTAGTCCTAAATTATGGAGGCTTAATAATCAACTGTTAAAAGACAGTTATGTAATAGATGACATTAAAAAACACAACATTACTGGGGAACAAACTCTAATTCATTAAGAAAGATAGATATAATGTGGGCTTCATTTAAATATTTTATAAGGGGGTCACTTTATATGACTACAGTCACAGCCACAGGCATGGTCAGATATTTCCTGAAATTTCTGTGATATTTGTAGAGAAATCTCCTGCTTTCTGCATTTCCACAGTAGTGGCAGTGGCAGCAGAGAGAAACTCTACAGAAATTTTACAAAATATCTGGAAATATCTGACCATGTCTGTGGCTACTACTGTAGCTTCCAAATGTAAAAAGTCTGCAAAACTTAAAGAAACTTTAGAAGCTATTCAATCATTGGAAGCAAAATGTATGACTTTTTTAATAGACCAAGACATAATTAAATTGCAAAACTTGAGAGATACCTATGCTGAATTGTCTAGGGAGAAAGTTTAATATTATTTTTGAAAACAAAGGCTACATACTTGTATCAAGGGGAAAAACTGACACAACTGCTTGTATAAAGGCTGGAAAATACTGAGTCCAACAGATACATTACTTTTATCAAATCTGACAGGAATGGTTCAATTAAAACTTATCCTGAAGATATAGTAGCAGAATTTGAATTTTTTTTTTTAAATCTCCACAGCCTAAATTCTGACACCCCATCACCAACTGAGTATAGTAATTATTTAAGTGCATTTGATGGCCCTGTCTTATCTGGTCAATAAGCAACACATTTGATTGCACCTATTACCTTTATTGAAATTTTGGAGGGAATCAACTCCTTGAAGCAGGGCAAGTCCCCTGGTCCAGATGGACTTTCTTCTAACTTCTGTAAAGTATTTAAAGTTGTTCTGCTCCCAATTCTATTCCTTTTTTTAAATTATTCTAGACAAAGGAATTTCAGATTCTACACTTTTAGAAACAGTGATAATTTTAATTAAAAAAAAAAGGTAAATCTAAGGATAACATGACAAACTATAGACCCATTTCCTTAATTAATGGAGATATGAAAAGCCTAGCAAACATTTTGGCCAGTAGAATCAAAGCTATCTGGGATGCACTAATCTCCAATGAACAAATGGGTTTTATGCCAGGAAGATCTGCATCAGATCATATTAAAAAGTTGGCCCACATTTCCTCTGCATCCAGGGAGGTCAGGGCCTCTGTAGTTCTGATCTCCCTTGAAGCAGAGAAAGCTTTTGAGAGAGCTAGTATTCCTTTCTGGTTTGAAACTCTGTTCAAATTTGGTTCCCCCCAAAATTTATTGATTGGCTAAGAGTATTATATTCCCAACCTTCAGCTAGACTTTATATAAATGGTATTCTTTCTTCAGTCATTGAGCAGCATCCTGGAACAAGGCAGGGATGCCCCCACTCCCCCATTCTCTTTAATTTTTATTTAGAAACTTTACTTTACTTTCTTAAAAATAACCACAATATTAAACGTAAACAAGCAGGAAAATATCCTTTAACCTTCTCTGCCTTCGCTGATGTTGTACTGTTACATGTGACTCACCCAGATACAGTACTTTACTCCCAGCTATTTTAACCACTATTCAAAGATTCAATTTAGTCTCAAATTATAAATAAATACAACCAAATCATTGGTTTTGCATCCAAATAGTAGAACTCCCAAATATATGATAATTAAATGCTGATTCTCCTGGTCTCCTGATCATTTAAAATACCTGGGACTTTATTTGTCTCAAAATCAGAGACAGATGGTCAACTTGAATTTTTCAAATTTATTAAAGTCAATAAAACTTGATTTTAAAAGGTGGAAGAAATTAGCTTTATCATTATTAGGTAGAGTTAATATAGTTAAAATGACTGTCTTTCCCAGACCTTTTTTAGCTTTTGAACACACTGAAAACCCTTCTACCTTTATCTTGGTTTAAAAAACTCCATTCAATGATTTCTAACTTCATCTGGCTTCTAAAACCTCCCAGAATAGCATATGACAAACTTACTCTTACCAAAAACCAAGGTGGAATTAAGCTACCAAACTTTTTTCTATATTATTTGGTTAGTCACTTAAATAAGCTTACTAGGTGGCTCCCTGCAAACAGTCCCTCAATCGGTTAGTGTATCATTTGCGTAAGCATTGAAAGAGATTTTTTACTAAAGAATAACATTTCTCTTGAATCCACTTAGTATATGACATTTAAATCCCTCCCCAATAAACTTAAGAATACAAATACAGTTCAACCCCATTTATCCGAACCACTGGGGAGACATCAAATTAGTTCAGATAATCAAGAGTTCAGATGATCGGGGTTCCACTATTTTTATACTGTAGCAAGCTAGTCTACCCTTTCTAAAATTACCATCCACCTATCTCTGGCTAAAACATGAAGCAAACTTTAAAGAGCTACTGACACCATCTGGTCAAAAGTACTACATTGCAGAATTAGAATAAGTATATCCCCAGTAAATCTCATGCCAAAAAAGTAGATTTCTAAGTCACTTTATTTTAAAGTTATTAGCCATTTTTGTAACTAGTGTTGTATGAAATTGAAAGATTTCGCCTGGCAAAATGTTTCGCAAAATTCCGCAATTACACAAAGTTTTTCTCCTATGCAAAATTAAATTTTGCCTGTCTTCTTGATTTTATGTAACAGTGAAATTTCACTTACCATGACAATTTCGCCCATTAATGATCCAAATTTTGCCAACAAAACTTTTGTACAAAGGCAAAAATTGCAATGCATTGTGGATAAATAGGTAAAAAGTCATGTGTAGCTTGTTTCCAGCACATTCTGCTGCATGTTGAGTCAGAGAGCAATGTGTTGTGGTGTGTCAGAGCCAATAAAGCCTTTGAAAATATAACTAAAACTTGTTTTTGAGAGCTAATTGCTGCAAAATATGACATTTTTTGCTAGTGCTGCTGTGCTGGAAGTACCTGGTACTGCGGAACATTTTCTAATTTTGTGAATTTTTGTATAATACGTAGTTTAAATTAGGTTTACTTTTCTCAGCTGTCTTTGAAAGAGTTGTGTGTGGTAGGGTAGGAGTGTAAAGCAGTGCAGGCTATTTCTAGCCAAGCAGATTGGTATATTTACTCAAAACTGTGAGTTATCTATGAACTGTTATTTCTTATTAATTTTGTTATATCTTGCAATTTATTTTCTCTGACAAATTTCTCTGTCCTGCTTGGGAGAGTTCCTGCCGCTGTTAACTATGTTATATATACCATTCTTCCATTTTTAGTTCTGAATTGAATTTGAATTCTTAAAGTTTTAAACACACAGAGCTGATCTTTTCTTTTATTATTTTGTGGTTAGTTCTGTTAGCTAGAGTGTTAACTTGTGTGTTACCAAAATTGTGAAAATCAACAGTTGTAAAGTACTTCTACTCAATCACTTGAACTTGTCTAGTACAGCCGCATTGCATTGTTGAATTGTTCCCCTGTATGCTATTGCTGGAGCTTGACTCTGCACACTGTGAAGTGTTCCTGTTTTAGTTGACTTACATACATTACCCTTTCTCTGTTATAGCATTGTTTGTGTCTCAATTGACACACACATTATAAAACAGTATATATTAAAATAGTCATTTTCAAGACATTTCTTGTTGATCCCTCCCATCCAGACCACTAACATATTGTGTGGTACTAATTTCCTTTGCTGCTGTTTAATGGTTGTCTCTGTCTGCATATAAAAAACAAATTGTGGTACTGAGTAACATAACACATTACAGTATTTTATTTGTCCAGAGACTGAGAGACACAGGTGACCGGTATTTAAAGTGTGCAACTTGTGCCCCTTTTCCCTGTGTGTGTTTCTTTAATTCCTTCCTGTTTGGAGAAAAAAGTTACCTTTTTGTGTTGTACTACACTAGGCTGCCTACCACATACAGTATTAGTTCTACTGTAAGTGCTGGTACCCATCCTGATTGTTTTGGGACTTTTAAGGAAGCCAGTACTGTAGGTGTGTGACAGTGTGTCATCATCATTCACGTGTGAGGTATTATTCACACATTTAGTAGTAGTAATACATCCTTTCTTCAAATACTCCCAGATAAAGGCAAAGCTTTGAAGCAGCAGTCAGTAAAAATGCCTGGTAAGAAGTGGCCAAGTACAGGGGGGGAAACATGGCAGGGGGATGAGGGAGCTATGAAGTCTGCTGAAAAAGTGCAATTTCAGTTCCAGTTCGCCATAGCAGTGAAAGCACAGGTATGCCTGCATCACTGTCCTCAAGTTCTGATGTGGGCCCTGGTGGTGTGGCAGGAACCAACAAAGGAGTTGGTGGCCAAACTGGGTCAGGCATACCTGTGTCTTACTTTTTTAGAGCTCAAGCTGTTGTAGCCACGCTAGTGGGGGATGCTGACAGTGAGAAGGTGGGAGGCACTGACACCAGCACAGGAACAGTGGTCCAGGACTTGGCAGAGGGTGATAATAAGTCTGTCAGTGTGACTGTCCATGTTCCTGCAGGAGTTGGTGATGACAGTGTTCAGCAAGAGTCTGATAGTCCTGGAGATAAGGATAGTCAGCCCCCTGAGATAGTTGTAGAGAAAGAAAAAGATGCCATCCTCCAAGAAGACAGTGATGGGGAAGGGGGAGGAGGAAGACAAGGACATCATTGCTATTGGTGGTGGTGATGATGATGATGATGACTGGGATGATCCTACATGGAAGCCTGAGTTAATAAAGGTCGAGGGTGATGTAGGCCATTTACATGTACAGCCCGTGGTGAGTCAGTCTGTCACTAAGCCTGTAAACACACATCCAAGCAGTCAAGTAACCATCCCTCCCAAAAGTAGTGTTATGGAAGACATGTTAGCAGCTCAAAATATACACACTTCCATACCTGTTTCTGAATCATCCCAGTCCTGGAAGCATCTGAAGTCCAGAGGTCAAAAGTCCCTAGTCTGGGACTTTTATGTGCTAGATCCTGCTGATGAGACCACAACAATATGCCAACTTTGTCAAGCCTGTGTTAGTCAGTGGAAAAAGAGAAGCCACATAGGAACTGGAGGCCAACACACCCACCTGAAAAATAAGCACCAGCTGAGATGGCATCAACACCAGAAGGATGCCAGAGCTGTTGGTAGCAAGGTGCATGCAGTAGAGCAAGAACATGAGGAGGGAGGGCAGAGTGGGTCAGTGGTGGAGGAGGAGAGTGAGCAATCCTTTGCTCTCTCTAGTAGTGGGCATAGCAGTGGTGGTGCGAGTCCCAGTCCCATGAGTCTTAAAAGTACACCACCCCCACACCCAAAAGCAACCAAAATAACTGGTTTCATGCGGCCTCCACTGCCTGGCCAAGAGTCAATTGTTACTCCTAAAAGAAAATCATTGCTAACACAAGGACAGCGTTCTGGTTGGACAGCCCCAAAGATGCAGCCCACTCTAAAGACCATCCTTGAGTGGCAGACAAAGTACCCGCCCAATCATGCTGCTGCATGAGAATTAAATGCTGCCACTGCTGAAATGTTGGCCATCAATCTGTTGCCATTCTCATTCATACAGAATGCTGGTTTCCGCAGGTTGATGGCCCGTGCCTGTCCCAAATGGCAAGTTCCATCGTGAACCTATTTTAGTAAGCGTGCCATGCTAGAGCAGAACAGTAGAGTTGCTGATTACATTAGACATGAACTGAAGCATAGTGCATCACACTATAGCCATCTTAGCATGGATATGTGGAGCAGTGGACAAACAGCAGCAAGCTTCTACCTGTGCATAACAGCACACTGGGCACAGTTGCCTGGTGTGGTACTTGATTTTGGGCCTGGCAAAACATATGTGAAGCAAAATTGTGGTGGTAGCAACACACCTGGTATTTGGCAGCATGCAACCCTGACTATGACAAGTGTCACAAGGTCACACATGGCTGTGAAAATGATTAATGTTCTGCTGGATGAGATTGGTGGGTGGCAACACACACAGTCAGTCATAGCAGGATTCATCACAAGTGGTAATGGCTCCAATGTAGTGAAGTGCATTAGCGATGGTGTTTTTTTCAGTGTGTCCTGCCTGGCACACTGCCTTAATCTTGTTGTTCAGCAGTTTCTCAACCATGCAGACATTAAGGAAATGGTTACTGCTGCCTGTCACATCTGTGTCCACTTTGCCTATTCTGCAAAGGCCCGTGACCATCTACGTGAGCGACAGTGCAGTAACAATCTGCCTCAGCACCAGATGAAGCTTGATGTTGTGGTCAGGTAGAACTCCACACTGTACATGCTTGACCGGCTGTATAAACAGTATAAGGCTGTGTCAGAATACCTGCTGCTGCACACCACCCATGACAGTGCTGGAGTGTCCATTGCTCTAACAACAGAGCAGTGGTGCCAAATTGATGGGCTAATATGCATTCTCCATCCATTCAAGCATGCTACACAGGCAGTGAGTGGGGACACTGCTTGCATAAGTCAGTCCATATCTCTGATACATGTGCTGAGGCAGACACTAGTAAATGTGTGACACCAGACAGAGGCAAGTGGGGATTATGGCACTTGTGATCTAATAGATCACAGGCTTCATGTGCTGGACACAAATGCCCATGTATCTGGCATTTTACAGTCAGCTGACTTTGCAATCACCACGATGTTGGATCCATGGTACAAACGTGGCCTGTCCTCTATAATTGAAGGAGGTCGTCAGCGAGTACAGCAGCTGACAGAGAACCTCATTAGATTGGTACATGCTGCACAAATGAAATATGCATGCACTGTATCAAAAACAGGTGTTGCTACCAACACCAGCAGCTCACAGGGAACACAATCAGAGAAAATCGGCAAGGCAGAGCAGAAAACAGCAAGCAATCCCATTTGGGATGTTCTCTTTCAGGTGGGAGTGGAAGATATGTAGGAAAAGGAGGAGGAGACAGATGAGGCAGCTGGACTCCGGGCAGCAGAACAAATGGTTGAGGCCTACATGGGGGACCCAAAGCACCTTGCCACTAATGATGAGCCAATGCTGTACTGGAGCCGTAAAGTGACTGAATGGCCAACACTAACATCAGCTGCTGTGAAATACCTGAGCTGTCCACCATTCAGTGTCATCTTGGAACGAGTGTTTAGTGCGGCTGGGGCAATTCTGAGTGACCGTAGGACCAATTTGTCACCCAAGAATGTGTCCATGCTAACATTCATCAAAATGAATGAAAGGAACATTCCACACAACACAGTGATGTCAGTGGTGTTGCCACAGGAACTGTGTCTTGGTGATGAGGATGATGACAATCCCTTGAGTAAGGCAGCCACTGGCAGCGAGGTGGATGAGGCAGCAATGTTGAGAGAATTCCCACCTGATGAGAACTCCAGTCTTGAAGACTGTGAAGGGTGCTTCTTGGATGATGTGAAATTGGAAGTTGAAAGAGGCTGAGTTTACTCCAAGGCCCTCCTCCCCCAAACAACAATTTTCAACTAAGTATGGTTGCCGGGGTGTGTATGTTACACCTTATTTCTAGCTATGTACCACTGGATTGGTTATGGAAATATATTGTTATGTGCTGCAGCCTGCAGTGTGTATAAGTTTCATGTAATCACCCTTTGCCATAACCCGCTGATTGGTCACCTCACCACCTCCACCAGTCCCCCAAGGCCACAAGCCTATATAAAGCAGCAGTAATGTAATTACCATAACTGTAAATATTTTTCAATTGCATGATTAATGTTTTTCTTCAAAAAATATATTACTTTTTATGTTGACTATATCAACACATCATCTTACAGCAAGATATGTTGTCTTGATGTCCTTAAAAGTGCCCAGGATGGCAAATTCACACTGCCTCACCGCCCCCTCTCATCACCTGATCTGACCTGACACACCCATGCACTCCATGCAACTGAAAAAAATGTTTCTGCCACTTAGTATCAGTGACATGTACAAGAACCCTGGTTCCTAGACAAGTGTGCAAGTAGCTTATGAATGTAACATGCTAATTCAACAGTTAACACTAAGTTGAACACATTTTGAAAAATGGTGAATGGTGGCCATCTTTAATATGCAAGTCATTAATTACAAAAGTAATCATGAAGAAGCTTAACAACTTACAACATCAAATCCCCCCAAAAGGTTATTTCTACAGTACCAGGTTAAGGTATACAAAAATCTCAATGGTTCCGGGGGGGAGGGGGGTGCAACTCAAGGCAGGGCAAGTGTCCTGCTGTCCTCACTTTTGAATGGATTAAAAATGTTCTTGATTACTGCAGCTATGCAATCCCCATTGAGTAGACAAGACATTAACCCCCTCCACCTATTTATTTACTAAACACCATATCAACCATCTGTGTTCGCATTATCACATATAGTTCCTCCCTGTATGTTGGTGGCAGGTTTTTTTTTTTTAATTTTTTGCTCTTTTACTCCCCGAGCTGCCTGCCACCCATTTCAGCCGGTCACGGGCACCGGACCTCTGCCCCAAATCAGCCTCAGCCCCAATACCCATGGCTTTCCCCAGGTGGGGCCAGCGGCATACCCGGTATATGCCGCAGGCACTGGGACTAGGTCGGGGGCTCGGCCTGGGGAGCTTCATTCTCGGCAGCAGGCAGCTTCTCCATTTTCCGCTTTTCGGGGAGGCGGGGTCGTGCCATGATGTCACCATCAGCCCCGCCTCCAATGGGTTGTCGAGCGTCGGTTTTGCGTGGGAGCTCCCGGCCTCCGCCAGGGGTCCCCAATGCGCTGACTGCTACCCACACCTTCCCCCCGGAGAAGGAGAGCTGTCCAATGGACGCTAGATCCTACCTCCCCGCCCAGCTTGACTACGGGTCCGCTCGAACCCGGGTCGCCGCGTCGCAGCAGAATCCCATCGCTACGCCGGCAGGCCGGCATGTTGGTGGCAGTTTTGATTACTTATTAATTGTAATGATATGGGCAACAGTCCAGTGGCCAACATCACAGTTCAAGCAACACCCCTGTCTTCCAACAACACAACACAGCTCCTGCTCCTGCATGGGTTGGACTGATCATGTGTCATCAAGATACGACATACTGAAACCTCAACAGAGGAAAATGACCTAAGCAAGAGCAAAGATAAGAAAAAATGTTGGATACTTATCAATCTGCATACCTGCTTTTACCTAACAAGTTGGAAGAGGAAGCAGAGAGAAAAATGTATACTTACCATACCCCATGATGTGATGTCATTCAACTGAGGATATTCCCCATATGAACATGCTGTGTGGTGCACATGATTCCAATCTAGACAAGGTCCAATGAACCACAGTAGCACTAGCAGGCATTCCCCATCCCCTATCAGCACTGCATACCTTGACATAAGAAATAAATTAAGAACAAATTTTGGTGATTGTTGAAAATTCCACCACCACCACCCATGAGTTTGACCATCCACCCCTTCCCCCACCCTAGAGAACCATAAAAAATGAAGACATACTTACCTCAAGGACTGTAAAAGTGGAAGCATTGTGCAAGGGCTCAATTAAATAAATCCCTCAGACCTGGTTTGCCAGCCAGGAGCAGCAGCAGCAGGAGCAGGATGGAAAAATACTTAACTTTGCCAGAATTCCTGATGTTAAAAAAGCAAAAAATAAAACAATTACTATCAAGTTCAGACAGCCATATGCCAGTAATTGACATACCACACACATATGAAAATTCCAATACTTACCCTCTGTGCTGGGAAATTTGGAAGATCCATACATCTGACATCTCCCTCCCTCACGGCCCGGCATAATGATGATGTCATCCACAGCACACTGAAAAATAATATAAGAGCAGTACAAGCATATTAGAACTCAAGATGCCATAATACCAACCCACCAACACTCTAACCTTGCACAGGAAAAACAATGAAGACAGATACTTACGTGTTCATCTGCAGCAGTATGGACTGTGTGAGGATAGTCCACCAGGCATCAACCATCCAGAACAGTAGTTCTTGTGGTCTTGTGGCATCTTGGAAAGTAGTAGTCATAGACAGCAGCAGGCAGCAAGCTACTGTACCCCAAAATGTCATTCACTACCCACCAACAAGCAAGGTACTTCCACAGAAACAGTCAGTCAACACCACTAGACAATCAGTACAGCCGGACAGGGATAGGGAAATTATACTTCTGCATTTCTATGTCAATCAATTGAAACACAGCAGCAACAGCAGCAGGAAAGAATTGAAAGTAGCAGCAGCATTTTTCAGGAGGAATTCATTTCCTCTGCATGTTGGTACCCCTTTTCAGGTCCCTGAGGTGGTGGGGCACCATAAAACATCAGGACTGACAGCACATTTCAGTCTCAGTTTGATGTCACATTTTTGGGAAAACATTTCTGGACTTCTACGTCCTGTTTGGTACCAGCAGCAATGAGTTTCAGGCAGAAATATTGTGTAAACAGGCCCTAAAACAGCTACTTAATGTCTGGGTGGTGGTGGTGGTGGGGGGGGCACCCTAAAACATAATGGCTGAGACCAGATTCCACTTCCAATTTAATGTACCATTTTTTCTGCAACATTTCTGGACATTTACTGCCTGTGCTGCAGTGGCAGAAACAAGATAGGGCATAAAGACAATTGTAAAAGTGGACCAAAGACCACTGTTTGGTCCGGGTGGTGGTCGGGTACCATAAAACATCATGTCTCACACCTGATTTCACTCTCAATGTACTGTGTACTTTTTTTGGCAACATTTCTGGACATGTGGGACATGATTTGACCATGCAGCCACACACTTAGGCCCAAAAAGCATTTAAAATGTACAGAAAACAGCACATTTGGGTCCGCAGGGTGGGTGTGAGCCTGTAACTGCATGTCTCAGGCCTGATTTCACTCTTAATGTATGGTCCAATTTTTTTGGCAACATTTTTGGACATGTGGGACATGATTTGAATGTGCAGTCACACACTTAGGCCCAAAAAGCATTTAAAGCGTGCAGAAAACAGCACATTTCAATCAATCAATCATTCAATCAAACTTTATTTAACCAGGTGTAAACACCATTGAGCAAGCTCATTGTCAAGGTGGTCCTGGACATCAAACAAATTATAGGCATGGGTAGACAAAAACACATAATGTACATGTGAGAGATCAATCAGGCCAAAATATTCCAGGTTAACAATGATACAAACAGTTAGAACAGACACAAAAACCATTGTACATGTGCGAGATGAATCAGACCAAAATATTCCGGGACTGCACAGTTAAATGCAGGTAAGTGAATACTAGAAAAAGAAGCAGAAAAGGTAAAAAGCTTAGATCCTGGGCACCCACTGGTTTATGAAGGCCAGTACATACACTACTATATGTAAACTGGTGTATTTTCTGTTGTAGAACTTGGAAGGGGAAGAGGTAGAAAGAGGGGGAGGCAGGGAAGGGGGAGGGGTAGAGAGAGGGGTAGTGTGACAATCAGGGGTGTAGGAGAAGAGAAGAGAGGATACAAGTGCTGGATACCCTCTAGCAGAGAGATGGGGGCTGAGCGTAACTAAGTGTCAGAATAATCGTGTGGACATTTGGGTCAGCAGGGTGGGTGTGTGCCTGTAACTGTGTGTCTGAGGCCTGATTTCATTCTCTATGTACTGTGCAATTTTTTGGCAACATTTCTGGACATGTGGGACATGATTTGTATGTGCAGCCACACACTTACGCCCAAAAAGCATTTAAAACATGCAGAAAACTGCACATTTGGGTCAGCAGAGTGGGTGTGAGCCTGTAACTTTGTATCTGAGACATGATTTCACTCCCAATGTACTGTGCATTTTTTTTGGAAACATTTCTGGACATTTTGAGCCGGCAGCAGTGAGTGTCAGGCAGAAATATTGTGTAAACAAGCCCTAAAACAGCTACTTATTGTCTGGGTGGTGGGTGGGGCACCAGTAAAACATAATGGCTGAGACCAGATTACACTTCCAATTTAATGAACCATTTTTTCTGCAACATTTCTGGACATTTACTGCCTGTGCTGCAGTGGCAGAAACAAGATAGGGCATAAAGACAATTATAAACAGCGACCACAACAGCATTTTAATGTCTGGTTGCTAGTGGGCACCATAAAACATCAGGACTGACAGTGCATTCAGTCTTAATTTGATGTCACATTTTTTGGGAAGCATTTCATTACCTGAGGGCCCTGTTTTATATGAGCAGAGCCAAGATTCACTCTCACATAGCTCTGGAAAATATATTTGTTCATAGTAAAGTGCTTTACTTGACATTTGTGGATAGGATAGAAGGAGCAAGGAGGAAACATATAAAGGAAAATGGAGTAAGATAAAAGTAGGAAGGTACACCGTTTATGGGCATGGTACTACAAGTACAACATGGGGATGGGGAGGTGGGAACCGGGGAGTGGGGACCTGCATGGTCAGAAGGAGGAGGAGGAGGACAAACTTGCTCATATTCATATACGAAAGGGGATGGGAAACAGGGAGCATAAAACTACTGGAAAAGATAAAATAAACAAGAGGATATAGATCAAAAGAAAAAGAGGACAGAAACAAATGAAAGGATATAGAAGAAGAGGACAGACTATATATATATATATATATATATATATATATATAGGTAGCACGGTGTGCTACCATAGTTGGGGTTGAGGAACCATTTCTATGTTAAACCCCAAAACTTGTACCTTAATAACTTTTCAACTGTTTGACGGATTTACCTGAAATTTGGAATACATGATCAAGAACCATACGCCTTGGGATCTGGCAAGTTTTGTACTGGTTGGATATACGGCTGCGGAGTTATTAAGCATGATCGGCGCGTGCATTTACGCTTTTTCTGGAATTCTACGGTTGCGCCTACAGGTCCCACGGTTTGTGCGACTTGCCCGAAATCTTCAGGGAATGTGCAGCCGGCATCCCTGATGTGCCTTTCGAAGATTTGGTGAAAAAATATTAAGCGGTTCAAAAGTTATTCAAAAACAATTTCCCATTATAAGTCAATGGGAAAAGTTAACAAAAGTTCGACAGTGTCATAAATGCATTTTACTTTTGCAAATGGCCCTGTTATCGTAAATCTGCCATTTTGTTTTCAGTTAGTGATCAAAAAATGCTTGGCATTTAAATTTGGGACCCTCTAGCAACCTAATTCTTTTTGTATTCACCTAGTCAGACCCTGAGGATGCTAGCCATGTCTTTATTTTGGGTTAAAACATCCCAGAAATATGTTTTTCAAATTTATGGAAAAAGTACTTTCGCAAAGTACTTTCGTGCTCACGAAAGTGTTGCAAATTTTTGCGAAAGCTTTCGCAAATTGCGACAGTAGTTTTCTAGTCTGTGGGAAAATTACAGCAATTCTTTGGCAGTGCACTGCAAAAGAACGGTTGGGAGTTTTGGGCTGTAATTTGGAGGGAACACGCAGCCGACATCTCATAGATGTGCCTTTCAGTATTGTGTTGAAAAAATATTACATGGTGGCAAAGTTACAGCACTCCAAAGTTGATGTTTTTCCCATAGGATAACATTACGGCGCCCAACGCATTACAGGAATCCTTTGGCACCCTGCTGCAAAATAACGGTTTAGTCTTTTTCCTGAAATTTGGAGGGAAGATGGCCAACAGCCCACAGATGTGCTTTTCAGTGGTTTTGTGAAAAAATATTACAGGGAGGCAAAGTTATGGTGCTCCGAACTTTTCTTTTTTTCCCATAGGATAACATTACGGCATTCGCTGTGCCTTTCAGGGCCCGTATCTCGGAAACGGTGCGAGATACGGACTTTTCGTCGGAAAAATGCTTAGTCCCCTAGTGGGGGCTAAGTATAAAACTAGCCAGGACAGTTGTAAATCATATGACTTTTACATTTTTTTTTTACGTTGTACGGTTCCTGAGATATAACCTATTTAGTATTCCAAGTCCTCATTTTCTGCTCTGATACCCATAATTATGTATACATTCTTTGTACTCACTGTCTTTCTCTATGCAGGTTTTGGGGAAAACCAGCCTGTGCACTTACATTACTGTTACCGTTGCCCTTTCCGCTTGTGGCTCCGTACCCGTTTCACTTACCGTTGACGTCTACGCCACCATGTGCGTTATCCTTGCATTTTCATTTGCGCTTGCTTTTCTGTTATTTTTTTGCCATTTGTGTCTACAGTACTGTTTCTCTTTCTGTTTCACTTTGTGTCACCATGCCCATTGACATTTCTGTTTGCAGGCACCATGTTACTATGTGACAACACATCACATGGCAGACCGTTCCAGTCTACGCCACCGTGTGCATTACCCTTTCTGTTCTCATTCGCGCTTGCATTACCATGTGTGCCTCTGTTAGCACTTCTGTTTGCGTTGTTGTTCCTGTTACTATGCCACAAGACATCATGTGGCGGGTGCGTGGGGTCCCGCCGCCACATTACATTCACTATTTCTTGTTATTCTCAAAAAGAAGGGAAATTAGAGGCAAAAAACTCTGTTTAATGCATTAGTTAGGGTTGTTCCAAAGCGACAAAAGTGAGGAAATTCAGTGTTAGGTTGAAAACCCTTGGACCCTCACCACCCCCAACCGCATTGGGGTGTGCATTGGGGTTGTCGGTCCTAACTCTCACCCCATTCTCCTATACTTCTGCTGTTTTACAAATGTGATGAGGTGAGAGTTAGGGCTGATGACCCCAATGCACACCCCAATACCGGTTGGGGAGTTGGACGCGGGGTCCAAGGGGAGTTTTCAACCCTAACACCAAATTTCCTCACTTTTACTGCTGTGGAACAATCCTAACTAATGCGTTAAAAGGAATTTTTGGCCTCTAATATATGTATGTATATATATATATATATATATACATATAGTATATATATATTTTTTGATTTTTGTTATTTTTAGAGGGTGCAGATGAGGGAAGAGTGACAGTAACAAAGCAAGGACAAGATAAAGAAAAGAAAAAAAAATGTTATTACCAGTGCAGCACTGGCTGGTCTGGAGGCTGACCGTTATACTGCACTGGCATCAGGTACACTTTCTGACATGCCACCACCACGCAGCTCCTTTAGGAGCTCAAACATTCTGTCTTGCTCCTGAAGGAGTTTCCTGAGGTCCCTCCTGACCTCCTCTTGGAAATCATTGAACTCACTGTGCAGAGATCCCACATCTCTGCACAGTGCTTTCAGGTCATCACTCACTGCTGCTGGGGCTGGCGCTGGGGTGGCTGCAGGTTGTGCTGGGTCCCCACCATGAACCCGGCAACACCTCTGTCTCTGGGGTGAGGGTGATGGGGGCTCTGCACCTGCCTCCTGCTGCTGCTGCTGCCTTCTGCTGCAGTGCCTATGCCCACCACTGGCCCCTGCCTCCTGCTGGCCCCCTTCACCTTCTACTACCAGCTCAGCAGCATCCCGAGCCCCTCTACCTGCTGCAACCTCTTTCTGTTTTTCAAGCCAATCTGCAGTGTGGTGGTGCTGCAGATGGCTCCTTTGCCCACCAGTCCCAAAATGACCCTCAGTCTTGCCCCTTTTCACTGATCTGCCACACAAGGTGCAGATCACGATGGAGCTGTCATTTGGGTTTCTTCTAAAAAAAACACACTGCAGATGACCCTGTCTGTTGGGGGGCAACAGCTGATGTCCCAGGGCCAGTGGGCACATCATGCTGCTGTTCAGAGGAGACAGGGGGCACATCTGGAGGTGCCTGCTGCTGCCTGGGGGTGGGGCCGCAGGAGGATCCTGCTGCTGCTGCTGTTGGGATGGGGCAAGGGAATCATGCTGCTCCTGGGGAGTGGGGCCTATATTCTCCTGCTAGGGGTTGGGGGAAAATGCTCCTGCTGCTGTTCGGGGAGAGCACAGACATAAAGGCCCACCTATTAATACGGATACTGTGTCAGGGTGGTCCAGCTGCCTTCTTCCCATTCCCAGTAGTCTCCATAAATTTTATCTCTATCTCCTTCTCTTCCCCAAAACAAAAGAAAAAAAGAAAGGGGAGTTTCACACACACACACACACCACAAAAGATAGATAACTATAAAAATGAAGAAAAACCACTAACTGAAAATATTAACTTTTTCAACTAATGGGGAACAGAGATCAGAAATCAAATAAGCTGCAAATGCAAACACACACACACACACACACACACACACACACACACACACACAATTCAGTAATTTTTCACTGAAGTTAGGTCTCCTAGTCTCTCTCCTCTCCTACTTCCTAGCTGAAAAAGCTCTAAAGGAAGCAGATTTAGTCTGACTTCCTGCCTAAGTGCAGTCACCCATGTGACCAGCAGTCTGCTAGACAGAAAGTCATGTGATAAGCTTTCCCCCCCAGTTTTGCCTGACACTTACATGCAGTGAAATGTGCATTTGAAAGGTCGAAATTGACAGTGACATTTCACTGATATTTACAGGTGAAATTTCACCAAAATTTATAGGTGAAATTTCTCCATAAGGGCACAATTACACTAAATTTTTCGCATGGCTAAATTGTCAATTTCATCGGAATTTTGCCAGTGAAATTACATTTTGCTGCATCTCTATTTGTAACCCTAATTTCACTACCTGTTCAAAAAAAGTCTGTTTCAGTGAAGATCTGCTGCCGATGTCATCTAGGGACCTCAAAGACTATTATTCTCTGTCAGCAAGCTTATAGGACCTGTGTCTCTCTAAAGTTGTAAAGAGCATGTGCAATGGTTTTCATAAGTAAAACAGGCAGCACAAGTCAGTAAACATTGCTTTAAAAACTTTGTGTTTCGGGTTTTGTAACAAAACTGACAATATTTTGGCTGGGTGCCTTTTTGTTGTGGTCCTTTTTTCCTGGGTTGCTGGATACTGGGTTATAGCACACAGTTGAGAGGTTTGCAGACTGAATACATTTCTGATGTGGTGAAAGGCTGAGATCATTCACACATATCAGTCAATTGAGGCGAGTTCTAAGAATGCCAGTTTAAAATAATTATCCAATCTCCTTGTCAATGGGGGTGGGGCAGACTCATCTTTGATCTGCTCTAAATTACAATGATCATTATACTAGAGCTAACACTTCCACCCATAGTAGGAATTAACACATATAAGGCCCCTATTAAAACATATTGTAAAGCAGACAATGACAAGCAGCAGTGAAGTTACTGTATCAACATTACAATACTAGCAGTGAATACAACTTCCTAACAGGCACATTAGAGTAGCACTCCAAATGACTTTAGCAGTCTGGAGGCATGCTGACTTAGCATCCAGCAACCGTGGAGAAATGAACCACAGCAAAATAGCATTAAATAATAAATTTTTATCAACTTTAGTAATTTAACAATGGGGGGAGGGCCTCAGTTCCCAACAGGGTATCTGAAGTTTGAGCAGACTTGATAGACCATAAGGCCTAATCTGCTGGCAATTAGTATGTTAGTAGCTTTGTTACAAAACCTGAAACATATATAGTTTTTATAGCAATATTTACTGACTGGTGCTGTGTTTCACTTGTGAAAACCATTGCACATGATCTTTACAACTTTGGAGAAACAGGTCCTATAAGCTTGCTGACATGGATTACTTGACTGTGAGGTCCCTAGATAACATCATCAGCAGCTCTTCACTTCACTGACACCTGCTTTTATTGCACAGGTCGTGCAATTAAGGTTACAAAATGTTTAATAACTTTAAAAATGAAGTAATGTAAAAATCTAGTTTTTGGTATGAGATTTACTGAGAGTGTGCTTATTCAGATTCTGCAATGTAGCACTTTTGGCGTCAGTGGCTCTTTAAATAAGCAGCATTCTTGTATCCTTACTTAGCTCCCTGGTCCAAGGCATGAGCTGAGTGTAGCTGTGGTAGTGCTGCTAGTCCTAGTCATTGCTTTTCTACTTCTGTGGTCTGCTGATTCACTATGCTGGTTATTATTTAAGCAGAGACAGATAGTGTGAGCACCAGTTAATTGTGCTTCTGGCATCCTTGCATGCTGCAGTCAGGTCTAATAGTGCTAGGGGAAATTAAAGTTGAAGGTGAGGTGCAGCTATTCCAGAGAGTACTGTAGGAGTTTGACATACTGCGGTAGAGTCGGTGGCCCCATGGTCAGATGGGGATCGGGGATCGGAGCATGGTGTTTCTTGTTGCCTTCACTGCCCTCTTGTTCTCTGTGGCACACCATGTTAAGCCTGCTCATGGTCCTACAAGATATAGTACTGCAAAGGAGAAAGTTGTATCACTGAACAGAGAGTGTGCAGCCTTGTAAATTGTAAATGTAAAGTGGACAGATCTTATTTCCCCACATGCACCCTCTTTCTTCTGGCTTTCATATGTGATTGTTTTGCTGATCATTCTGTTTGTGATTGCTGTACTTAAGAGCCGTGAACTGCAATACTTAAGAATCAATCAGCTTAATTAACTGTTAACAACAGTCAGCACTTACAATGAGGGACACAAGTCAGGTCATTAGACAGGGAGGTTCAGGTTAAATGGGGGTCAGAGAAACGTGGTTGGACTGTATTTGGATCTTATTAACATCTCTTGACCAGATAAGTTGCTTTATTCAGATTCCTTTATCAAGTGATATTAGTCAGACATTACTAAATAGTAGTAACTTCCAACTGAGAAATAAGACACTTAACACAAACTGGTTTGTACAGTTAAATAATTGCTCTGTGAATGACCTACTTAAGGATGGTAATCTTTTGACATTCAATGAAATACGATTGAAATTAGACATAGGTAAAGGTTACTCCTACAAACTGTTTACCTTAAAACTAATCCTTACATCTCATTTTGGAACTATGTCCTGAAAGGAAGACCATAGGCAGTTAATAGAAAACATTATGTAAGTCATTAGTACATCTCACCCTATTTCAAAACTGCATCAATATTTTCTTTCTAGAATGTCTCTTTCAACACCTATAATTTCTAAATACTGGGCTGGAATTCAGATTTGTTTGAATCTGGATTGGTCATTAATATGGACAGATTTACACAGATATATTTCAAACGACAAACTAAAACTACTTCAAACTAAAATCCTCCATAATGCTTACTATTATCCATTAAAACTATATAAACTATATAAATTCAGCCTACTGTCTTTGAAGACTTGCTTTCAATGTGGTTCAGAGGAAGGTTCCCTCTCCCATATTTTGGGGAGTGTTCTATGATTACTACCTTTTGATCTGGCATCAAGAATAAAGTAGGTGATAAGCTTGGCTTAGGTAATTATTTTACTTCTCAGGTTTGTCTGGTTGGAGATTTGACTAATATCCCTTTTCCTGGCATGAAACATAATATTTCAATGATCACCTTAACTGCGAAAAAAGTAATATTAAATCATTGAAAAGATCATCAAACCCTCACCCAGTTAGAATGGAGAAATTAGTTATTTTTTCTTAAGATCTGAGAGATTGATTGCCAGTATGAGATATGTTAGGTGGCTTTACCTTTAAGTGGGGTAAGTTATTTGATTTAATAGTAAATTTTCAAATCCTCTAGCTCCCTAATCTTAGTGTGTTTTGTAAAATTATGAATCAAGTATTATTCAACTATGCACTTATTCATCTAAGTTTAAAACTAAATGGAGCACACACCTTAGTGTTTCTACAGGGCATGGAAACTCTTATATTCTTTTAGTCAATTTCTTGTTTGGTGGGGTTTACAAGGGTGGGTGGTAGAAGGGGACTTAATAATATGTTTTGTTTGTCTTTATGAGTGGTATAGTTTACCTTATGACTAATGTGCTTGGTATATTCGGCTATCACCCAAGAACACAAGCTGCTTAAAGCTGGCCTACTTCGCCACATTCTCCTCCTCCTTCTACTATCTGGGAATGTTCATCCAAACCCAGGACCTGCTCCTCAAGCACCATAGTGCTAAACAGAGGGGCCTCTTGTTTGCCTCCCTAAATATCTGTAGCTTACAAAAAAAGCTCCACACTCTTCAAGGAAGAATCACTCAGCATAAGCCTGACATCCTGGCATTGACAGAAACCTGGCTTTCCCCAGCCACTGCAGACTCCCACATGGCATTGAACAGCTACTCAATCTTTTGTATAGCTAGACAGGGCAAACAGGGTGGCGGCTGATTGCTCTATATCCAGAACTCCCTTCAAGCCATGCTCGTCCCCATCCCCCCTCCTGCAAATGGGGCCCAAGTATTCCCTGTAAAGCTATTTCTGGGCAACCCTGGAAAAATCCTCTATGTCATGGTGGTATATATTCCCATTCGTAATCAAAAATCTGCCTTTGCTGCTTTTACCAACTGCATCTCACTACTCCTCCCTAATAGTGAGACCATAGTCATGGGTGATTTCAACACAAACTGGCTATAGCCATCCGTTGCCTCCTATAAAGACTCCATCTCGGCCATTGATCTTTCTTAAGTTGTCAAATTCCTCATGAGACTCAACCACAAAACAGGGACCACAACACTGCTTGACTTAATCTTCACAAACCTCCCTAAAAGAATTTTGAGGTTCATGGTGCTCCCTGATGCCATTAGTGATCACTCACCTGTACTGTTCTGGTGGTCCTGCAAGGTTCCCAACCCCCCAAAACTATTTACTGTCAGCACCTAAAATGGAGTGCTCTAGCCACCTCTCTAACTGTGGCTGGTCACCCATAGATACAGCAGGGATCACTAATCGTGCCCATGCCTATTTCGTCTACACTTTCAATGATGCATGTGACCTCTTTGCCCCAGTTTCTAACTAAGTTGTAAAAAAACATGATACACCCTGGCTATCCCAGACACTACTCAACATCATGCACCACTGGGAAACTCTCTGGCATAAAGACATTGCCACAGGACTGCCTCAGGGCAGTCAGCTACACAGGGAAGCTAGAAACAAGTGTACCAGTGCCCTGCCCCAGGCTAAGGCTAATTATTAGCATAATGCCCTCTCCTCTGCCTGTGGCTCTGGTCATAAATTCTGGGATACTATCAATGAACTCAATGGTAAAACAGTATCCACCCCACCATCCCAACTCTCTGTAAATTATACTATAACACAGGACATGCTGCAAAGTGCTAATGCATTAAACTCCTCCTTCTCAAACCTCAGCAGTGTGCTGTCCCCTAACTTCTTCAACACCCCTCTGCATGCTCCTCTCCTCCATATGACCCCTCCTTCTCCCGCTAATTCCCCACCTTTCAGGTTTTGGGTAATATCACTAAGAGAGGCAAAGACCTACAACTCCAGAGTCCTGGGTAAGAGTCCTCAAAGTGGGGATTTCCTGGATTTAAAACTCCTCCACCTCACTCTCGACACTGTCCTAGACCCCCTCATTAAAATCCTTAACCTCTCCCTCTGCCGTGGAGAGTTCCCCTCCCCTTGGAAATGAGCAGTTATCACCCCAATTCTAAAAGCTGGAGAACATACTTCCCCATATAACTATTGACCCATCTCCTTTCTGCCCCAACTCTCCAAAGCCCTCGAAAAAATAGTAGCTCACTGAATATTTATCAAAGTATAATCTCCTGTGTCCCGAGCAGCGTGGGTTCCATAAGGGTCACAGTACCACCACAGATCTACTGGAATATACCTCCAACATCCATAAGACTCTAGATCATGGATACTGAGTTAGGTCAGTCTACATCAACATAACTAAGGCATTTGATACTGTCCATCATGCCCTTCTCTTTAACTCCCTGACCACCGTGGGGCTAACTCCTAAAACTACATCCTGGTTTGAGAGCTACCTAATGACGGATCCCAGCAAGTCAAAATTGACTCTACCCTCTCCTCTAGCCTCCCAGTTTGCTCTGTGGTTCCCCAGGGTTCCATCCTTTGCCCCCTTCAATATAGCCTGTTTTTAAATGTCCTGCCCAGTGCCTGCTCTGGTCAGTTACTTCTATACACCGATGATGCAGTAATTTTCTGGAGCCATCCTCAACCTTTACTCCTTCAGCATGCCCTCCAGAAGTCCTTCACTGAAGCTGAAGCCTAGCTTACTGAGCACCGGCTAGTACTAAACTATAAAAAAAACAAGACAATGATTTTCACTCACTGGCAGAACCCACACAATGACTCTGCATTGCCTTTCCACACTTTCCAAGGCTCTCCGCTAGAGCAGGTTAACTCCTTTAAATACCTGGTATCACCCTTGACTCCTCCCTTACCTATCATGCACATATTCATCTCCTCTGTACCACCATTAACTCCAGAATTGGACTCCTATACCTGCATAAACACTGTTTGCAACCTGAAGTGCTTTGCCTCACTGTGTCATCCTGAGCTCAACAGATAACTCTACCCTCTGTGGAATAAAGACTGCACTAAACAATGCCTGTCGTCTGGTGACAGGATGCAATAGATTGACCCACATGTGTGATCTCTACAGTCTCTCCAACTTGCTAAACTTTGAGTGCTGCCTTAAATATCATTCATTCCTCCTGGCTAAGAAAATTCAGTGCAAACTCCCCCTGCCTGGCCTACATAGCCTTATCCAGCTTTCCCCCCAGCTAAGAGTCTCCAGGAGTACCTCCAAGGCCTCCTTCCTGGTCCACCACTGCAGGACATCCCTTGATAAGAGTCTTTTATCATAGAGCCCCTTACTGACTAAATGGCCTACTTCTGCTATCATTGCCAAGACAAAGATAGGCCCCTTCAAAACAACTTTCAGGGAATTTCTCATGGAGAGCTTGACCTGTGACTGCTCCTAGTATCCTTCCATTGAATCAGTCCCTGCTTTCTTCTTCCCCCCTCTCTAACTCATATTGTTCTATATTAATGGATTGTGTAATATGCACCTTATCTCTGCTAGTCTACCATCTGTATTATCCCTGCATTGTAATAATTACTATGGTGGAACAAATGACTTATTACTGTATCTCCTGTTTTTCACTAGACTCTGGGTTGCCTCTACCCACAGAATGAAACATGAACCTGATATACTATTTTCTCCTCTGTAATCTTTATGTACTATATTAATTGATTGTTTGATATGCACCTTTGTTAATTCTCTGTGTAATGCTTGTATACTATTTTGACCGATGAGGAGCCTTTGCTAAAGTGTCTATGACTCAAAGGGTGTAATTCTGATTTAATAGAAACATAGAATTTGACAGCAGATAAGGACCGCTTGACCCACCCAGTCTGCCCATTTTCCTACCTAATGGATAAGCTGCAGATCCTAGTTAACCAGCAGCCTACTTCTTCCTACCCCAACCCCCTACAATTGCCTTATGACTGTCCCATGCATGCTTGAATTCCAAAACTGTTTTTGACTCCACAACTGCCTCTGGAAGGTCGTTCCATGCATCCACAACCCTCTCTGTGAAAAAATACTTCCTTAAATTACCTCTGAGCCGCCCCCCCTCTATCTTCAAATTGTGCCCCTTGTTCTTGCACACCTCTTTTTTTGGACTTTGTTGATTCCCTTGAGGTACTTGAACGTTTCTATCATGTCCGCCTTCTCCCTCCTTTCCTCGAGGCTATACATATTAAGCTCCTTAAGTCTCAATAAATACATAAATATTCTATGAGCTCCATTTGAGGCACTTCTATCTTGTTTAACTGAAAACCTAATAAAGATTTAAATATTAAAAAAAAACAGTAAACAGTTATAATAACACAGTCATACTGTATTGTATTGCAATATGAACTGGCTTTAAACATCAGTTTTAAACATAAATATTCATTATATTCTCATACCTGTATATTAAATATGTTTTTGCTCATCTTATTGGTATGGTCCTCAGTGAATAACATTGTCTTATGTTTCTAGTGGCTGTGGATAATCATAATAAATGTCCTCTTTATCTATTATGTTTAAACATTAAAATAAATCAAGAAACAAATTATACGGTGACCACATTTTAAAATTGAATTTTAATGTTAAATTGCAGAATTTATATACCTCCCTTTTTTGGGATGTTTGTTCAAAGTTTATGCTTTTGTTTGAGAAGCTTCTTTCCTGGACCAAACATGTTGTTTTAGTAACAATGAAATTTGTTTTATTATGCAGTTATTAGTTTTTAATAACTTCCAGTGATCCCTCAAGTGACATTTGTACAGTTTCAGAACCACATGTTTATATGTTAGCAGTGATGATGAAACAAGCCTTTTATCATAGGGCCCCTTACTGGTTAAATGGCCTACCTGCAGCTATCCTTGCCGAGACAAAGATAGGCCCCTTTCAAAACCACCTTCAGGGAATTTCTCACCGAGAGCTTGACCTGTGACTGCTCCTTGTATCCTTCCATTGAATCAGCCTCTGCTTTCTTCTTCCCCCCTCTCTTACTCATATTGTGCTATATTAATGGATTGTGTAATATGCACCTTATCTCTGCTAGTCTACCATCTGTATTATCTCTGCATTGTAATAATTACTATGGTGAAACAAATGACTTATTACTGGATCTCCTGTTTTTCACTTGACTCTGGGTTACCTCTACCCACAGAATGTAACATGAACCTGTTATACTATTTTTCTACTCTGTAATCTTTATGTACTTTATTAATTGATTGTTTGATATGCACTTTAGTTAATTCTCTGTGTAATGCTTGTATACTATTTTAACTAACGAGGAGCCTTGCAAAAGAGTCAATGACTCAAAGGGTGTAATTCTGATTTCTCAATAAATAAATTAATATTCCATGAGCTCCATTTCAGGCACATCTATCTTGTTTAACTGAAAACCTAAGAAAGATTTAAATATAAAAAAAAAGTAGTAAACAGTTATAATAACTCAATCATACTGAACTGTACTGCAATATGAACCGACTTTAAACATCAGTTTTAAACATAAACATTTTTTATATCCTTATATATTAAATACATTTTGCCCTCCTTATTGGTATGGTCCTCAGTGAATAGCATTCTCTTATATTTCTAGTGGCTGTGGATAATCATAATAAATGTCCTCTTTATCTAGTATGTTTAAACATTAAAATAAATGAAGAAAATAAATATACTGTGACCCCATTTTAAAATCGATTTTTAATGATAAATTGCAGAATTCATTTACTTCCCTTTTTTGGGATGTTTGTTCAAAGTTTATGCTTTTGTTGGAGAAGCTTCTTTCCTGGAAAAAAACATGCTATTTTAGTAACAATGAAATGTGTTTTTATTATACAGTTATTAGTTTTTAGTAACTTTTAGTGATCCCTCAAGTGGCATTTGTACAGTTTCAGAACCACATGTTTATATGTTAACACTACAGACTTAAGGTTCTATGTGATAATGGTGAAAGCCTAAAGGCAATCACCGTTATCGCGCAGTCAGAGTGTTGAAAACATTTTCTGCACTCTGACACCCTCAGCGCACAGGACAATGGCACCAGGACATGTATTTTAATGCTTTCTGTGTGGGAACTGCACACCCCCCACACCCCACCCATGGGGGGGCTTTGCCCTCCACACCCATCTACTAAAGTATTCTCAACTCCAGGAAGGTCCATGTTGGGGGAGGGGAGTAAAGGCATTCAAAAATAAAGATTTGTGCTGGGTGCAATAAAATCACACCAGTGCCCAGAACTGAACCAGGTACCTCACCAATCCCAACCACAAGCCAACTCCCAACACTACGACGCAGCTCAGAAATCCACCACAGTGCCATCCCCTACAGCTTCTCTGCCTCCTCCCTGCCCATGCTCGCCATGCTCACTTCCCCCTGCACGTGTACACATATTGACATCCTGCCACCCAGTTCGCCCACCCCCTCATCCGGTCACCCTACCCTCCCATCACCATGAGGGATTGTGCCAGGAAGGATTCGCCATTTTGTATGGCACCCTTCCCCATGCACCCACCTCACTGGATACCCAAATATAATTGCTGCATTTAAATATCAAAGCTATTCATTTTGTAAAATAAAGGTATCCTTAGTATACACATAATGCTCCCTCTGTTTTCATTATTGTTTTTCTAATCTGTTATTACATGTATCTGTTTCTTAGTAATGATGCAATCGTTACATTTCCTAGATGTTTTCTAGTATTGCTCTCATCACTCCGTCTCACTTTGTTTTATTAATGTTTTCTTTTGCAATAGTGCAAATTTTTAATTTTTACTTAAATTATGATATACATTGATATGTCAGTCACCCAAAAACTTTTTCCACTTAACACTGCTAGCAGTGCTGTGACACTCTTGCTAAATGCTTTTTACCTCATCTTTTGGCTATCACATTTCTCATTTCAACACATCTTTTCCCTTTGTTTCCTTCAACCCATTGTCACAGGATAATAGCCTTTACACATCATTTAATCTAGCATTCAGTGTTTAGTTTTTTCCTTACCCCACTTCAGCCATCTTTCTTTCTTTGTGATCTGGCCATCATTACATTTAGATCCAGGTCTTTTATGGTGTATTGTTGTCATGGAGATATTCGAGTATGCGCAGTGGCATTATTATTGAACTTTATCATAAAAACACTTAGGTAATTCATGTCATAACCATTACTGAAAAATATAGCATTTAGTGGTTTTAAATCTCAGTCTTTTACTTGACATTTCTTATACTGTAAATGATTGATTTGTTTTTGATTTTAGATGCTGTGGTATTTTACTACATGGTATATACTTGGTCTAATATCTGTATCATTTTGTACATATTCTTTTCCTAAGTTTAAAGCAGCTTTTTTATCAATTCTGTGTCAAGTATTTCTTTTTTCTTATGGATCTACAATTGTATTAGATGCCACTGGAGTTCTGAGCTGTGTAAAGTCAGTTTTCCATTGCACAAACCTACTGCAACCATTTATAATGGCAGTTTTATAATATAATATTTTATTTTGATGTATCCACCATTATTATTCAGTTCTTCACATATAAATACTTGCACTACATCTGAATGAGACTGAATGGGGACAGCCAGACAACACTCCTCAAGTGGAGCCCTTCACCCCAACCCACAATCTCTAGTCAAAAATCCTACAGCTTTTACAATCAGAAACAAGCCAGTCATTTATAAGAAATGGCAAGTAAAAGACTGAGATTTAGAGCCTCTAAGTGCTATATTTTTTAGTAATGTGCATGCCATGAATTTCTTAAGTATTGTTATGATAGATTTCGATAATAATGCCACTGCGCTTACCTGAATATCTCCATGACAACAATACATTATAACAGACCTGGATCTAAATGTAATGTCAGCCATACCACAAAGAAAGAAAGGCACCTAATGTGGGGTAAGGAAAAACTAATCACTGAATGTTCAAATAAATTATGTGTAAAGACTGTTATCTTACGATAATTTGTTGAAGGAAAAAAAAGGAAAGGATGTGTTAAAACAAAGAGATGTGATAGCCAAAAAGCAAGGTAAAAAGCATTTAGCAAGTGCATCACAGCAAAGCTAGCAATGTTAGACTGAAAAAGCTTTTAGACATCTGGCATGTCAATGTATGTCATTATTTAAGTAAAAAGAAACATTTAACACTATTGCAGAAGAAAACAGACTAAAAAAAAACAAAGTCAGACAGAGGGCCTGATTCTAAAATGGATTACGCATGTCACAAGGTGACTTGCATCAAACCCAATGGTGCAAGTCACACCTTGCAACATACGTTACACTGTTTGTGATTCTGAGAGGCAGCCTGAGCCATGCGTGGGCAGCCTGCATCCAGGGGGCCTTCTGTGAGCTGCAGCCCCTATGGTATAGAGGAAGGGTGGTTTACTGCAGCAACTGCACCCTATTCTGAAAGGGCAGCTGCCATAACCCACTTACATGATTCCGAGACACACTATGGCAGTGCAAGGTCAGACCAGCAATTAGCTGGTCTAAAGGGCATCTGTCTATGCCAATCAGTGTTTGCCCCCCCTGCAGTACCACAACATGCACACAGATGTGCCCAAAGGACTTTCCCATCACATAGATGTCCCCACCCCACAATTCTGGGGTGCCACCCACTGGCACTAGGGTCCATTTTCTCTGGTGCCACACTTGCACCTCTGCCACACTGCCATCCCCCCATGACCCATGGGGGCTCGGGAGCTATTTCCATGGCTGAGGGGGCTGAGGGGGCTGCTCATTGTGGTTGGCATCTTGTAGCACCCGGGTCCATTGCACCATTCCTGTGGCTCAACCAAGCGGCTGCTGCAAGTCACAGGACATAGGTGCCAGGGACCCTGCCTGTCTTGGAATAGGGTGCAGGGTCCCTGGCATAGTGGCACATGTCGCATCTCACATATGCCTGTAAGTTGCAACATGCTTCTTAGAATCAGGCCCTGAGTGTTGAGAGCAATTCTAGAAAACATCTAGGAAATTTAACTACTGTGTCATTACTAAGAAACAGATACATGTAACAACAGAATATAAAAACAATAATGAAAACAGAAGGATCATTATGTGTATTCCTTTATTCTACAAAATAAACAGCTTCAATATTTAAATGCTGCTGTTAAGTTTGTACTGCTAGCATATAAACATGCAGTTTTGAAACTGTACAAATGCCACTTGAGGGATCGCTGGAAGTTACTAAAAACTAATAACTGTACAATAAAATGAATTTCATTGTAACTAAAACAGCATGTTTGGTCCAGGAAAGAAGCAAGAAGCTTCTCCAAACAAGAGCCTAAACTTTGAATAAACATTCAAAAAAAGGAAGGTAAATAAATACTGTAATTTATCATTAAAAATCAATTTTAAAATGTGGTCACAGTATAATTTTTTTTCTTTATATTAATGTTTAAACATGATAGATAAAGAGAACATTTATTATGATTATCCACAGCCACTGGAAACATAAATGAATACTATTCACGGAGGACCATACCATTAAGGTGGGCAAAGACTTACTATATTTACTAAATGAGGATATAAAAAATGTTTACTTTTAAAAATCAATGTTTAAAGCCAGTTCATATTGCAAAACAATTCAATATGATTGTGTTAGTATAACTGTTTACTAGTTACTGTAAAACATGTATGACAAAAGGAGAACATTGTATTCTGCTGTCAAAAATATTTATAAAATGCAATTCAGAACTTATTTTTTATACATCCACATCCTGATGAAATAGTAAGAAAACTATGAAGTTCTTAGTTACCATAGATCGAAAATATTCATTGAAGCTGGGGATTTTTGAACCCTGTATTTCACAACTATCAGGGAAATGTGATCTCTGTGTACCCTGCAAAATTTTCACGGTTCTCCAAAAATCTCTTAAGTTCCCTGTCAATTTGGAAGTCAAATCTTTATTACAATAATTATGTTGAGATTTCCCTAACTCCAATATTTAATGAGTTTGCAGTTGTTAATATGTAATTCAGTCGGTATTCTTTTTGGAAGCTTTGGCTAAATACCAGGTCCTATCTCTCTGCTTTTTAATTTTAAACAAATGTGAATTATTACAGGGTGCATTATTAACCTCTGCTTTCCTTATTTTTAGTGGTGCATGTTTGTTACATATTGCCATAAAATCATCATAGAATAACTTTCAGGCATCACCCACAGTGGGGATCAAATCCAGCCAACCCCAGTTATGATTCTCTAATTCCAAAATAAAACCTATATAATTAAATTTCTTATATGATCTAAACTTAAGTGTGTTCCCAGGAGCTCTATTTACTTTAGTTTTCCTTATACAATATACCATCTGGTGATTAGACAGTGAGTCAGAAAGGACTCCACTGGCAACAAAGGTTTCTGGCTGAGAAGTAAAAGTTAAATCTAGTATAATAGAAGCATTGGGGTGCTTAGTATTTAATCGAGTGATATCCTTTATAAGCTGAGTCAACCCAAGGGTAATATCCATGTCCTTTATTTTATGGCAACTATCAACCATTTTCCAATCTACATTAAAATCTTCTATTAAGAGTATCTCATGGCTCTGTAGATGGTTTTCCAATAATTCCTGTAATAAAACAAATACTACACAACTATTCTTAGGGGGCGATACATGCCAAACAATAAGAGGGATTTGCAGTATGGGAACTTTATTTCCAGTATCAGTACTTCTGAACCATTCCAGTCTTGTAGACAGTCAAACTCTGTTATCTTCAGACAATCTAATACATAAATAATCACCCCCTCTTCTTTTTATTCTATCCTTCCAGCACAAATTATATCCCAGGACAAATATTACTTCATCTTTTATCTTACTATTAAGCCAAAACTCAGATATTATAACATTAGGCTTATATTTGATAGGCAGTTTTTTCAGGTAATTAATTTTATTTAGCAAACTATGAAAATTAATATGAACCATACAAATTCTCTGCTTATTTAGTAACTCAGCAGTAAGATCCACATTCAATGGGGATTTAACCATGAATTCTGAATTTCCAAAATATTCTCTATTTATTTTTGTTTGTGGTCCCGGGTTGGGGTGCACATTTCCACTAATAAACAAGTTCAGCATTATCAAGTTTCTGTAGAAATTATAAAACTGATAAGAAAATATTTTTATTTAGCTTTTTGATTACCAGAAAATTTTCCTTGTATTTCCTTTGTCTCCATCCTATTATTAAATTCTTAAAAAATTGAGGTCCACTTAATTAGGGTATTTACCAAAATTTTCTCTAAATGACTCGATGCTTTCCTTTCTTGCCAATTGGTAACTTTCAATAAACCTTGTGCAATAATTCATTTCTTTATCAGATACATACACTTCATTCTATTATGACTGGACCTACCCTTTAAAGATGTGTGGATTAATATATTACCTCCACAGAAGAAATTATCATCCATACCGAAGCATCTTAAAACAAATTGCTTGAAATTAAGATGTGCCTAATACACAGGTTATCACTACTGTAACAGTAAACTAAGTTACTGGAATTATCCAGATAATCAGTTAAAGTTTTATTTTATATATAATAACATTTAGACTTAATTAAATGGGCAACCCAGAAAATTAGAAGTCTAGTGTAATGCTATACTCTCTATATAGGGGACTTAAAAATGAATGACTTGCTTATAATAGTAAGAATATCTGACATACCCCAAAGGCAAGCTATATAAAATTTGCAATCAGGCTTACTTACATAAGTCAGCCCGATCAGTCTAGGATCTAGAATCTTACTGTATACATTAATTAGAAGACAACATAAAAAATAAGCTTCTATAGTGCACCTTGTAAGAGGTGTTACTATTTCAACCTTCTCATAATAAATTAAATTCTTAAGGGGCACTTCTCAGATATAGCAGGATTTGGGAAATCCCGATTTAAGGACATGCCTACTCCACTTAGAAGTTTAAAATGCAAAACCACCTTATTTCAATGATTCTTTGTAATACTACATAAAAAAAATATTACTACATAAATCTAAAACTAGCAGTAATTTATACTGTCATATAAAATACCTGCAAGAATGTATCTTCTCTCTTATAACATTGTCTCCTTAAATAAAGCCTGAAGGTTTGTGTTAGGGGCAGATTGCCTATTGCATACATGTGGACTGTACATACGGACTGAATGGCTCCCACTTATGGACTGCATTAAGATCCATGCCTGCATCTTGGGACAGAAGGCCCTACTTGGACTTGCACCTCCCTCTATACAAGCCTTATTCCATCCTGCTCCAGCTGAACATGCCACAAGAAGTGTTACCAAACATGCATTAGCTGTTCCATTCAGAAGGACTGCCTTGGGGAGACTAGCCTTTGCCATCAGGGCCCCTGCTTGGATAAATGAGCTACCAACCACCACCATAAGCCTTACCCAACCTGGGCCTTTCAAGTCTGAGCTAAGGAAGTCTATCCACCCTCCTGTACATTGCTATTGCCACTCTTAACCCATGAACCAGCAAGCCTCTGTTCACCAAAGCCATGCTTCTAAAGACTATATCCCCGTCTGTATGCTGCCACAGCTTCTGTTAGCCTAGCAGGTACCAGAACCCTAGGCTTGCCAAGGTTCTTCTTTCACTTCTACAATTTGATGCAAAACTCCCTGCTCACCACCTGCCCATGTCTGCCCACCTGCCTGCTCACCTTTCTCCTCTCACACTCTCCCTGACAAACCTTCACCCGCTGACCTTCTTACGCCACCCACCTTTGAGCCTACTTCATCCCCCTCCTCTGATTCCTCTTCTATCTAATCCTGATTGGGTCCTTCTACCCTTTCTGACTACTATGCCTAGCCTGACTCCTCTGTCTATAGACCAGTAACCTTTGGGTATCAGTTTTGATGAACAGCTTCATCTTCTGTTTCCTCCCAAAACAAGATCCTGCCTAGCTTCCACTTCTGATTTTTTTTCTCAAAATAGCACCTAACTCTGACTTAAGCACTTAATTGTATGGCATGATATGTGAACCCAACCCCATTGGCTATGTACCCTTGTTTTGGTTATATGTTGTTAATTGTCTATGTTATCTTACATTGTTATGCTATTGCCAATGTTTACTGATTTCTCCTGTTCACATTTTTCCTACTGTTAGATGTTCTTGACAATGCATATTAAGCTGCTACAGACTCCAAACTTATGTACCTTCCCCTACTCTTGTGATGATGATCCTTTGTAAATGAGCTTTTAGCTCAGAGGTTGTATTTCTGATTCCTAAATTAATAAAATTGTTTAAGTCCTTACCATTTAATCTAATATTTAGACTCTTAAAAACAATACTCCCACTTTACAAAAACCTTAAACACATTTAGTTTAAGTCTTTTTCTCTACAAGTGGCACTCATGCAACTCATGCACACTTTTGCGTGCAACATGGGCTTTTAATTTAGCCCAGCCTCACCTCCAACCAATCACCAAGTGGCAACTGATTCCCCCCCGAGTCCCCCACACATCAGGCAAATTAGGAGGTAATTTAAGGCAGTTCTTCCTCAGGCTAGTGTTTCTGGTTTTTTTTTCTGCTTGTTCCATCTGCTGTGCAGGATGTAACACAGTCTCTTACTGCAGCACATGCATTATGATTCTTGCAGTATTCAATGCAGCAGCAGGACAGCAAGCTCACAGCATGCAGTTCAAGCAGACACTACAGAGCATCTAGAGCTCTGTTCGGAAGTCCTGGAGCTCTGAAAAGATTGCAGTGTTGGTGGGTTGCTGGTAAGAAGAGTGTGGAGGTCATTCTACCATCTTGTCCCATCCCAGGTTCTTCTCTCTGGCCATCATCTGCAATCCCTGTCCATCCACAGGTGAGGCTTTAATTTTGTTCTCTTTTGTGCTGCCTATTGGCCTGCAGAGCTAATGTGCCAAAAAATGGTTTTAGTTTGAGTTGAGAAAGGTCATGGTTTTGAAGCATTTCAGGAGTTTGTAGCAGAGTTCTCTGCTTAGACCTCACATATTAGTTGGTGACATCACCAGGGGCCTGATATTCAAATCTGGGAAATGCAGAAGGCAAAACTTTGCACTGCCTCTTGCAGTTGCCAAGGTTTCCAAAACTGCTATATCCAGTGGAATAGTGTATCGGTGCTATTCAACTGAATATAGGCCCATTGCGACCCAGCACTAAGCCACCTAGTGCCAGGCAGACATGGCCCACAAAACAGAGCAGACAATGGCTTGCCCCCTTGCTAAATATCCCATATTCAAATTGGCCTATGCAAATGAGCTCATTGGGCATGCATGGTTCTAAGGGGCCATTTACATGCTCATTTTGGGCACATTTGCATAAGGAGTGAGGCTGTACTGTGTAGTGCTGCCCCTGATTGCAATTCCCTAAAGAGTTACCCCTGGTGCTAGTGGTGCCCTTCCTGCCAATCACCATCCTGATGTGAAAAAGTAATGAATCTGTGGTGCTAGTGGCACCCCCACCAATTGGCGGCCTGATAAAAATACACTATAGTCCATGGTGTCTAGTGTTGCCTCCCACCAATTGCCAGCCCAATAAAAAGAAAATGTTTCCCTGGGGTCTAGTGGTTCCCTGATGATCACCACCCTCTGTTGAAACAAATAATTCCCTGGTGGCTAGTGGTCCCTCACTCCTGCTGATCACGATCCCAATATAATATGTCATTGGTCCCTGGTGGCTACTGGTCCCTCCCCCCGCTGATTACTATCCCAAAGTTCTAATGGAAAACTTCCCTGGTGGCTAGTGGTTTCTCCCCCACCTGCACTCATGCCCTCAGAGTCCAAAAGTATTCTCTGCTGCTAGCAGTCCCCCCATCCCTGTCCAAAGTATTCATAGGTATTCAATGGTGGCTAGTGGTCCCCTCCCCACCTGCACTCATGCATGTAGAGTCCAAAAGTATTCTATGCTGGCTAGCAGTCCTTCCCCTCTCCCATACCCATGACCCTAGTGTTCAGATGTATTCCTGGTGGCTAGCAGTCCCTCTCCCCCACCCGAACCCATGCCCATAGTGTTAAAAAGTATTCTTTGGTGTCTAGTGGATCACCCACACTGGTAAGTACTGCCCCACTACCTCACTCCCCCATCCTGATCCTATGCTGGTGACTGACACACCCTCTGATCACCACCATGTCCAGACACTGACTGAGCTGTCATTGAGCATGTACTGTATTGATGAAATGTTCATTGACTGGCAGTGAAGAGCTGTCAGTAAGTGCATACTGTATATAGTGCATGCTCAGCCAATGGTTAGATGTGGTGGTAAGCTGAGGGCTGTGTTGGTCACTGGCTTGGGATAGGATGGGGGACCAGGGTGGTGGTGGTCAAAATCAAGACCTTTATCAACTCAAACAAAAAACATTTCTTGGCACATTAGCTCTGCAGGCCAATAGGCAGCAAAAAAAGAACAAAATTAAGGACTCACTTGTGGATGGACAGGGATTGCAGGTGATGGCCAGAGAGAGGTACCTGGGATGGGACAAGATGGTGGGATGACCTCCACACTCTTCTTTCCAGCAACCCACCAACACTACAATCTTTTCAGAGCTCCAGGACTTCCAAACAGAGCTCTAGATGCTCTGTAGTGTCTGCTTGAATTGCATGCTGTGAGCTTGCGGTCCTGCTGCTGCATCACCATGCTTCCAAATGGATTTGGATTTGTGACTGTAAATGAACTTACAAAGTAAGAAAATAAACCTGTGTACTGTATATCAAGGTTTTCCAGAGACCATTTTAGGTCCCTTCTGTCTGTATGTTTTGTGCCCTCCCCCGTGCCTCCTCCACCATTTATTAAATGCTCTGTGAGTTGGATTGGCATGTACACTGCTCGGGGCCAATCTTTCTCATTGGTCTACTGGGGCAGAGGAGCTGAAGGTTGTGTGATAGGGTTGTGTTGTACTATATTTTGAAGCCTGTCTGTTGTATGCTTCTTCTGGGAGGGAGATCACTGTCATGTAGATGTAAGCAATTGAATTGTTAATGGAGAGGTATTGTTAAAAGTTTTATAATCTGGGAAAAGGTGTAAATGGGCTATAAAGATAATTTGTAAACAAGGGAAGATAAGGAACTGTGCTAAAGGTTTTGTTAGGCAAAGGGTGAGCACTACTGGTGCTGGGGAGGAGGCAGTTGTCCTACAGGGTAAGTTCTACATAAGCTGAATGCATCTGTCTTGAAAGGGGGTTGATTTGCATCTGATGTCATTGATATTAAGGGGTGTTTTCCTGGCAGAAGGGGTAATTTACTGATGGGCAAAACACAAGTGTCTTGAGTGGGGGGGGTTGATTTCTACCTAGTGGGAAGTGTTCATGATTAATACATTGGGGCACTAAGGCAGCTAGACATTGACTGAGGGGGTTGCAGTTACAATGTGTACAGCAAGGGCTTGAGGGCCAAGCAGGAGGGGGGAGATGGGGTTGCCAGGGGCGGTGGGAGTCAGGGGTGAGTTATGGGTGGCAGGACAGGGGCGGGTGCTATGACAGGGTGGGGTGGGGTTGCTTCCAGGGGAACAGGGCAAAAGAGGAACCAGGGGGTGAAGACTAGTGAACTGCAGCAGCTGTGGGATGGCAGTATGGATGGGCACATCATGCAGGCTATGGGAGTGTCCCATATGCTGCAGGCTAAGGGACCTGTAAGCATAGATCCAGAGGTTGCAGGGGGAGTTAAGGAGCATGAGGAGTGGATTGGGAGAGTGGGGTGGGCTGGGCTCCAATCAGGTGTTCAGGGAAGATGTGGTAGCAGGACCGATAGAGGGGATGAGGAAGCCAAGTAGCAATATGAGGCGGTATCAAAATAATGACAGGAGCAAGGACTGGTGGTGGGGGGCAGGTTCGAACAACAGGTACACAGTACTGGCATCAGACATGGACAAGGATGGTGGGACTTTCCTGAATGGGGCAGGTGGGCGTGAGAGTAAGGGGTGTGCAGGGGACAATGGTCAAGAGGGGGATGGATACAGGACATTGGGGGAAAAGGTATAATGGGTAGGGAAAGGGGAGTGAGGAGGGACAGAACAGGGACAACAGACAGAGGTTGCAGCCCGGGGGGGTGAAGGGCATCACTGGTGGTGAATTGACTAATAAGTGAGGGGTGGCTAGCTTTGAAAGGAATCTGAGCAGATGAGAAATGGAGGGGGAAGAGAAGGGGGGCCAGGTCCAAGAGCTGGTGAACAGGGAAGGGAATATGATCATGGGAAGGATGGGGATGGGAGGAAGGTGCAGCTGAAAGGTGGGGGTGGAGGGGAGGGGCTGTAGTGATAAAGGATTCTATTCTGAAAGAGAACAGGTGGGTGGGGGAAGGGTGAATAGCACAGTCAGATATGGGTGGAACCTGTACCAGGCATGACAGCGGACAGGGCAGGGCACTCTTTGCTTAGGTGTGCTGGGGGAGAAGGGAGAAACCTCACATGGTGGTACATGTAGGCACTAATGACCTGGGGGGGCTGCATGATGGAGTTGGTCAGGGAGAGATTTGAGGAGCCGGGGAAGTTGTGTTCAGAAATTGAGAGCTCAGTGGCCTTCTTAGAGATGCTACCTGTTCCAAGGGTGAGCAGAGTGAGAAAGGAAAGGACAGTGGAGTTCAACTCCTGGCTTGGAGGGTGGTGTAACTCTCATGCCTGAGTAGGGCAGGGGGTGCTGAAACGTAAGCTGGAGGAATAAACAGTTACAAGTTGTTTTTTAAACTAGATGGGGGAGACGAGTGTGCAGCTAGTATGCAGGGTCACCCGAAAGGGGACTATTTGACACCTCATGACAACAGTGACTGCAATGGGGTGTGCTGCAGAATGGAGGGGGGGGCAGATCAAGGGGCCACAGGATGGAGAGATGGATGGGAATGGGTGGAGGGTGGTCTCCCTAAATGTGAGGAGCTTGGATAACAAAATAGCTGAGCTCCAGGCTCTCTTCGCTGAAGGGATGGTGGATGTCACAGCCATCACTGAGACTTGGGCCACCCAACACCAGGACTGGGAACTGGCAATACAGGAGTACAAAATTTATAGACAGGACAGAGGGGTGGTGGGAGGTGGAGGGGTGGTAGTCTATGTAAGGGATGGAAATAGATGACAAGGAGGAGGAAGGGAGGACAGTGGCATTATGGATGCAGCTCCTGGACTCAAAGGGTAGAAAGCTGAGGCTGGGAGTGGTGTATAGACAACTAGCCCAGTCCAAAGAGCTGGATAAGGAGTTAATGGAACAGATTACACAGGTATGTAGGAAAGGGCATGTGATGATCATGGGGGACTTCAATCTGCCTGGTGTTGCTTGAGTACCCCAGCTACCTCCAGTGCCAGGGAGCAGGTACTCCTGGATGTGTTCCAGGATAGTCTTCTGACACAGCTGGTCAATGTGCCAACTCAGCTAGGTAATACACTGGACCTGGTACTATCGAACAGGGAGGCCATGAGAGAACAAGGGTGGAAGACCCACCAGCTGGGTGTGACCATCAATCAAAGTGGTTCATGCTCGGGATGAGTAGGGAGTCTGTAGCTTCAGAAACAAGGGTGGTGGACTTCAGGTGGGTGGACTTTGGGATGATGTGGGAAGTACTGCAAGGGTGACTAGAGGGGATTAGGCCGGTGATGGATGCAGAACAAAAGTGGGATATCATTAAGCTTGGTCTAATGGAGGCTATGGAAGCTTGCACCAGGATTCTGAGCAAGAAGAGCAGAGCCAAGAAGCCATGTTGGCTAAACAGTAAAGTGCTGGAGTAAGTAAGGGCAAAAAGAGCTGCTGATCAGAGATTCAAGAGGACAGGTAAGGGGGAAGACAGGAAGGTGTATGCGAGTTGGTCCAAGGAGGTAACCAAGCTGGTTAGGGAAGCCATGGCTACCAGGAAGCTAAGGCTGGCTCAGAGCATTAAGAGAGGGGAGAAGGACTTTTTTAGATATGTGAGGGGAAAAAAGGAAGAGCAGGGACCAAATATTGTGGATCAAGGGGGGCAGGGGGATGGGTCGAAAAGGAATCAGAACAAGCAGAAGTACTGAATGAATACTTCTGCTTTGTGTCCATGCAGGAGAAGGGAGGTCCACTACCTCCGTGAACTGGGAAGGTGGGTTCAGGGAGGGGAAGGGATGACTGATGTAATGATTGAGGTGAGTAAAGTACTAGAGGGTCCAAAGACACTAAGGATCCACAAGACACCAGGTCCTGATGGCATTCTCCCCAAGGTTCTGAGGGAGATGGTAGAGGTGTTGGCCAGGCCACCGTCAGACCTGTTCAGAACCTCCCTGGTCATGGGATGTGTGCCACAGTACTGGAGGATCACCCATGTGATGCCTACACACAAGAGCAACCCACAGATGGGCCAGGCAACTACAGACCTGTCAGTCTCACTTCCATACTGGGTAAACTCATGGAAGTGATACTGAAGGAGAGACTGGTGTCATTTCTCAAGGTAAATGGCCACCAGGATAGGAAGCAGCATGGGTTCATCACAGGGAAATCTTGTCAGACCAATCTAATAGAGTATTATGACTGGGTAATGAGTGAGCTGGATAAGGGCATTGCAGTTGATGTCCTATATTTGGACTTTAGCAAGGCCTTCGATTCAGTGCCTCACAGGTGACTAGGGGGAAACTGAAATCCATGGCGGTGGGGGTGGGGGTGAAGCTGGTTAACTGAATCATGAACTGGCTGAAGGGAAGGCAGTAATGGGTGGTGGTGGTGGAACTCTCAGCAACTAGGCCAGTGATGAGTGGAGTGCGGCAAGGCTATGTGCTGGGCCTGGTGTTGTTTGGGCTATTCATATTGGACATCTCATACAGAGTTGAGAGCAGGATCAGTCTGTTTGCAGATGATACTAAATTGGGTGTGGCAGTGGATGAAGTTGATGGGTGGAAACAACTACAGGGGGACCTAATCAAACTGGAGGAGTGGTCATCAAATTGGTAGCTGGGCTTCAATGTGAAGAAGTGCAAGGTTATGCACTTTGGGGCCAAGAACCTGAGGAGAGAATATTGGTTGGGGAGCACCGAGGAAGAGAAGGACTTAGGAGTGATAATAACAGAGAGCATGAACAACTCTGGTCAATGCAGGAAAGCTGTAGCTATTCTAACAGGATGCTAGGGTGTATTGCAAGGGGATTCTCATCCAAGCATAGAGGAGTGATCCTGCCCCTTTACAGGTCCTTGGTCAGGCCACACTTGGAGCACTGCATGCAGTACTGGTGTCCGTATCTGAAGAAAGATATTAGATTGCTAGAGGTGGGGCAGTGAAGGGAGACAAAAATTATACAAGGAATGGAAGGCAAAACCTACAAAGACAGGCTGAGGGATCTGAGTTTGTGCTCCCTGGAGGAGAGGAGGGATGGGGGGATATGATTGAAATGTTTAAGTACTTGAAGGTGATTAAAAAATCTAGTGCTGATGAGTTATTTAAGCTGAGGAAGGGAAGGGATGTGAGAGGGCATGGGCTAAGATTGGAAGGGGCAGATTTAGGAGAGAGATGAGGAGACATTACTTCACAGAAAGGGTGGTGTCAAAATGGAACACTCTACTAGAAGTAGTGATTTCATGTAAGACAGTGGGTAGTTTTAAAAGGACATGGGACTGGGCATGGGGGATAGTCTGGGTATGAAGTGTTGAGAACTTCCAGAAGGTGAGGGCATACATGTGATATCTCCCATTTTGGCCAGGAGATTCCCATTTTTTTTACTGTTCTCCAACCCCCCCACATGGGAATCACATTCCCCCGACTTGCTAACAGTCATAAAATCAATCTTCCTTGAAAGCTTCTCTCTTAGCTTTTATCAGCAAAGTTAATCGCTCAACTGTTTAATTAAAAGATAATCAGTAAAGTGCCAGCGTGTAAGCGTGTATTGTTAAGCAGATATTTTCTTAATCATTAGTGCTAGCAGCATATCCTGAATGTAGTTAGTGCCTCATTAGTTTTTAATTACACGGCTCGGGCAGCGAGTAAAACGGAGACAGTGTCTGAGGTAGGATTTCATTTCTTGCTCTGGTTTGTGTATTCCGTGTTTATCTCTTTCTCTCCTGCAGCATGTCAAAGCATCTGCACTCCCCCGAGAAAGCAGCAACTCCAAAGAAAAGAAATACAGCTGCAAGTTCAACAGGAGCTGGTCCTTGAATTCTGCTGGCTTTTGAAAAGTGAGAGAGGAGACACGTTTGCCTTTTGTAGCCTTTGCAATTCACATTTCCAGCATTTTAACTGGGGGTAAGAATGAAATTGTTGCTCGTCACCTGACCTGATTACTCGTAAATTACTGTGCTCTGCTAACAGCAAGACTCCCAAGCTGACAGCTATGTTTCAGAATAGTACAGCAGACCCTGTGATAAAAGCTGAAGTGTTGTTCACAAATTTTATTGCTGAGCATAACCTGCCGTTTCTAATTGCAGACCATTTTTCCAAACTTTGCAAGGTTATGTTCCCTGACTCTGACATAGCAAAGAAGTTCTCTTGAAAGAGATCAAAGGCTACACATATATTAAATCATGCAATTTCACCCAAACTTGATGATTATGTCAGTGAACTGTGCAGAAATGAAAAATTCTCAATTTTGATTGATGAGAGCAATGACCTTGGTGGTGACAAGCTCCTGACCATTTTAGTGCGTGTGTTAGACAGAAATGTAATGCAAATCAGCACAAAGTTTCTGGCTATGCCTGAATGTAACATTGGAACAGGAGAAAATATTTTTAACACATTAACAGAGGTTTTTGTAAATCGGAATATACCATGGTCCAACCTGGTTGGTTATGGCAGTGATAATGCCAGCGCGATGATAGGAAGGAACAACTCTGTGCTATCCAGAATCAGACAGCAACAACAAACTGATGTGTATAATTTAGGCTGCATCTGCCATCTAGCAAACTTATGTTGCCAGAAAGGAGTAAAAGCACTTGGACTGCAAGTAGAGGAACTCCTGATAGATGTGTATTATCATTTCCACAACAGTGCCAAGAGAAAACAGTACAGTGAGTACCTTGAGTTCACAGACACTGAGCACTAAAATTCCTTAAGCACTGCAGTACCAGATGGTTGTCTCTTCAAAACTGTGTGAACAGATTCCTTCATCACTGGCAGAGATCTTTCAGTATGGTCAGAAAAATCCAAGATGACAACAGGGGGAGATTATCAAACAACACCATCTCATCAATAATGTGCGCAAAAATGAACATTGACACTGGCTGTTACAACTACACACCAGATAACAAGATACTTAAGGCAGCTAAATCAGCATGCAGCACTTATGCACATAGTGACAGTACCACCCCAAGAAAGTAAACAATATTTATTGTTTTTTTTTTAACTTTGAATTTTCTACATCTGAATTTTGTATGAATTATTCTGGAGTATATTAAGTATTAAATGCATAAAAATTGAAAATGTTATTGTTTTTGAATTTATTTCACTGGAAAACAGGTGTGCTATTCTATCTCCCTCCTAAACATCAAATCTCCCTCCTAACTTGGCCAAACCTCCCTCCCACCCAGATTTTCAGTATCACATGTATGTGAGGGGGGAGGGGCAGCTGCAATCTAGGGGTGCTAGCTATGCACTTGAGAAGACTTGATAGACCATGAGGCCTGTTTCTTCTGACAGACTTGTATGTTTGTATATAACAAAATCACAGAGTTTACAACATGGGCTACACACAGATCCCTCTCAATCACAAGCCATTACTGAAGATAGATCCTCCCTTCTCATGAGGACTGGGTCACCCATCAAAAATATTGTGCCCCTGGGCTGCATGATAATAAAGAAGAAAGTCCAGAAGATTAAGACCCCATGGAAGAATTGTAGGCTGCCAATTTCAAATAGGCCCACCTAGGTCTTTGACACTGCCAGATAAAACAGCTAACATCATATGAAGGCACTGAAACCATGTGAAGGCAGGCAGAGCGTGAACATGTTCAGAGGATATAGTACATAAGGGAGAACATTCATTTTAATGGCATTAATACATTGCCACAAGGATAAGGGAAGATGATGCCATCTATCCTGCTCACACTGAATAGTTTGTAAGAAGGTAATGAGATTATCTTTGAGCATATGAGATTGGGATGTGGAGCTCTGGAGTGCAATGTAGGAAAGCCACAGTGTAGTCCTAAAATGCAGAAATGCTCCAAGTCATGTTTATGAACAAGGTGGTTTAAGGGAATAACTACAGTTTTGCCTAGGTTTAACTTGTAAAGAGATAGGTCACCAAAAATGTGGATGTCATGCAAAATGTGCAGAAGGGAGGTAATGGGGTTTTGGAGATGTAACAAGATATCGTCAGCATATAACAATATCTTGTATGGTTTCTCTCCAAGTACAATGCCTTCAATGATGGGGTGCGGTATAATATGTTGGGATAAGGGTTCCAAATATAAATTATAAAGGAATGGGGAGAGGGGACAACATGGCTGGGTACATTGACTAATGAAAAAAATGTAGGAGAGGACCTGATTACATTGAATCCTTCCTGTACGATTAGAGTAAAGAAGTTGTATCCAGGCTATAAATTCCACAGGAATTCTATAACATTCCAAAATGTGAACCCCTCCCCTCATGAAACCCAAGTAAATGCTTTCTCAGCATCCAGGAAAGCCAGTACTGCTGGGGTACCTAGCTCCCTGGATGCCTAGATGATATGGGCGAGTTTGCGTAGATGATTGGAAAAAACTCAGCTGGCCAAAAAGCCCACTTGCAAAGCATCAATCAAGGGATCCCAGACTTGCTGGAAGCAAAATGCCAATGCCTTGGCTAATATTATTTTTTTTTGTTGAGATTCAGTGTCAATCATAGGAGGTGGTAAGCTTTCTGATAAATATGAGTTTTCTCCATCACACCTTTGACATCATCATTACCTCCTACACTACCATAACTATTGATCCAGGAAACATTTTTATTTCTACATTTAATTATTATTATTTGTATGTTAGTGTTTACATTGCTTTTGTTTATTTGTATTTGTTGTATTTGCTTATACATTTATCCTAACCTTAATTAATATAATGTTTACTGTATTATGCCATTTTGAATCTGTATATGAAATAGATTCCAAATCTTATCAAAAGTGTCACCTTCCCCCAATCTTAAGTAATGGCAGCATTCTGACTTCATTGAATCTATCATAAGGTTGACCCATGAAGTAATTTGTCAAAATGCATTTTTTTGGCACTGGTCATCACTATTACTATAACAATTTTCTGGTGATTATCCAAATCTACATCCTCTTCTTCCTGTGCCAACAAAGTGAGTTTAGGGGAAAATGAGACCTTCTTATTGCTAGATCTATTTATTACTACAATTATTTTAGACCAAAAATTGGAAAGGTAAGGGCATATACTGTATTAATAAGATGAATCAGGGTTCCTGTGGTATGTGAGCATCTAGGGCATTTGTCCGAAATAGAATTATTCATTTTATGTAGTTTGTATGGAGTATAGTAGATCCAGTGTAATGTATTGAATTGAATTTGTTGCATCTTTACAGATTACCATTTAGTAGAGAAAGTAGATATGATTATTTGCCAGTGCTCTTGTTCTATTTCCAACCCCAAATCATGTTCCCATTTTTTTAAGTACCAACATTTCTTTTGAACTATCTGGTATGCATACTGATATAGTTTTGAGATGAGACACTTATTTTCTTTTTGTGACATTAGAATATCTAACAAAGGGGTAATTTTTAAAGTTAGTCCACCATTTGTTTTAATTATATAATTTTTTAACTGTACATAGGAAAAGAAATGTGTATCTGAAATATGAAATTGTTCTTTTAGTTGGGCGAATGTTTTAAAGTGGTTATTCTGAAAAAGTTGGCCACATTCATACAGGCCCAATAATAACCATTTCTTAAAAATATTATATGGAAATTTGTAATCCATAGTTCATATATAGGGGTAAATTAAGTAACCCCAATTTCAGATTTTATTTTTCTATGTAGTTCAAACCAACAGCTGATTGTAGTATGGGTAGAAATAAACCCCTTATTCAGAAAATAATTTCTTTTGTCTAAGGCAGCGAAAAATAGATTCATTAATGTTTTATAATTATTTTTTCGTGACTCTATTTGCATACTAATTAGGGGTTAATGATTAAGTTTCAGACAATTCCAAATAACAGTAACTTGTGCTACTAAGTAATAAGTATAGAAATCTGGCAATGCCAGTCCACCTTTCTCTTTTGGCATTATTAATTTGTTATTAGAGATCCTTGAGTATTTATTTTTCCATATAAAGTCTATAGTACTTTTTTTCAGTGTTCTAAAACAAGTAGTCTGAACTGGAATATATAATGTTTGAAATAAATATAATAATTTGGGAGGTATCTGCATTTTTATTATATTTATTCTTCCCATGACATTCAAGGGGAATACTGCCATTTATTAAATTCTATCTTAATAGTATGCAGTAGATTTTCAAAATTAACTGCATATAGATCTTTCATTTGTAAAGTTGTACCAATCCCCAGATACCTAAAAGAATTAACCACCAGGCAAGGGCAACTGTTAGGTAAATGAAAAGTGACATTTCCTCCTAAATTTAAGTATAGATTTTCCCAATTGATATTATACCCTGAACACTCCCCAAAGAGCTTAATTAACTTAATTAATTCTTGTAATGAAGTAGATGGCTCTGATATATACAGCAGAGCGTCATCTGCATATAAGCTAATATTATGTACTATTTTGTCTTGTTTAATTCTCTTAATATTTGGGTTACATCTAATACTTTTTGCTAAGGGTTCTATTATAAGGGCAAATAGTAAGGGTAATAGCGGGCACCCCTGCCTTGTCTCCCCTGTAAGCCTCATCGAGTTTGATATCACATTATTAGTTTTAATGTTAGCTGTAGGATGGTGATATAAAACTTTAACCCAATTTATAAAAGTACTACCGAATTTCATTTTACTCAATGTTTGATACATAAAGCCCCATTCTATTCTATCAAAGCTTTCTCAGCATCAATTGTGAGCAAAAATGAACCATTACAATTAGTATTCATTATCATGTTAATAGTCCATCTTATTTTTTCAGAAATCCTTCTCCCCTTAATAAACCCATTTGGATCTGGTTCTAAATAGTCTGGCATAAGTACCTCCAGTCAATTAGCTAATACTTTAGCTAATATTTTATAGTCTGCATTAAGCAGAGATATTGGTCTATAGGATATTGGAAGAACTGGATCCTTTCACTGTTTATGAAATAATAAGATGTAGGCTTCTGAAAAAAAGAGGGACTATTGAAACACCTGCTTATGTTATTGAACAGTTTTACTAATATAGGTGCTAAAAGTTCTTTAAATTTTTTAAATATTTCTATCCACAGCCCGTCCAAACCCGGTGCTTTCCCTGATTTTAAATCATGTATCACTCCCAAAACTTCCTGTAATGTTATAGGATTATCCATGTTGTTTTTGGATTGGGGTAATATTGATTTTAACTCTAAATCCGCTAAATAATTTGCTATATTCCCATTAAATAGGTGAGATTGTGAAGTATATAATTGTTTATAGTAATCTGTAAAGATCTGGGTTATTTTTTTGGGATGTCGTTCTAATTTGCCCATATCATCTTTTATTATATTTATATTCTGGTTTCCTTGCACTTTTTTTTTTAATTGCCAAGCCATCAGCTTCAGTGGCTTATCTGAATTCATATAGTAATTAGACTTTGCAGATAGAATTTGCTTTTCTGCTTTGTCAGTTATCAAGTGATTATATTCCTCTTTCTTTTTAATTAATTGAGCAAATATTTTATTATCAAATGATGAGGAATGTAATGGTTCCAAACACTGAATATCCAACTCAAGTTGCTTTAGCTGGCCATCCCTTTTTTTCATATCTCCACTTAGAGCCTATAAATGTCCCCTCAGCCAAACTTTAAATGCCACCCAGATATTAGGTAATTTAGTATCATGTTCAATATTGTACATAAAGAATTCTTTGAGTTCCCACAACAGCAAATTATTAATTTATCCTTACTAAGCACTGATACATCCATTTTCTAATTGTGATTGGATTGTAGAAAATTTTCCATTTCCAAACTCATAAGACAGGGAGAGTGGCCAGAGATAATAATTCCTCAGTAATCCATGTTCATTATTTTATATAGTATAGTCTCTGAGACTGAATAATAGTCAATTCTAGAATATGAGTTATGGATTGGAGAAAAATAAGAGTATTTATAAATTGAAGGGAAAAGATGTGTCCAGGGATCTATTAATTTCAGATCAGACATAAAATTGCTAATTACCCTGCTTGTAAATTTAAAGAAGGTGGAATGGCCCAAGGTTCTATCCTTCTTACCCAGTATAGTATTGAAATCCCCCCAATTATATATAGTGCCTTAAAGGTTGACAAATTCAGAAAGAATTCCTTGTAAAAGGACAGATTATTTTGGTTGAGTCCGTATACTATGGCCAAAGTTAATGAGTTGCAACCAATTTGTACTTCCATTATGATATATCTTCTGTATACATAAATACTTTCTCTTACATTGTCTATATTAAGTTTCTTTATAAAAAAAATTACAACACCTGTTGAATTTGAGTTATAAGAAGAATAAGTACCCTTGCCCCATTTCCTCTGAAACCTTTGATAATATGGTTCTATAAAGTGTGTTTCTTGCATAAAAATACAGTTAATTTGTTTTCTTTCTAAATAATGAATAATTCTGTTCATTTTCAACTTTTGCTTTAAGCCCTTAATGTTCCAAGTGGCTACGTTTAATTGTTCAGACATGTTATACTTACATAAGAATATTGCGCATTTATTAAATTTTAAATAAATCTAATTTTTATTTTTGTTTCCTGGATCATCTGGATTCTTATTTTTTTAATCATTCTAATATTAAAATAATTATATATTGCCCTACACTGAAATTTTACCACCCTTATGCTCCCCTGCCCCTCTTGAAGAAGAAAATTCTTCTCCATTACACCCCCCATAACAGCCGAGATGACCCTAATGTCATCCTTGTGCACCAAGTGCTGCCAACCTGGGTGATTTTATTACAATTACCACATAAAATAATTTTAACAACTCATCAAGAATAATTTAATGGAAAGAGAAATAGAGCAATGTTTCCATTACTTCAAGAGAGGATCATTAATTAGCTTTATATATATATATATATATTAATTACATTTTTTATTCAGTTCTTGTCTCTCTTCCCCTTCCATCTTTCTTCTCTTTCCCCTTCTTTCTTCCTTCCATCCAAAGAATGAGATATACTAAGAATGAGAGCTTGAAGGGGTATTACTATTATAGAACTTTTCAAAAGCCTCTTCAGCATCTTCCGAATCATCAAAAGTCATTAATTTACTATTTGCTACAAGTTACAATTTTACTGAATACAAGAAAGTGAATCTTATTCCCTTCTCATACAATTTTTTTTTTACCAAATTGAATAGTTTTCTGTTACTAACCATATCTGCAGATAAATCCGAAAACACATTAAAATGAATATCTTGGTACTGTAGTCCATGCTTGGTTCTAGCCTTTTGCAGCATCTCTTCCATTTCTTAATACCTGTGTGGGTCTAGGAAAGTTTTGCTGAGTATTTGAAAAACATGAACCTCCCCTATATACTCTATCTAGAGCATTTTTTTGCTGAGAATATTGCTTTCCCATAGCCACTGTAATCAATTTCTTGAAGAAAGGCACGGGGTCCCCATTACCCTCTAGACCTTGTGGTATATTACACAAATAGGGATTATCCCACCTGAAGCAGTCCTCCATTTCTGCCACCTTTTGTACAAGAATTTTCAGCAGTTTTTTGTGCACAAACTGTGTCTTTAAAATGGGACCTTTGATATCTTCAATTTGGGAGACACACTCCTCCAATTCCTGAGTACGAACTGCCAAACCTTCTAATTTAATAGCTAAAGAGCTAAAGAGCTTACCACTTCTTAAACCCCTTTTCATGAACCATTTATATCTGTTAATGCTTTAACATTTCCTCCTTCATAGAAGCTACAGCTTGCAATAAATTATTAGGGGGAACCCCATCCTCTAAACTGGTTTTCATTTGTTGTGAAGCAGTAGACACATTTCCTAAATTTACATTTAAGGGTTCATGAGGGGGCTAATTTAATTCTTGTAAGTTGGGTACCAAAACATATTCATTGAAAGAGGGTCTGCGGCTGGCATCGTCTCCTGAGCAGGACAGCCCCCCCATTTCTTCTACCTCTACTGCTGCCTTTTCTGCAGAGCTGGATAAGCCTGCTGCTTCCATTTATAGCTGCATGTTCTCTGGGCTGACTCTTACTGCTAAACAATCAGAGAGCTTGTTTTTATCATTAGAACAAAATTGTTCACCTGCCTTCTACTTGCCGTAGTATGTAATTTTTCCATCTTGAGAAGAATCGTTTTTACTTACTGGCATGTCAGGAACTGGGAAAGTGAAAATTCAGGATGGCTTCCTCCTCAGAGAAGATTTTCAGGTCTGTGCCATCCTGATTCTCTACTGGGTGTTTATCTTGCTGTTCCTTTCTGGATCTGTTGCCCGCTCAAGTAATACCTTTAACCCGATGAACCGTTTTGGACATGCCATTGGTTTTTACTCTTAGCAACCGGACTATTTATTGAGTACGAGACAGTGAATAACCACAGCCCATAAATGAAATTTGCTTTACACTTTTCAGGTTTAACAGAAGTACCAAGATAAAAACTGCAGATAACAAGAAGAGAGAATAGATAGAAGAAATAGAATGCCAAGATTCAATTTGTCGCCATGTCACCCAGGATCAGCGCTTCAGTGTTCTGCTCAGCTCCTCCTCACACACGGAACTGACATCAACATCTCCCCCTGTCACTCTGCCTTAGCTAATATTTTAATATTTATGTTTAAGAGTGAAATTGGATGAACCAGGCTACCATCTTTGCCCAGCTTTGGAAGGACAAACATTGATGCCTTCAAATCTTCTCTCTCATAGACTTCCAAGAAAACATCTGTCAAGCATGGGAGAAGAAGGTCCTGCAGTGTTCTATACAAATTAACAGACAATCCATCTGTCCCAGAACCTTATGCAAAGGTAATGTACCTGAAGTGTGGTAGAGCTCCTCCAGGGTCAATGGGCATTTAAGAACCTCCTGACTTTCTACCAACAGGGACTGGAGCTCAATTCTGGCCAAATAATCTTTGATCTCACATTCTGAAAGGCATTAAGCAGCAGCATTATATAAATTTGAATAGTAAGTTTGGAAAGCTTACACAATTTTCTGAGGTTTGACCAATACCATGGAAGAACCCTCCTGTCTCAAAAATGTGATGGTAGAAACTGCTTCTTGTTTCTTGAGATTGAGGGCTAAAAAGTGGCCAGCCTTTTCCCCTTTGGAAACATATTTAGTTTTAGCAAGAAAAATGCATTTTAGCTTGATCTCAGTTGAATTCATGATATTGTTCCTGTAAAAGAATAAGCTTTTGTTAGAGGGAATCAATTGGGGCTCAGGATAATTGCTGTTCTAAATCCTTGATCTGGCTAAGTAAAGAAGCAACCTTAATTGTTTTTGTTGATTGTTCCTGATCTTCAGTTGTTCTAGCACCATCCTCCAACATGCTTGAGTTAATATTCTCTCTGTTAATGCAATATTTGTATCGATTTTCTGACCTTTTTGTCTTCTCCCTCTAATACAGTTTTTATGCTCAGTCTACCCCTAGAGCTAATGTCCTTCTTCTACTGGTTTCAAGAATTCTGTAATGTGTAGTAGTTTCACAATATGAGTTTGTTCTTTTCTTTTTTCCCATCCCTACCATATTAATGTGAGATCTTGGGCTGGTTTTACTCAAATTACTAAATCTAATGTAATACCTATATTGAAAAAGCTCTTTTGTATTTAAATAGTTAGTGAAATCAAAATGAGACAGACACGAAAATAACACAAATGATAAGAAGTAGTTGGTTGTAATGTTTTATTTCTGAAGTAATGTTCTTCTTTTTCCTTCTGCATATTAGAACATTTTCTATTGGATAATATTGTGCCAGGTGTGTGGCCCAGCTCTTAGCCTGGCAGCTGACTTATTAATATCAAGCTCTAATCCCCCCACTACAATTTCAGCATTGTGAACTCACTGTCATTGACATAACAGGCAACTGACTTGGCACCAGTTGAGTGGCTCTTCCTAAGCAGCAGTGATGTCACAATCAGTGAGGTTATGTTGCTGATTATGTAATAGAGGGTGCATAGCTAGATATGTCAGCTGCCAGGCAGAGTGCTGTCCAATGCATCATATCTAGTAACATCAAGTAAACAATATTTTAATTAACCAAAGGAGAAAGAAAACGTACTTCAGATGTTAAAAGTAATGGTTGATTGTTTTTAAAAACTAATATCCATTTTATGCAGTACACTAGATCTTTAAGAGTGTCAATCTTTTTTCACTTGATGTGAGTACTGCACAGATCCATTGTCTGTTTAGTTATACTGTAAAACTGGGTATTTTCAATGTAAAAAATATGTTCACTATGTTTGTTGAATGTGATGATTGTCCAAAAATTAAATGATGCTAATTTTCAAAAATTGAACATTTTCAGTAGAAGAGAATTAGCCCCTAATTATTTAGTGCTAAATTAAATTTGTGCAATTTTGGCCAAGTAGTGCCATGCACTAAATGTAACTAATGAAAAATAACCCATTTTACAGTATCTCAATATGCAGATTTTATATCTGTCCATGCAAACGTATTCCCTAGTACTACTTTTGCCATATTATAAATGGTTAGTTTCAATGTAAATATATTTCTGATATTGAATTAGGGAGTCACTGAATTTAAACTGTTCATAAAACCAGCACTTTGTAATTTTTTCCCCTTTGTTTCCTCAGCAATGGACTCCTCCATCTTTTCTTTCCAGTATCCATCACTAGACCCTACTATTATCTCTGAAATGAATTGCCTTCTATGCTTTTTCTTCTCTCTGCCTCAGATCTGTATTCCTGATTACCAAAGAGCTATATGTTTCAGAAGCTGCTTTAACCTCTCCATCATTTGATTGTTCATTTGCGTGCTTCTTATTTTTCTTTCTTACTTATTTTTTTGGAATGTCATGCTCGATTATCAATTGTTCCATTCCTTCATTCAATTCTTTTTTGAAGGCATCAATTTATTCTGCTTCACTTACAGATATTTTATTGCCCGTTTCTTTGAGATTTCTTTTAGTTGTGGAAAAAGATTCCCAAGGTGGAGCAGAAATAAGGGGCTCATTCTGTTTTGAATTAAATGGTGCACTGATATCTTACCCTCCATTAAGTGCAATTCGCATCTGAAGAAGGTCCCGAAAAAAAAAAAAAATATATATATATATATATATATAATTTCCTTCAGAAAATATTTGCCAGTTTGAATTTCCTTTCTAATTTCATCCAAATTGCTTAAAACAGAACACACAATTGACATATCCTCTTCCAGTTCTGGTCTACATTTATCTTCAGGCTCTTTTGGGTAAGAAACTTCTTTTGCTATTGTTTTCTCTTCCTGTGGCCGAAGATGTGGAATATCTGTTGTTTTCCTGAGAGTGGGTCCAGGCTAATTTTTTTTTAAATATATTTATTTATTTTTATTTATTTAATGTTTGGTGACTGGGAGTGTCACTCTGAGCCAAGGCTCATTTACAGGTGTGACCTGGGGAAAGGGGAGTAGGGAAGTAATACAAAATTAAACAAGCCAGGAGGAAATACAATGTACAATTTCAAAATATATGCATAGATATAAAATATATACAAGGAAAAGTGTTCTATACTAATAGAACAAAATACATAGTGGAGGTGTTACAATGAGCAAGTTAGCACAATATATTACTGCAACTAACAGTTAACAAGTTACAACAGTTAACAAGGATACATCATGGGCTTGAGCTGAGAAGAAACTGATTTGAATTAGTAACAGGAGGAGAGGGGCATGAGAGGGGAATTGGTTGGTAGATAGGATTAAGAAGTGAGAGGAGGGGAGGGGGAGGGATGGGAAAAGAAGAATGGTTAGAAGAAGGTGAGTGGGGAGACAGAGAGGGAGGAGAAATACTGTACTAGGGAGGGAACTAGAGATGTGGCAAGCATGTACAGGAGGAGGGGAGGGAGTGGGCTAGGGCATGTTTAAAGGAGTGGAATGAGGGAGATAGGCAGAGCGATGGGGGAAGTTTCATATACAGGAAAGGTGATAAGAGAAAGCAGTCTTCCCAGAGTTAGAGTGGGGATGGGGAAGGTCAAAGGTGCAAGAGTCCCTGAAACTGAAAGAGTAGGAAGAGTGGGAGGATGGGGAAAGGATAGTGGAGAGATAAGGGGTAAGGGAGCTGACCCAAAATTTGGAAATGATTGAAGAGGCATGAAGGTGTCAGTGGAAGGAGAGGGAGCAGAGAGAGAGAAAGAGGGATGAGTTAATGGTACTGTGGTGAGTGCAGTGGGGGGCATTGGTGGCAAAATGGCAGAAGGCATCGAAAAGAGAGTTCAACCTGGAGAAGGAGGTGGAGGGGGTGGACCTATAGATGGTGTTTGCATAGTTGAAAATAGGCAGTATAGTTTTACTGAGCAGTTCATGGTGGACTGGAAGAAGGAGGGCATCATTGTTTTTATATATGGCACCAAACCTTGGGCAGAGCCTAGAGTGAATGTAGTCTAGATGGGTCAAGTAGTCAAGTTGGCTATCCAGCCAGACACCAAGGTACTGATAGGCAAAGACTGTGTCTATGATGGTGCCCTCGAGGGTGGAAAAGGAGGGTAGTGGGGAAAGATTGGAGAGTTTTTGAGAGGCAAGATAAATATGTCAAAATCTCTTAAAATAGATTTTTGTAAATGATCCACATTCAACTTCTTATTCTCTTCCAGATCTTTAGTTTCTTTGTTAACTTGGAAGAAGGCGGGAATTTGGTGACCAAAAATTAGCCCACTTTGTAAATCAGTCAGCTGACCATTATTTAATATAGGACTGGCTGTTATCTTTTCTGGAGCCTGGTCTCTTCATAAATCTGGTCCCAAGAGCTCTGTGCTGCACAACCCAGTATGGACCTTATCTGAAGACTCTATTGATAAACTCCAATAAGATTTATTACATATTACCCTTACATTACCTTTCCTTGTTTGACCTTGTTTTTCCAATACTTTTCTCCTGTCTAATAGTGGGGTTTGAGACCTGTAATTAATAAGTTTGGGGATGAACCCATTCTTGGGTTCAGGCCCCTTTAATTATTTTTTAGTCCCTGTTGCTTTCCAGTGTTTATTTGGTTAGAGGAATTCATTAGTATTTATGTAGAGAATACTTTAAAAAATATGTTAATAAACATCAATCCATAAAACAGAAATACAAATACTCTCTTCATGAGAGTCTGATGAGATTGCTCAGCAACCTTGTTCAGTCTTTAGTAAAATTTGCCTTGAGAGAAAAATGGTTAAGATGGTATCCAGTGAGGATAGTGACTAAATATGGGCGACTGTCAAAAGAGTGACTCCTAGTCATTGCTTTCCCCATGGGCTACCCTGAAATGGTAGCAAGCATAGGGAAGGGCTATCAGAAGGGGAGGATAGTGTGGAGAAGGGGAGGGAGATGGAAGGGGTTTTAGGGGACTGGTGTACCTGCTGCACTGAGCTACTGTAGCCATGTAGTGTGGTGTTGTGGGTGGTTAGCTCTGGTTAAGCAAGTACTGAATTCAGGGCTGGGACAGGGAGAGAAGAAATGTTCCCACTGCCTGAGATTGTGGGACTTTTTTTTTTAAATCCAGACTGTGCCTCCTCCCTGACATGCACCCCTCTGAAGTTGAGAATCTAAAATTAGAGGGGTGCGAGGGGGGGGACAAAACATTTTTTGTGTTTCTGAATGTCGGGTCACCAGCAAGTGTATAACACTGATTTGCTTTTCGGCGATATACACTCACCATAATAGCAATCACTGTTTTATGATCACTATTATGACATGGAACCATTTATGACAAGGTGAAAAAAATATGCTCACACTTCCTCATCCTGGGCATATTTTCTTCTATGACTTCACTCCAAAGGGAGAGTGCTTTGTTTCCTAGAATTCTTTTAAAATGAGTCCCAACAGAGGTCTTCCACCCAGCATTCCACAGTGTGGAAAAACATTGAAAACCCAAAGTATCCTATAAAATGAAACAACAAAACAAACAAAAATACTTGGTAGTTATGCCCTATGTGCAACATTACATATTTTACCTATGTTACCTACCTTATGTAGTTTATTTGTTAAACAAGGAAAAGGTAAATATAGTTTTTCTGAATGCCAGAAGTCTTAACAAAGAAAACATGGCAGACCTGGAAACTTTAAGGAGTATGGGCCAGTATGACATAATGGGTGTGGTTGAGATATGGTGGAATAAGGATATTAGCTGGAATAAACAAATTGAGGGGTATCAACTGTTACATAAAGATAGGCTGGAGAGGAAAGGGGGAGGAGTGGCCATATATATAAAAGAAGGTATTGAACATCATCAGATGAAAGTTGATAATGATTATGGTAATATAGAAATAATAGAAGTAGACATTAATGGAATATCTGGGAAAAAGATCAAATTAATAACTTTTTATAGACCCCGGATGCTGATAATACTGATATGGACCTTTTTTTATAAAATACTTAATAGATAGGGCACAAAGAGAGAATATTATAGCTGTAGGAGATTTAAATATTCCAGAGATTAATTGGGAGGAGGAAAAAGTCAATAATAGGACATATAAAATATATAGTGAGTTAACAGTAGTAGGTGTGAAACAGTGTGTCGGCATGGCAACCAGAGAGAGTAACATCCTGGATGTCATCTTAACAAATGTAAGTGACAATATTAATAATATCGATACAATCCCCCGATCAAGTGATCATGATATGATCACATTTAAGTTGGATAGAGAGAAGAAGGAAATACAGTACATATACTCTAAAATAAGGCAAATTATATAAAAATTAGATAGGAACTAAAGAATATTGATTGGGCAAATGTAACAAAAGGATTGTCAGTGGATAAATCTTGGAATGTGTTTATACAAATAAATAATAGTTTGGTGGAAAGATATGTTCCAAAAAGAAAAGTTTATAATAATAGAGGGAAAAAAATGGTTTGGTTAAATAGGACTATAGTAGGTTTTATCAGGAAAAAAAAGAAGCAGTTTAAGAAAATGAAAAAGCAACAGACAAAAGAAAAAAGGGGGAAGTACAGGAACATTTTACATCATTTAAAAAAAGAAATTAGAAAATCGAAGATTCAAATAGAGCTTAATTTAGCTAACACCAAACCCAATACAAAAGTTTTTTTTTGCTTATGTCAATAATAAAATAAATAATAATAATAGACAGGTAGGACCAATTAATATGAGAGGGGAGCTTATTTCAAACCCTAAAGCCATGGCTAGAGAATTTAATAGTTTACTCTGTACCACGTTTAATGTAGACCAGCTGGGACAGGATAATGAAGTACCATATGTTACAAGTGACCAAGTTGGGCTAATCACTACTGAAAAGGTTTTGACCAAACTTAAAAAACTTAAAGTGGACAAATCAGTAGGATATGATGGACTATATCCAATATTTATACATGAGGTAGCAGAGGAAATTGCTCTGATAATAGCTGATATAGGTAGAAGGTATTTTTCTGAAGGGTATGTGCCAAGAGACTGGAGAGCAGCAATTGTGGTGGCTACTTTTAAAAAGGGATCAAGGATGGATGTGACTAATTATAGACTAGCTAGTCTGACGTCTGTGTTGTGGAAAAATAATAGAAGGATAATAGTGGATGAAATAAGCAATGATCTGGAACAACATAAATTATATGACAAAGTGCAGCACAGATTTGTAAAGAATAGATCAAGTAGTACTAACCTAGTCACTTTTTACAACTATGTGATAGAAAAACTGGATGATGGTAGGGCAGTGGATGTGGCACTGCTGGATTTCACTAGGACATTTGATAGGGTTCCCCATAGAGTGATAATAACTAAGTTAATTGAATTGGGTATAAGTAACAACCTAGTAAAATGGATAGAGAGGTGGCTGTCATATCAAATACAGGTGGTGAGAGTGAATGGTAATATGTCTGAGGAGTGGAGATTGACGAGTGGGGTGCAAGAGAAACACATCATAAATAGTGAAATGAAAAACACCCAGAGTGAATTCAGCTAAAACACTCATGTAAGAGCATGGTCAGTGAAACTGCTTCTTTATATCATGCTATAGTTAGTTTGGCATGGAAGTTTGCTCACTTTGTTTGCAATTCACTGCTTTTTGGCTTACACTCAGAGCTGGCAATAAGAACCCTTCTTCATCTTCCAAAGTAATTCTGACTAGAAGTAGAAGGTAATGCTTTTATGATGCTACTCACTCTGACATCATTTACTGCAGATGTAAAAAGTACTCAAATCAGCATTTTATCTTTTAGTTGTAGTATTAGAATATTAATAACATTTTATTTTTAAAAGATAACTAGGTAGAAAAAAAATAAATAGTTTTCAAAGACACCGGCTCAGCAGATTGCCTCTTTTGTCCTAGTATGAAAACACTGTTTCGTCTCTCTCCGATCTGAAATCCTGGAATGCTGCTGCAGGGGAAAAAAGTGAAAACTGTAAAAACAGCAAGATTAACAATTTTTCATAGAACTGAACTCAACATGTACTTATTGTAAGATTGAAGGGAAAGAGGGGACATGCTAGAGACCTTTAAGTACTTAAAGGGCATAAATAGCGTAAGCCCTGAAGGTCTGTTCAAATTCAGGATGGAGGGGATCATGAGAGGGCATGGTCAGAAGCTGGAGGGGGAGTTTCAGAAGGGAGATGAGGAGTTTCTTCATGGAGAGGGTAGTGGAGGAGTGGAACGCATTGCCTGAGGATCTGATTTCACTGATAACAGTGGGAGGATAAAAGAAAGGGTGGAACAGGGTTAAGGGGAGAATAAGACTAAGAAAGAAAAGTGAGGGGAAGGGTGGCAGCATCAGTGGCAATCTCTGAAAGCTGCACAATCGAGCAGACATAATAGAGCATAAGGTCTGTATCTGCTAACTTTTTTGTATGTTCATATGTTTATAACTGCTCATGCAGAGCTTAGTCTGGTATTGTACTTCCATGATCCTTGCTCCTCCTTAGTGCAGCCCCCTGCACACCAATGCATTTATCTATTTTCAAACCCACCAGTCAACTGCTGCTCCATTCCTCCACTGTTCCGGTGGTACTCCATTGATATTCTGGCTCCAGGGATAACAGGATAGATCTATGTCTCTGTCTCCTCAGCTTGTTAATCCTTATCTTCCTCAGTTACTGCAACTTCCACAGCTTCTCGGCTCATGGCTATTCATCCCCTCATCTTTTCCACAGGAATCCCATAACTTCTTGTTTTTGTACTGATTCTCTGAGGAAATCTAAAAAACAAGCATACACACCTAAGTGCAGGCAACTTTATAATAACAAATACATTGCAGATGGATTACATAAAAGCCCTTAGGTTTCAAGGTACAAATATGAAGCTGATATGCTTCTCCACAGCATCTCAGCACTGGTCCACCATCTCCCATCTCCTATTGCTATGGTGTAGGTGATGCGTCCTTCATGTCAAAATGCAACTTGTACCTTTGTCTGCAGTGTTACAATCACATGTGTGTGGTACCTTGTCACTCAATTAAAGTGCAGAAAACATCTTATTCATTCGATAAACATAATATGCAGTATTGTGTTATATGCAATATTACTAGGGAGTAAAGAAAAAAAATATTCATAGACTGTAATGCACTTGGATGGACGATCACATTCTTAGTCTTGCAAATTACAGCTGGAGCTATTCAATGGCAACCTTCCCCCCCGTATTCACAATTCACAACTCAAACCATATAATGTATCAGAAAACTTTTAACACTGAATGAAGTTCTAATATTTAGAATTTAGTAAGTCAATCACCTTAATGTTCGGCTGGTTTCATTCTGGTGTACTCAAGTAGAAGAACACATCTGAAGATTAGAGTCCCAACAAAAGTTAAGGATAAGTTACTGTGATAGCAAAATGCTAATGAGCCCGGTTCATGAAACAGTTGAAAGAAAATAATTCAATCTGTAATATTATGAGCAGTGCAGTTTTTGGCATGTGTTAGTCATATCCATCTTTAACGGCAGCAGGAATAAACAGTGTGCTTTTACTTGTATCTATACATTTTTATATGCTCTGTGAAGCAAGTAAAATCACTATTCTGAAACACAAGAAGGTACTGTTAGTAATTTGAATTAAAATGCCTCATTTGCCAATGCCCAGTTTAATTTTCCAGCTAGGGGTTGTACAGTAAAGTCGTGAAGAGAAAAGTGATTTGACAAGGCATTGAGTGTTAATTACATATTCATTTGGAATCTTTTGAACTGAAGTCCCTTGAAATGCTTCTGTGGGTGAACATGATACAGTATTCTTTTTTATGTTTAGAAATATACCAAATAAAAGGAAGAACTGCAGACCATGGAATAACACACACTCATCACTTTCTTAATAAGGTTTTAGGAATAGTTTTACATACATTATATTATGATATTGTACTAACAAAGTTTCCAACATCACACCAACATTGACACAGAAATTTTAATGTGTTACATCTTGATACATAATACAAAAGTTCTCAGAGCCTCACAGCTCCCTTTGGTACTAAAAATACACCTAAAAAAAGGAATCTGATGAGCCTGAAACCACAGTAGCATAATATCTGAGTTGGTATAATAAAACATATTACACTACCCAATGAGTTGGGTAATATAATATGTTTTATATTACCCAATGAATTGAAAAATGGATTAAAACAGAAAATGTAATGAGCAACCAAAACAGCATTTGACATGAACAATTATTTAATAACAAAACTCAAGAACTTCTGCTGGTGCTGGTTGTTCTCTGAATTTGAATAGTGTGCATAGTGTGATACCCTGTACTCTTCTGGATCATACCTGTAAATAAGCATTTACTTGCCTAGTATAGCCTACCCAGTAAACAAAACTAAAAAAAAAAATGAAATAAGAACTTGAAGATTGCCATTGCTCATTAGAAGGTGGTAATGGCCCATGCCATGCACATGACATTCTGTTTGCAAATGATTAGATATCCACTTTATCATTAGGAACCACATTAACTAGAAGACATTTTGATTTGAAAAATCAATAGGGCTGAAACAGTCGAATCAATAGGAGTTACAGCTTTCTAGAAGCAGGCACTGAGGTTTTAATGAAAGCAACTGCTGTTCACTGGAGAATAGTGAGACTGATTGCTAAAGGCAGATTTTTAAATTCAAGGCAAAATGCAGGTAATAATTGGTGGTCTTTCAGTAGGGGATCTGCTATTTAGTGTCATGAATATGCCTTTTCATAGCTCAAGCTAGTGAACTATGCAGTATTTTTGGTTTCATATCACAAAACATAAAGGTCTTTCACATAAGCAAGCACTTCACTTCTGTTTCCATTAGCCTTGCATTTAACTTGAATGCAGGAAATCCAAACAATTCATCTGAGGACAAGAAACAAATCATCTATGCTGTGCACCAATTTCAGAGGGGGAATGATATTCTCATTATTTTGTGTGTGGCAGTGGTTAAGATTTTATCAATCAGCAGTTTTACTTCTCACACCAGTGAGGAGAATCGCAATGACTGCTATGCAAACTAAAACTGTGCAGCAAATTAGTGTGTTAAATCAGTTATTTTCAGGCATGAGTTGCTATCTGTCTATATGCCTGAATGTTACCCACCCAGCTATAAGCATCTATGGTGTACAACAGAATAATGTTTGGCCTGGTAGCTCTGGTCAGGGTTAAACTGGAATGTGCACAAAGAAATTAAAACCAAAAAACCACCAGTCAGATAAGGATTCCTGTTCAGTGCATTACTGTTTTAGAAGAGGAAAAAAAAGAGAGAGGACCCAAAGCACAAATAAGATTTCTTCAAGATGCCACAATGTTTGTAATATCTTAGAAGAGGTATGTTTGCTTTATAGAAACACAGAAGAACAATTTAGGTAAATTCTTGCAAATGGATTACTAAAACCAGGGTGTTTTCTTGACTGCTTATTCCTTTAGAGACCTGGGACTATGTTTTGATCCAGGCATTCATACTGCCCTGTGTACGTTTGACAATTATAACACAAATATGCCCTCCTAGTAGTGAATGATTTTAGAAAAGTGCATTATGTAGAAGCTTTTCATATTTAGTGCATGGTTGCAAGTGGCTGAAACTGGTTCAGATAGTATAAGTGCTCCATACAATTAAATTATGTGTAGGAATGCCAAAGTGCAGGGGCTTGACTACTGTATGGCTGCTACTGTTAAACAGGGACTTAGAAATACCACAGGGAATGCAAACATAGGTTGTAGAAACAAATGAAGTAATTCATAGGGAAAATTATTGTATGCAAATTAATGTTGTAGGTGCCGTATTGGTCCTTTTAAGAACAGATCCAGAAACAAATGATTTGATACCTTGTATTGGACCAACATGGATGTTACAGAAAACAACAAAGTGCTCTAGCTAGTGACACAAAGCTTCTGAAGAAGGACCTGGTTGGTTCGAAAGCTAGAGCACTTTGTTCTTTTCTGTAACATCCATGTTGGTCCAATAAAAGGTATCAAATCATTTGTTTCTGGATCTGTATGCAAATTGCTAATATGTTCTGTATATAATAACATTCAAGCCTAGATATTCAAAAGTGCACCCTGAACATGTGCAATGGGATATGCAGTGCAACCCGAGTGTGCCGTAGGAAAACAATGCCATATTCAGCGGATGCACCACAGATATGCGTCTGCACAAAACACACTGAAAATAGCACATATGCACCATTGCACAATCAGACATGCACTGGAGCAACTTGGACTGCACAGAAGCAAGTGTGCATGCTGAAACCTGCAGGTGGAGCAAGGCCCACCCTGCACAAGGGAACACAGGCAGGGCTGCACAAGGGCACAGAAGCAAGGCAGGTTGGCGGGGTGAACCACAAGGGGACATTGGGCAAGAGGAACAGGACAGGCACAGGGTCAAAGTGCCATGGACAATGGCCAGTGACCCACACAGACCCAGGGGACCAAAGTGACAAAGCAAGGAACACCCATGGAACAGATGGCTGCAGGGCCTGGGCACCCCATGGCCACTGTCCCAACAGCCAACATGGGATGGGAAGATCCTGCAGCCGCTGTTTGAAGGCACCATGCATATACAGTGCGCCACAGCCACACCACCACACAGGCACCAGGCCACATGATGCACACGCCATGCAGACACACATGGAAACAGGATACAACACCACACAGCACACCGGCATTGGGATGGGCACCATGTTTGGGGGTCAGCAGGCCAGCACAGGCAGACAGGAATATATGGCACTGTACCAAGCACAGGGTATGTGCACAGCCCACACCCAAGGGTCAGTGACACAGATGGATTTGGCACACAGGCCAATGTGTACGCAATAGAACTGCACAGTGGGGACAGCATATGCACAGACAGAGACCTGTAGTGAACAACAGCAGTGCAGTGTACCAGCATGCATGCAAAGGGGACACAGAAATACACAGTCAGAAGGTAGAACACTCTTTGCTACAAAATACAGCACAGAAAAGTACAAACATAAACCGGGCTGCTAACAGGGCAAACACAGCAACAGGTAATGGGACAACACACAAAGAAACCGAATGAGGGGCACCAAGTGGAATGGGCAGAGAACATTGCAAGGTGTACAAGGGAACAACAGTCCAGGTGGGTGGAGGGCAGTTGAGGGAGGAAAGGGTAGGCTGATCAAAGTTCACTGGCTATTGTCATAGTTGTCTCAACACCAGGTGCGTCCTGCACACCTCAGAGACCAGTACCCTCATGGCTGGCAGCTGTCGCCAGCTGAGACAGATGTGCACCACCGTGCTTGTGATGAGCAGCAGTATCAGGCACTGGAGCTACAGAAGACCTCCATCGAGGACACCAATATGCTGCTAAGTGACAGGCCCCACACAGCAGAAGGCCCCAGGCTGTATGTGCATAGGACAGCTGCGGTGCCCTCCCATGGATGATGCTGCCAATGGCACATGCACAGCAGACAGCCACAGCAGACCTGGCAGCATACCAAATACCTACTGAATGGCGCACCATAGAACACCATGCACCCACCCACCACCCTGTGCAAGGTACTGCACAGTGTGGGAACAATGCCCCATGGTCATTACAAGAGTCACCAACAGCAGCATGGGCACACTGGACACACACACACACACCGCACACACACACACACACACACACACACCAGTGACAGCAACAAGATGCCACCACACAGAGGCTGCACGCATGTCCCAGCCACCCACGCTGCTGTCTAACACAGGCAGCGGTGCCAGTGTGCCAGCACATGCCATGGCCCTGCATGGTGGCAGTGCCCTGGAGATGTACTGGCACCACCCATCCAATGCCCTGCAATGCTGACTGAACCATGCTGCACACACTCACCTTCCTGGTGTCGTCCTGGCCCTGCCACAGCACCATCATCACAGCACTGGTCCCAGCGAGCGGCATCCTCCTTGGCCCTCCTGCACACCTCCAGCCCTGTGGATCACCCAAAGACAGAAATGGACATAAGTGGCATGCCATGAACAGCCCCCACAGACCATACACAGAGCTGCTGCAGCCCATGCAGGGACCCCATCCTGTATGCGGGGTATGGTGTCGGGGCCCCTGGAACTATGCAATACACAGGCACATGGTGACACACTACTGGACACACACCACCCACCAGTGCCTAGCCCCCCTGTGTGCAGGTGCAGATGCACAGGCAGTATACCCAGTAGCACAAATACTGGACAGTGGCAGCATGCACAATGCATAGAGACACCTACCTGATTGTGGGACAAAATTGTGGCGTGCATGGTATTACAGCCTCCTCAGCTGCTCTGGGTCATGGAGCTGCAAGTCCCCATATCAGTGGTGACACTGCTCCCCTATCTAGGCAACACCCATTCACTCTCAAGGCCCTTTGCCGCATGGTCCAACATCTGCAACTGGGCCTCATGCAGATCCCCTGCCCCAAACAGCTGGTCCACCTGGGGTTCCACCAAAGCCACCAGGTTGGCCATCTCGACCTCTGACCAATCCTGGTCCATCTCCCATGTCCTGCTGACTGTGCCATATTAGCTGCGCAGACCACCGGTAGAGCAGACCAATGTGGCATGCACTGGCAGGAAGTGTAGCACTGCTGCACCACATGTGCAACAGGAACACACAGGCCATGATTGCGCAGCACATAGATGCGTGATTGACATGCACAACCATGGCCTATCATGCATTACCACAGATGCGCACGCCAGAAATAAGGATGGGAGTTCAGGGTCATGTCTGTAACCCATGTACATGTGGGCTGTTAGAGCTGCCATGCTGCAAAGGGTATGCAGTGCCACACAGGCCGCCCATCAATGGTGCAGTGAAAGCCCATGTGTGGTCACTGCCATTGCACAGCTGGCCCAGTTACGTGGTCCAGCACTACAGTGCATCTGTGCTGCATGCACAGCACGCACCCACAGATGCATGCACGACAGGACAGGAATGCACATCGCAATTGCCTGTCCGATATGCCACACAGGATGGTGCGCTGCCACAGTCGTGCATGGCAGGTGCGCATATGTGCATCGCACATGCACCAGAAGTGCACCAGCGAATTGCTCCAGTGCATTTGTGCTGCACATGATGTAGTCCATTGCACAAGGGACAATTCCACAATATTGAGCCAGCGTATGCAAATAGCCTTATGAGCCAATGCCAGGCACAGTCGCTCACAATAGCATCTTATTACCGGTTGTGCTGAGACTCATTTGCATGAGTTGAGCCATAAAAGCACCACAGCACGGCACAGATCACTGACAGTTATTGCAGCCATTAAGGTAAGTCTGTCCACAGGTTGCAACATGTTGGAGTCTGAGGGAACTGAGGAGCAGGTGCCTGTAAGGAAGTGTAGGCCAAACTTCATGAAGGATGAGCAGCAGGCCCTGTTTAAGGCATACCTGGAGAGGGAGGACCTCCTGAGTGGGGTCACTGGGACCATGAAGGACCGTGCTACTGTGTGGGAGGAGGTGGCCACATATGTCAATGCCCATGGCCACCACAACCGCAGCACACAGGAGTGAAAAAGAAGATGGGCACTGACAGGAGGCACATAAAGGAAAAGGTTGCTGCAATCAGGGTGTCACGCAATAGGACAGGTGGTGGTCCAGCCATGGCACCTGTCCTGATGGTGGGGGAGGAGCTTGTTGCAGCCACCATCAGCCAGGCAGCCATTGAGGGTGTCCTGATTGGGGGATTCCAGACAGGTGGCAGCCTGTCACAGCACTGTGAGTATGTCGGTGGGTGGTGCGGGGTGGTGGTGTGTGCATGTCACTGGTGTGCCTGGGTGACAGCAGGTGTGCTGTGTACCCATGACCGGGGCAGCATGGTGTGGTGCAGGTCACACATGGGCACACCGTGCCAGTCTCAAGCCCCTGTGTGCAGTGTGCCAGCTGCATAGGGCAAGTGCTGGGAGGGTGGGACAAGGTCCAGAGTGTGCATGGCTCCCTACACACCCTACAGCTGTGCGTGCACAGCAGTATGTGCCGGTGCAGGCAGGGCCACTGCAGTCACAGGCTGGGGTGCAACACATAGCATGGGGCATGGCCCGAGGGAGGGGCCATAACGGGAGGAGGTGCCATGCCTGCCAGCCGTGTGCTGGTGCAACTCCACATTGTGTAGCCGTTTATATGACCTGTGACATGCCTGTGGCATGGCCGCCCTGTTATGCAGTGATGCACAGCCTTCCATTGGTGTGGCCTGGCAAGTCGATGTCACGCAAGTGTACATTGCACAGTACATGGTACAGCATGCACTGTGCCACCATCAACACTGATACTGCTCATTCTGTCTTCCAACTCCATCATGACTCAGGGGTGCAGAGTGTGATGAGACCAGTGATGTGTGACCTAACGAGGCTGTGCCATCAACGTCAACTGGCATTTGGGCCATGGACCATGGGTACCATTGCAGTATGGGGCTCATCGAGTTCCTCGGACTAGGTGATGGTGACCCACTGGCTGATCTCCTGCTCACTGATGCCCTAACAGTGCTTGCACCTGCAAAACTGGAGGGGGGGCACCTCTGAGAGTGATGATGACTTAACCCTGATTCTGGGAAGCAATGGAATTGTCACACCACCCAAGGGACAGATATCAACACAGGCAGTGGATGCCAGCATGGGCAGTACAACACCCACACAGGCACCACCAAACCATGGCTGTGCAGAGACACGTGGTGCTGCTGCTGCTGGTGCCACCCCAGTCAAGGTGCTGGTGTGGTCACTGGTGCCATGAGGCAGGTCCAGCAGGCTGCTGACATGCAGCAGTGGGCTGTGGGGACCACTGTGCAGCCCCCCTCACAGGTGCCACCATTTGATCACCCACTCAATCCTCACCACCTGCACAGATGCCTTTGCAGCATTCCCAGGTGTGGGATGTTGCACGGCATGCCGCCACCACTCCAGCATGTCAGTGGCAGCCCCATGATATGCCAGGCGCCGACAGGCTGGATGAGCACACCAGGCTGCTGTGGGCTTCTGTGGACAATCAGGCAATGCTGGGGGCAGAGATACATGCTCTGCAGGTGGAGGTGCATCAACTGGCTGAGCGAGGGGACATTGGACATGCTCAGCTGATTGGTGAGAACTGGCAGCTGTGGGAGGCCATGACTGCATCGCTGGATCGCATTGCCAGGACCATCACTGCTGGATTTGCATCTCTGGCATCCACTGGGTGCCACAGGGTGTGCAGGACTCCCTATATTGCCACATCCACACCACAGTCACAGTGACTGGTGACCCCAGCATGGCTGATGCCAACCACTGACATGTTCATCCCCTACACACCCAGTAGTAGTCTACTTGCTGGTCTCTACATGCTCGTGAGGATCCAGTTGAGGTTCTCAGGCCTCTACACCTAGCAATGTGTTGGTGACACCACCAGTGGCTGTTGGTCAGCCAGTGTCTGCCACATAGTCCGGTCGTGGCTGCCAATGTGGCACCACACAGTAGGTTGTACTGCCAGGTCCTGTTAACCACTGCTGTATGCTACTGTGCACTTGGCTGAGCATGGCCCTGTGTGTGTGCTGTCACATCATGTGGCCTGTGTCATGTCTACCATGTATGCGGGCAGTGCTGCTGGACCATGTGATGTGGGTGTGATGAGATAAGCACTGTGCTGGCCTTGCCTGTGTGCTGGCACATACACTCTAATCCATGCCACAGACTACTGTACTGCTGTGTGTTTTTTACACCTCACCTACCGCACCTATCTGTGTGTCCCAGCTGCTCCTCTGTGCCCTGCTGTGTACCCTGTGGCAGTAGTGCTGTGTGTGCCAGCCAGGGTATGGCCACATGTGTGTGTCCAGAACATGGCACTTGTGTGGGTGCATCTGCCTGTGCTGTTCCACTGTGGTGTGGGTATGTATCTGCATGACTGTGTGTTACCTGTGTGCCGTGTGGGTGCCTGTGTCCCTGCATGCATCCCTATGTGGCCGTGTGTGTCTGTCTGTGTGTGTGGTGTGACGTGCACGCATGGCTGCCATTTATGGTACTCACCTGCAGTTCCCATAGTGCTCTTCCACGATGGTGTCACAGTGCCTCCTGGCATGGGTCATCAGCCAGGGTTCCCTCCTCTCCATGAGTAGTTGCACACCCTCGTCCGGCTCATCCTTCCCATCATCATTGCTGCTGTTGCCCTCATCCACCTGGACAGCTATCACACAGTCAATGGCCATGTTGTGCACCATGCAGCAGGCCAGGAATATGTCACAGGCTTTCACAGGGCTGTACTTCAGGGCACCACTGGGTCTATCTAGGAAACAGAATCATATCTTGAGCATGTCAAAGACTTGCTCTATGATATTGCGTGTTGCAATGTGTGCCTTTCTTTACAGCTCCTCCACAGCATTGGGTGGTCTCTAGATGGGTGTGAGCAGCCAGGGCTGGAGGGAGTATGCACTGTCATCTGTGGGGGGAACACATATGCTTCTTACCACCTGGCTTTGCCTGTTCCCACTGCCACCCCCTATGCTTCACACCACCACCCCCCACAGCCATGTGTGCCTTGGCCATGGTCACCCCTGCATGGCCTCTCTGTCATCTCATCCCATGTTTTGCTCACCTACTAGGTGCCCTGTGGGGATCAGCCTGCTCTCAAACCACTGGCACAGGATCAAATGGTGCCATATGAATGCATCATGTGTATGTCAAGATGGCGACCACTCTGGGTCTGCCGTCCGTTAGTCTACTTGCATGAGCTGAAATTTTGCTGGATTTTGGCTTATTTTTTGTTTATTTTTAAATCGTTTCAGTTGTTTTTATTTGCTTTAGTACCCTGAGTTCATTTAACTTTTAAGTTTTCTTTTATCGTATTTCATCTGTTTGAGTAGAGTGCTGAAGTTTCTCCGGATCATTTGTAGAACCGGGGGTGCGGAGAATCTGAGGAGTGTGAGCAATCTGAGGAGTGATCATCCTGAATCCAACTGTGTTTGCACTGTTGTACTACTGGTTTTTACATCATGGACGCTCAATTTAGTGACTTGGGGCAGGGGGTGAAGAACTTTGAGTTTTGTGGTTTTCCTTGGACTAAACCAGACCTGTGGACCAGTGGATTTACGAGTTCTTTGGATTTGGGAGTACATTGACCTTGCTCTGCAGCCTGTCAGCTTCTCAGCTGTACTACCTTGAGGAATCCTTTGCAGTACTGTTTGAGTATGAGGGGAGAGTCCTACGATCACCTGTTGGGGGGCCACTGCCTCATTCTAGGCTCAGGCCTGGGGCAGGAACACCCATTGTCCAGCCATCGAGGAGTCATGAGGGAGCACGGTGCTGCCCTAAGCTGCCTGGGGGGTTTAGCCTGAAGGCTGACTCACCGGGTATTTGTAGCCACTGCTCTCGGGCCTTGGGGGGACAGCAGTGGGTCTCCCAGTGGGGTGGCTAGAGACATCTTCATCTGTGCTCACTGAAAACTCTCTGTTGGCGGTTGGAGCCACTAAGATTGTGGATTCTGGGCTTGGTTCTTCCTGACCAGGGATTTGGTTCTACTGGTTCTGTTGGATTTTTCATTGCCATTCTTTTCATTGCCTCTCTCCCACTGCAGTGTTTCTCTGCTGTGCCCCTACTTACTTAAGGATCTTCTTGTCTGGCTCTTTTAAGTGCTGCAGTCCTTGGAGGGTGGTGAGAGTACCCTATTGAATGATTTTCCAACTTTTAAGTTACTGCTGACTTCTCTTCTATTTCTGTGTGAGTGACAGTGATAGAACTGAAGTCCTGTGCTTAACCCGGTCTGGTGTGAGCCTTCTGGGCATTGTTTGCATTTGACTTTTATTTTTATAGTGACTGGTTGCTCCCCCCAGATTTCTGCCTGTTCCTACTGATTTCTGCAACTTCAGGACTGGTTTTGTTGTTTTAATTATTTGGGGTTTTCTTTTGGGCATTGGGGTTTTGTTTCCTTTTTTGTATTGTACGGTGGTTTAGTTTTGAGTATTACAGCTTTAATAGGATGTGTTGGCATTTGGCTCTCCCGGACAGGTGCTACTCTTCCTCTGAACTTCGGGGCCTGCAGCCCTTTATTTGCCCTCCACTTCCGGCCATTATTTATGGTCAGTGTAGGGCTTTTGGAATTGCGAATAAAAGGTGAAGGAGGGCCGGGGGCTCTGAACCTTGGGGGAAGAGCGAGCAGGAGAGCTGAATTGGTGTAGTTAAGCCCAGGAGATGCCCTGGGGTGAAATGGGTCCCAGATCGTGGTTCACCTTTTCTGGTTCCCATACCCAAGGGCTCCTGTATTTCAGGGCTGGTAGCCCGGACGGCCCTGGAACCCCATCCGTCTTCAGTGGTGTTATGCAATGCCAGGTCTATAAAGAACAAGACAGCTATTATAGCTGATCTTGTTGGAACAGCTGACCTGGCATGCGTCACTGAGACCTGGCTGGATGAAAATGTTGGTCCAATTTTGGAGGCAGCTATTCCAGCTGAGTTCTTGGTGATATACCACTCAAGATTGGATCACAGGGGTGGGGTGTAGCTATTTGTTTTAGAATGGAAGTGAGCCTTGCAGAGGTTCCAGTTGAGGGTTCCAGATCATTTGAGTGTACTGCGGCTGCAGGTGTGGGGTGCAGGTTCATTCTCATCAACCGTCAACCCGGGGGTCAGGGTATATTCCTGTAGGAAGTCATAGACTTCATCACCGACACGGTACTGGATTCACCCAGGTTGATGGTTCTGGGTTGCTTCAATGCCTGAGTTGATGACAAACTCTCGCAATTTGGTCAGGACTTCCTTCAACTTATGAATATGTTGGGCTTCACACAGGTTGTTGCCTCTGCTACCCATGTTCATAGTCATTCACTCGACCTGGTTGTCCTCCTGGAAATGGAAGCCACTGACCTGGTGGTGGAACCGGTTGGATGGTCTGACCATTGCACTGTAAGTTTCAATTTCTGAGCTCTCCCATACAGGCCTGACCCTGTGGAGATGGTCAGATACTGCCCTTTTGAGGGATGTTACTCCCATTGGCCTCTTTGTGGTGCTTGACCTATCGGGATGTACGGATGTCAGCATGGGACCAGAACACCTAGTCCAGGCCTATAATAAGGCCATGGGTGATGCCCTGGATTCCATTAATCATGTCCGTGTTTGCCCCCCTCACTCTCTGCCTTTTATCCCCTTGGTTTGACGGGGCCTTGAGGGAGTTGAGGTGTGTGGGACGAAGGCTAGACAGTTGCTGGCAGAGATCTGCCATTGATGCCAACCGCCTGAGATTTATGGAACATTATCAAATCTATTAATCAACACTCTCCAGTAAGAAGGCAGAGTTCCTGTCCACGGAGATTGCCTTGGCTCATAATTGACCAACTCAGCTTTTCTGAACTGTGGACAGACTGTGCCATCCAGTCAGTCTTCAGGTTTGGAGATCATTTTCACAAGATAAGTGTGATGAGTTCGCTCAGTTCTTTGCCAATAGGGTGGCCAACATCACAGCTGAGATTCATTCAGTGCATTCTATGGGGGTTTGCAGTGGTTGGTGTAGAGTCACTACACCTCAGTCCTCTTGGGATCACTTTGACCAGCTGGCAATCAATGATGTTGTGCGGATTGTCCAAAGTATGCAGCCTACTTGCTGTAGTCTTGACCCGGGCCCTACATGCCTCATTTGGGGTCTGTAGATGTCATCATCCCTGTCCTGGCAGGGATAGTCTGGTGTTCTTTAGAGTAAGGTGAGTTTCCGAACTCCCCAAAGGAGGCGATGGTTACACCGCCCCTTAAAAAAATCTTCACTGGACCCAAACTGCCCTGCTAACTACAGACCAATCTCTAACCTTCCCTTTATTGGGAAGTTGATATAGAATGTTGTTGCTCTTCAGCTGGATAACCACTTAACCATCCATGACATCTATGATTCCCTCCAGTTCGGTTTTCATAAGAGGCATAGTACGGACACTGCTCTGGTTCAGGTGCTCCGTGATCTCCTGATTGCCAGAGATCAGAAGTGTCATTCAGTATTGGTCCTTCTTGATCTCTATTCAGCCTTTGACACCGTGGACTATGGGGGGCTGCTTGAGTGCCTGAGAGACATCTGTGGCCTGTCAGGAATGGCCCTCAGTTGGTTTAGATCTTTCCTCACTGGCAGAACTTAGAGTGTGGTGTCAGGGATTTATTCCTTGACCTCATTCTCTCTGCCATGTGGGGTTCCTCAGGGCTCTGTGCTGTCCCCAATGTTGTTCGTGGTGTATTTGCTGCCATTGAGAGACATCGTAAGATGATATTGGCTGCAGTTTCACTGTTATGCAGATGTTACCCAGCTCTACCTGTCTTTTGCCCCCGACCAGGATAGTGAGCTCTTTGTTTTTAATAGCTGCCCCGTGGAGCTCCAGGACTGGATGCGGGCCAGCTGGTTAAGGTTGAACCCTAAAGAGACTGAGGTGTTGGTGGTGGTGCCAGGTTGCGGGATAGAGAGGACAGGAGCATTGTCTGCCTCTGGGCTTTGGTTTGGGGGTAGCCAGCTACTGTCCTCTGTTCAGGTGTGGAATCTGGGCATGATATTTGATGAAGGGCTGACACTGCGTTCACAGGTGTCAGCTGTAGTCAAATCCTATTTTTACCATCTGAGGAACGTCGCCTGGATTAAGGACCTTGTTCCATCTCATGATCTTCCAATGCTGATCCACACCTTTGTGACCTCTCACCTTGACTACTGTAACTCCCTATAACTAGGGCTTTCAGGGGTTGATATCCGCCGCTTGCAGCTGGTGCAGAACACTGTGACCAGGTTACTGGTAGTGGTTTCCCGGAGCAGTCATATTATCCCTGTGCTGTGCGAACTGCACTGGCTACCTGTTCAGTGGTGGATCACCTTTGAGATCGGTTTACTGACCTACAAGACCCTACATGGTCAGGGCCCTGGCTACCTGCAAGAGTTCCTGGTTCCTTACTGCCCCATCTGACCCCTTCACTCAGCCAATGAGGGATTGCTAGAGGTTCCCAGGGTTTGATTGAAAACATCTGGTGCAAGAGCTTTTAGTTAAGCAGCCCTGACCCTGTGGCATTCTCCACCTCATCGGATTAGAGAGTGTCTGACCCTAGAGAGAGCTTCACAACTTATTTATTTAGCTGTGCTTTTGGACACTAGTGTATTTAATCTGTAACTTCATTTTACTGACTTATTTCAGATATTTTATTGTTCTATTTATGTTTCTTTTTATGTTTTTAACTTTGTACAGTGCTCTGATACTTGCTGAACTGCGTTTTATAAATAAATGTTGTTATTATTATTATTATGATTCCCAGGGTGTGTGGTGCATGTTTTGATGATGCGCCAGTGGTGTTATGCACCTCCTGGCAGTTGACGGAGGGGTAACCCTTTCTGTTGATATATATATATATATATATATATATATATATATATATATCACATCATCCCTTCTGGGCCAAGTGGTGTGCATATGGCTACATGGGTGCAGTCAATGGTTCTTATCACTCCGGGCTTGCATGCCACCCTGTGGAATTCCTGCATGCTTGCTGTACGCTCTGCCAGTGTGCTTGGGATCCTAATGTATTTTGAAGCATGTGGCAGCAGAGCATTGAGGACCTGTGTGAGGAGGTGTGATGTGGCTGACTGTGATATGCCAGCAGTTCCCCCACTGGTGTCTGGAAGGTGCCCGTGGTGAGCAGGCACATTACTGCTATCACCTTGGTCTCCACCATCATGGCATGACTCCTGCTGGTGGGTGCCTTCAACTCGTCATGGCACAGCTCACATAGCTGCCTCAGAATTGCCCTGTTCAGATGGTTCTGGCCCACTTTCTCAGTGTCCCTGTAATTCTCAAATGTGAGCCAGGCATGGTATTATCTGTGCTGGGTATACAGCTGCCGAGCCCTTCCTTGGCTATGTTACTGTTCCTCCCTCCTCCTCCTCATACCTCTCATCACCTGTACCATAAAGAATGGTCCTGCATTCATGGCCTATGCGCCCCTGGATTGCACATCTGCTGTGTGTGTGGTTGAGCCTCCTTTTATGTGCTCTCCTCTGTGTGGTGTATTCTATGAGCTGCTCCTCAGTTGCGCCATGTGTTTTGGCTGAATATGCCATTATGCAGCATATTCATGGGTAAGCCCCCCTGTACTTGAGCTGCATACAATACTGTTGCTCAGCGGCACAATGGATATTGCACTGTGCATTCCCGCTGGTTGAATATGGCTCCGGGGCTCATTTCTGGTTTGCACTGGAGCAATTTGGTTGTGCATTGCACAACTCCTCTGAATATCTAGCCCTCAATGTTAACAGTTAAATCAGAAATACCCCCCCTACACACACACCCACATTCACACACTCACACACAGTGACTGAGTAGATAGAAGCAAAAGCTAACAAAGTAATACTTGAACAATATTTTAAAAATTGCGGTCTAGAAACTGTTTTCGTTTAAGAGGCAACTTCAGTGATGTAGTTGCTATCTCATTAGTTTCTAATCTCAACTGTTTTGAATTTCAGGATTCCACCTGAAACACTCCACCTGTACTACCCTATTCAAGATAACAAAAGATCTAGCATCTGCTTTTGATGTTAGCCTCCACAGTAGTGCAACCTTCACTGATCCCACAAAGGCTTTTGACACTGGAGGTATATCGTTAATTCGGTGACTGAGATTGAGCGACTTAGATATGAGCAACTCAGTCTCAGCACCTGGAATGTGAGCTACCCTGAAAGGGTAGAGACTGGTGAAGAGGAAAGAGAATTGGAACCACAGAATGGGAATGGAAGAGGAGGGAAGGTGCGTGGGACGCTGTACAATGAGAGGCTGTTGTGCTGGTCTTGTGGCATGGTGGTGAGGGTGGCTGGCTACAGTAGGGAGGTTGCATAGTTTGGGGCTGGGGAGGAGCACAATATTTTGTGCTTTTGTAAGAGTGGGAGTAATCCTTTTTTTTTTTTGTAAGGTTATCCCCCCCTCCCTGACATGCACTCCCCTGGAGTAGGTTATTTTTTAAAGGGGGGCTGCAGTGGATGAGGGGTGTGTGGGGGGCACGGCCCCCACATAAATAATGTAAAGCAGTGTCACCTTACTTGTCTCACTTGTAGTGTACATTGCCATTTTGTTTTTTTGGCAACGTACACTCACCCTAACAGCGATCACGGTTTTACGATCACTATTATCACATGGAACCAACACTGGAGACGACAATGTACTCCTACAGAAATTGTATCATTCTGCAGGTTTATCCCACAATGCTGTACCCTAGCCCTAGCCATCTGGTCAGCAAAGCACAAATAGTACAAGTCATCTGCAAATTCTGTCCCCCAGCTCCTCAGCTTAAAGTCCATCAAGGATCCTTGGTCCTATGGTGAGCAGCCTCTCTGTAAATGATTTCCCATCAGTCTGAAAGGGTCACATGATGTTAATTTATCTACATATTGGTGACATCATTATCAATGCACAGTTTGAATTCATGTATGACCTCAACAGCACCCAAAAACCTTGATGAAGGCCTTTGAAGTCAAAGGGGCATTTGTTAGCTCTCCAGGCTGTCTGCACATTTTGGTATAGTATATATCAGGGCTGGCCATTTCCATTAGAACCCATTACATTGTGCATCTGACAGATTTCAAAAATTCTGATTATGATTCCATTCTGAGTCCAATTATGCCACTGGAAGCAGAAATGGTATTTCAAGTTCTCCATCCAAACATCCTGAAACATAAAACCACCCCCACCTCAGTATATACTACAGGCCCAGGTGATTCTGGCCTACCCCCTTACCCCACCTGTGTGCCCCCCACTCAATTGAAGTATCTCTTTCCAACAGTCCTTTGTAGACCTGGGCTGTTCCTGCCCTACCTCCTCTGTGAGCTGGGGGTCACTCAGGTGGTGGGCAGTGTCAGTCAAGTGGTCATTTCATTGATGATGGAGGCAAGAGGAGGGCCTAATTCCAATGGTTCCTCCTAATATTCATCTCCCTCCTTCCTCATCATGGCTGTCAACTCAGAAAGCAGCACCAACACCTCCTGTCACCTCGCTCCATTCCTTCTCAACTACAGTTAATGTCACACACAAGTCTGATAACTGACTGACCATCATGCAAGTGACTTAAGCAAGCAGTTGCACCAATGGCCATCACATTCTCCTCTTCTGACTGAGACAAGTCATTAATTAGAGCTCTTTGTGCATGCTTGGAAATCAATGTGCTGGGGCCAGTCCTCTTCAATGTCTTCATAAGTGACATTGCAGAGGGGCTGGAAGGGAAGGTATGCCTCTTTGCAGATGACACTAAGATCTGCAATAGGGTTGACACTGCAGGGGGGTAGAAAAAATGATAAGTGACCTAAACAACCTAGAGAAGTGGTCAAGAGTGTGACAGCTTAGATACATTGCAATGAAGTGCAAAATCATGCATTTGGGGAACAGAAATCCAGGTGAGGAATACACGATGGGGGTAGAGTACTGACAACAACTAAACTTGAAAGGGACCTGGGGTTAATAATAACAGATGACCTAAAGGTGACCAAGCAATGTGAGAAGGCTGTGGGGAGAGCAAGTGGGATGCTGATGTGTATAGGAAGATGTAGAACCAGCAGAAAACAGGAGGTGGTGATGCCACTGTACAGATCTTTGATGAGACCTCATCTGGAGTACTGTGTCCAGTTCTGGAGGCCACATCTAATAAAGGACATAGACAGAGTAGAGGCAGTTTAGAGAACGGCAACAAAAATGGTGCAAGAACTGCACCAGAAACCACATGAGAAGAGACTGAAATACCTCAACATTTATTCTCTGGGGAGAAGGAGGGAGGGGGATATTATAGAGACTTTCAAGTACCTCAAGGGTATAAATAAAGTACAAGAGGGCAGCATCATTCAGAAAAGAAGATGTGTAAGAACAGGGAGTCATAATATGAGACTAGATGGGGTAGACTCAGGGGCAATGTGAGGAAGTATTTTTTTCATGGAAAGGGTGGTGGATGCATAGAACAGACTCCCTGTGGAGGTTGTGGGGGAAAATGGTAGTTGAATTCAAGAATGCATAGGACAGACAGCAGGCAACCCTAGTGATAGGAAAAAGAGGGCAAGTCGCAGATCAATTAGGATCTGGGGGATATGCAGTAGGTAGGTAGGTAGGTAGGAAAATGGGCAGATTAGGTGGGCCAAGTGGTCCTTATCTGCTGTCAAGTTCTATGTTTCTATGTTCCTATACAGCAAACCATGTGCCAGTCACCTGGCCATCAGTAGATCTTGCCCCACTTCTACAGATGGCTACACAGGGAATTTTGTTGGTTGGACTTGTCAGCCTCATGGGCCACCTTGCTCCCATCCATCCTACTGATCTTTACTCCTGTCAGCCAATCACCTTAACTAAGGCTTACACTGACTTACATGAGGCTGTTGTGCTGGCTGGTGGTGGAATTCATGGGTGGCGGTACTGACCTGGTCAAGGGGACAATTTGAAAAATTTAGAATGATTGTAAGAAAGGGAGCAAACTTAAATGGAGTTTGACTTCTAGCATCTGACTATTCTCCAGGGTCAAGGATGCAAATTTAGAACTAGTGGTGACACGGCAAAAAGGGGGAGACTTCTCTGGGCTACCAGGCTACTATCCTCACAGATCCCACACAATCATGACTGGATGATGCCAGTGCACCCAATTTGCCAGTCAGTAGTTAGGCAGAGCAGTAGATCCTCCACTCCAGGACACAGCAGCAGCTGGGTGGTGGACTTTCTCTGATTCACTCACTGTTTAGCAGTTTTCAGCAGGTGGGGATGGGTTGTAGGTTAAGTCATGTTTTTATGTTTGATTCCTATTCTGAATCTGACTCTTTTTCAGAATTCTGATTTGATACTGAAAATACAAATTTTGAAAATATAAAAAACAGAATGCAGTATATCCAATTCCATCAGATGGGTTCCAAGCAACATATGGTACATGGATATTACTTTCTTAAAATTTTTGCTGCAATTCTTTTGAAACCACAAATAAATGTTGCAGCACAAAGAGCCACTGCTACCTAAAGAGCAGCGCTGATCTGACTTCCTTTTAAGACAGCACTATAATTATTGTTTCCTGCTTTAATGAAAGTCAAGCTTGGATTGATACAATCGCCCATTTCCAAAACAAGAGTAAAAGGATAAGAAAAGTTGGCCATTGGCAAATTTGGTTTCACTTCTATTCAGGCCCAATTAATTTAATTTGGTTTCAGTAATAATTTTGCCAAACCACTGTGAGTCCCAGTTAGTGCTGTGTAAAGTTGCAGAAATTTGCTCTGTGAAAAAGAAATCCATGAATTATGCAAAATCATGAAATGGAGGACTGCAATTTGTGTTATTAGCCAGGCAAATTGATTAAATGTGCATCGTTGATGAACGTGAATGGCAAATTCTTGAGTGAATCCCAAATACAAATTGTTTGATAATCCCCCTCCCCTACCCATTAAGAATAGTTTCCTTGACACCACTCTTGCACCCCCCCCACTGGTACCCTCCTCCCTCCACCCCAGTCCCAGTGAATTACAGCCAATACTGCTTCCTGATGCAAGGAGTGCATCCAAAACATGTACTCTCTTCTCCCAATCCAGGTGCCAAACCAATTCCGCCTGGCTCCCCCAACCCAACCCACTGTCATGTCAAGCACACCCAGATACAACCAACCTCACTCAGGTCCTCACTACCAATCTCCCCCCCACCTGCACCCAGAAAATCAACTTGCAATAAAGAAAATGGTCTTCCTGTGTAGAGTGTCTGCTCTGTTCGGTGTCTATCTCATAAGCGCATGAATGAACAGTGATGTCTTTTGCTCCTTGAAAAACCTGACTGGCTGAAAATTCAACCAAGCAGGTCTTATTAGGAGCAAAGACATTACCATTCATTCATTCATTCATGCTATTATGAGATGGACAGAACAGATGCTCTGCACCAGGGGTTTCTTTTTGCAAGTTGATTTTGTGGGTGCTGCTGGGGGAGGAGGGTTGTGCTGAGCAGATGGGGTTGAGTGGTGAACTGTGTGTGCTTTACGTGAATGTGACAGTGTGACTCAGGTGGGGGAGATGGAGGCACTCTGTTTGGTGTGGAGGTGGGAGAAAGGGATTACATATTTTGGAAGTACTCTTTGCATATGCACACAGGCAGGATGCAGTATCATCTGCAATTTGTCAGGACAGGAGGAGAACGGTGCCAGCAGAGGTGGGAGGGTGGTACTAAGGAAGTTAGCATTTTTGGGAGGGGGTAGTTTTACAGCACAGTAGGTGGATAATTTTTTTTTTAAGTTTTAATATTTAAAAAAAAAAAAACATCCAGCAAAGTTTGTGCATCAGCTGAGAAATTCACGAATTCCATGCATTGCAAATTTCTGTGAATGTGCACCAACTTCTCCACTGGATTAAAAATTTACAACATCTCTAGTCCCAGTGCAGTACACTGCAACTGTCATGGGGTAAAACAGAATACAATTTGGGGGAAATTAAAATCCCGAAGGTCAGTAATGAATGTTAATTACTCTGGTGTCCCTGTGGCAGGTGGTCTTGACATACACTGCTTGAGACTGATGTGTTTGTGGTGGTCTGATGGAGCCTGCAACCACTAAAGCAACAGTTATACTGCCTGCTGAAATATAGTCATAAATATTTATTGCTGACCACAAGGCTTATATCCCTTTACTTTACATATATTTGTCTATGCTTTATGTTGAACTCAGCAGATACATGTAGAGGAGGAGAAGCAGGAAAGCCAAAGAGATAAAATAATACTAAGCTGGCTAGTAAGGAGCTATGAAGTATGCTGTCACTCTTCATGTTCTGGGATCTCGCAGAAGATGGTTCTGTGTGATGCACATTATGAATAATCAGATGATGATGATGACAATATCATAGCCATGGTATCATTATAAAGATCTCAGAAGATGTCTGTCAATGGTGTCCATATGCTGCTGCTGCTTAGAGTGGTGAACCCAACTGTGTTAGTGATGTCAGTACCAGTGGAGTACCAGGAGGCTTGGCATCAGGAGGTGTGGGTGTAGAAATAGCACAGTAGATGTAATTTGGTGGACATGTTAATCAAATCAATAATTAAAGTTGATTTGTGGTATTTGAGTTTGAGAAAGACTAAGAATTTGAGATTCTCTGTATCATACCTTGAGAGATGAGTCAAGGAAATATCCCCTGTTGTACTAGAATATTTTTTCTGAAGCAACAAATGTTTTAGGTAATCTGAGAAAAAATAAAGCTACTTTAGCCATGTCAGGCAAAATGACTTGTCTGCCTTGCCAGAACTGGGCTGGATCAATAGTTCTGCTAGACATGGCTGTGCAAAAAAAACATGCACAACGAACTCAGGTGACTATGAATCATTCTCTAAAATGTCTGAGCAACACTATTTTACATTATCCAAAAGCTCCTTAGCTTCCTTTGGCATCTGAGAGTCATCACTATCAAAGTCTGCAATGTCATGCTCATGCCTGGTACAGGCATCACAAGAAGACAGATGAGAAGGAGTAGAAGTAAAACCAGGTGGTTACGCATTCACATTCTTGTTGGTTTCTTCAAGCTGTTTTTTCTACTCTGGCATACATGTATGCAACAGTTTCTGTTTGATGTTCTCCATTCACCCAGTGGGAATGAATATATCTTTAATCTGAGATTCACTACTGTTGCTTGGGTAAATTCTGTGTCCAATCTAATGCCTTAAAACCTGCCTGCAAGTTGTGTAAGAGACATCTGCCCCACTTCTTTACTGTATATGGCATCTTGCTACTGCTGAGAGGAATCAGAGGACCTAGTGGGGTTACCTTCCACCACCACCATCATGCTTATCATAAGCACCACCAACAGGGCTGCCATGTGACAACCAGCATTGTTTTATTGGTTAATTGTGGAAGATCTGACATTCTGGCATATCTGATTTTCAAGTATGGTAGTAGCAGTTGATTTGGCAAGTTTATTTCCAAAATCTCTGGCGAACTCTAAGGAGAGTTTCATGAGATTTCCTACATCACAGGCAATTCCAAACATCTTTTTCTTTAGGTTTCTCTGTAGAATCTCAAGAGATAACTTGCTGAACTGATGGCTACCACTGTAGACTCAACTTGGGGAAGACCACACTAGGGGTTGCTGATTCTGTTCTGGAATCTTTGGCTGCCTTTTAGTATTGTTGCAGAATTGGAATCAGCTTCTGCAGCATATGCCACTGCACCATGAAAGATGTCAGCCTCAGTCAACTTTGTCAAACTCCATAGCTCCGAACAGAGCTGTGTTCCTCTAGTCTTTTCACCATAAAAAATAATGGAGTTCCCCCATCTGAAAATATGTTTTATTAAGTAAGGCTAAGGAGCAATTTGCTTTTGCTAGTTATGATGAAAGAGCTTGGCATGTTTGGTTACTGATGGAAATATTTGGTAATATCTGTACAGCTTCAGGTCTTGTTTTACTGTAACTAAGCATGTTTTTCAAGCACATGACTCATCACATGATTAAGTGTGTATGCAAAACATGGTACAGCAGAGCCAGTCAGAATGCAATTCTGTAATGTGCAGTAAATGAAATGTCACAAAATAGTGTATAACAAAAGGGCTTAATCACCATACGAACATACATAATTTCCCAGCAGATAAAGGTCTAGAGGTCTATCAAGTCTGCTTGAATGTGCAGCTAGCACCCCTTATTCTGCAGCTGCCCCTCCCTTCCACCCTTCCCCTTCATTAACCCTCCCTCTTGTCCTGTCCCATCCCCTTTAGAAGTAGTCCACTGTTCTACTGTATACCACTTCTGCAGGTAATGCATTCCACCCAGCCACCACCCTTTCTGTAAAAAAGTGTCTCCTCATCTCTCTCCTGAACCTTCCTCCAGTCTCATATCATGGCCCCTGGTGTCCCTCCCCTCCCTTACTTTGAACAGCCCCTCTGTACCTGTCTTGTTTATTCCTTTCATGTACTTAAAGGTTCCAGTCATGTCCCCCCTGTCCCTCCTCTCCTCCAGTGAGTACATGTTCAACTCCCACAACCTCCTCTCATATGATAAGTCCCCCAGCCCCTTGACCATCTTTGTCACCCTGCACTGCACCCCCTCCAGTAACTTAATGTCCCTCTTCAGGTACGGGCCCCAGTACGGCACGCAGTACTCCATGTGCAGTCTAACTAATGACCTATACAGTGGCAGAATCACCTCCTTCCTCCTCGAGGGTATACCCCTTGCAATACAACCCAGCATTTTGTTGGCCTTTGCAGCTGCCTTCCTACATTGTGCCGAGTTGTTCATTGACCCTGTAATGAGCAACCCAGATCCTTCTCCTCCTCTGTCTGGGCTAGCTGCACTCCCCCAGCTGGTAACTCCTCCTTGGGTTCTTCATCCCAAAATGCAGCATCTTGCACTTTTTGGCATAAACCACAGTTGCCAGATGTCTGACCAGGTTTCAAGCTTTGCCAGACCATCCTGCAACCCATGCCACCCCCTAGGTCATCCACCACTGCTCCTACCTTGGTATTATCAGCAAACTGACTGATCTTGCTCTTGATGTCCCATGATATGTCTGCAATAAATATCCCAAACAACACTGGTCCCAACACCGAGCCCTGTGCAACACCGCTTGTCACTACCCTTGGGTGTGATAGCTCCCCACCCACCACCACCCTCTGTTGCCTTCCCTGAAGCCAGTTTCCTACCCATCTCACCAGCTTTGCACCCGCCCCTGTGCCTACTAACTTACTTCCCAGCCTTCCATGTGGCACCGAGTCGAATGCCTTACTGAAGTCCAGATACAGGACATCCACTGCATGTCCCCTGTCCAGTTGCCTAGTTACCCAGTCATAGAACTCCACCAGGTTGGTTTGGCAGGATCTGCCCCATATGAAGCCATGCTGTCTGCTGTCCTGCAGTCCTTTGACCTCTAGGAGGGCCACCAGCCTCTCCTTCAGGATTGTCTCCATTAGCTTACCCATGATGGATGTGAGGCTCACTGGTCTGTAGTTTCCCAGTTCATCCTTGGGGCCACTCTTGTGGAGCGGCAACACATGAGCCATCCTCCAGACCTGAGGTACACCACTTATTATACTGTTCCCTGCAGCAGATGGCAGCATTTTGCAGTAGTACTGCAAGGTAATGTACTGCATTGCATTCTGGCTGACACAGCTGCACATGACTTAAATTTATCATTTATCACCTTCAGCATGTTACCACTACTGTCCTTTACAAAGATGCCCACATCAAGATTTTTAGGTTATATCTAGATGTCTAGCAGTGGTTGGAAGAACTACAGAATGTGTTTCTCACTGTGCCACTCATATAGTACTGACACATTAAGAAACACAATTCTTCTGTTGCTGAGCCATTGTGAAGATGTTTCAATATAAATCCTGCAGGTGGTGGTGGCATCATGCAAATGGTGGGGTGTTCAGTTTGGAGACATACCAATAAGCAGTGAGACGAAAGGGGCATTGATTTGAACTACTATTCCAGATATCACTTGTGAAATGCACGTGACATGCTCTGCCTCCTTCAGAAGTCACTATCTGTACATATGAACCATATCTAAACATGCACAATGAACTCTGGTGATTATGAGTCTTTCTCATTCTGGGGGGTGGGGGGCATGATCATGTTTGTGGGGGCATGGGGAGCACAGTGGGACTTTTGCCACAGTGCTGTGGAGTAGGCATCCATCAGATGGCACCGATGGATGCCCCTTAGAGCATCTCTGAGATGCTCTAAGTTAGCTCCACTAGTGCAGTTCCTGGATGTGTGGTAGTGGGTTATGGCAGCTGCTTTTCTGGAATAGGGTGCAGTTATTGCTGTAACCAACCCTTACACCATGTTGTTGCATGTTGTGGCATAGTGGGTGGTGTATGAGTTGGCATACCCTGCAGCTGACACGGCACAAGGCGCCTTTTGGAATACGGAATGGCATAAAGCATGGCACAGGTTGCAACGTATGCCATGGGGTTTGGCATAACTTGGCTTGTGCCGGTGAATGCCATCTTGGAATTGGTTCCCAGTTCTCAGTAGAGGAGCTTAAGTGTTATTTACATAAAGCGAATGCTCATTTGAATGATTATAAGGAGGAATTAAGAGCCATTAAACTGAAGAAGTGTAAATGGGAGCTCTTTTGCATTTGTTGCACCAACAGTATGGAATAATATTCCTGCACAAATCAGAAGTATGGGAAATCATAAGTTGTTTTCAAAGACACTTAAAGTACATTTCAGGGATTTATCTAAGTGTGATTGCTTTTAGGAATTGTTTTTATTATGACGTGGAATTTGTATTCCTATTTATGTAATTGTATGTAATGTGAAAGTTGTTTATGGTGTTATGTATGTATTTTTTTATTTACCACGGGTTGTACCTAAAAAAGGGATGGTATCCCAGACTGCTTATCCATATACAAATAAAAATCAAATCAGTTTGAAAGACTATGAAGAGAACCAGGTATATACATATGATAAAAATAAAATGGGATATGACACTACTTACAGACATAATTTGGACACTGACTCATCTGCACAATCCTCAGGCAGTGAGGCAGAGGGTATACCCACACCTAGGGGCAGACGTGGGCTTTTTTTGGCAAGGGGGGAGTTGGAGGCCTGAGATCCTATCAGGGCAGACAAAAATGGAGATACCAAGACACACAAGGCCCCATGAGAGGATCTACTGGGGGACACGAAGAAGAAGCAGGACCCACAGGAGTCATAGAAACAGACAAAAGTACAGGGCAAGAAGAAACATGAAAAGAAGCAGGCAGAAGTACACCAAGACAAGAAAGCCACTCAATACCAAACCCTGAAAACCAACTAGTTTTTAACATTTCAAGTAGGACACTCACACCCCTAGAGAATGAAGTGTTATACATGGGACTGTCATTCTGTCCTCACAGCAGAATCAATAAATTTGAGCTCAAACTTGATTAAAATAGCTTTTTTTAGGAAGCTCAAGCTTAGATATTTTCTGCACACCCAGCCTGAAAAAACAGAAAGGGGTGTGGAAGAACAACAAAAAAGATGGTTTTGAGTAAGAAACTGCATTTAAAATCTAGCCTCATTCCCCAGGGTGTGCCATGCATGATTGAAACATATATTAATGTAGTCAACAGGGACATGGAACTCTTGTTACAGAAAGAAAGAAAGAAATACTGACAGACGAACTAAGTTTCATCTTACAGGGGCACAATATGGAGCATCAAGGAATCTAGAAAATGTCCCTAACATCATTGTCAAAAGTGCAGACAAGGGTGGTGGCATAGTCTCATGGACTACAAAGATATAAATAAATTACATAAATACAGGGCTATGTGTTTAACACTACTAGAAGATAGTAGAAACTATTTGACTCTACCAGGAGATCCTACTGTCAAGATTAGAGATCTAGTGGGTAGTATTCTGAAAAATGCAAGAGAAAATGAATGGATTACTAATTGGGAGCAAAACTCTTTATTTATGAACACTCCATCCATTCCCATTTTTTATACCCTCCTGAAAATTCATCAAGATTTACATAATCCACCAGGAAGGGCGATTGTTTCTGGCATTAATTCAGTACTGGAACCATTTTCAATTTACATTGACCATCACATTAGGCCCTTTGTAGAATATACCAACACATACGAATAGGATTCCACAGACATTGTAGAACTAATAGAAGCTCAGAATGACACCGATCGGGATGTCATGAACTGCCAGCAAGTAACATGTGACCTTAAAGATCTATACAACTCCATCCCACATAGGGATTGTTTCCAGGCATTAGAAACACTGCTAGAAAATCAGAGGGTGAAAGTAAAACCCCAAATTCTTTGTTTTGCCTCAGGTGGACCCCCACCTGAGGCAAAACAAATGTGCAGATGTGCAGGTCAAATGTCTCCCAGGAGCATCTGCTTGAAGGGACACTGACTGAATAGTCAATATAGTTAAAAAGGAAGAAGAGGGCTCAAACATTCTGGTCCACCTAGAAACCAATGACCTTTCTAGCCAGTCAGTCGAGGAGGTTAAAGAGCATGTTGTGCAGCTCAGTGATAAATTAGTTTTGTTTTCATCCAGCTTTGCATTCTCCAAGATTCTGCCTGTTTGGGAAAAGGGGAAGAACAGGAAGAAAATCAGAAAGAAAGAGATAAGTGAGGTCAATGCATGGCTCAAGGACTGGTGCCACACAAAGGGGCACCACTTCGTTGGAAACTGGGGCAACTTCTGGGAAAGGGAGTTCTTCAAATTCGACAGCCTCCACCTGACTAAAGATGGAGTCAGAGCACTGTGTCAGAAATTTGACGTCCACATAGGACATTTGAACTGGTGGGAGGGGAGAAGATGGTAGTTCTAGGAGAAGCACACATAGAGCCTTCTGTCTCTCCCCCTCCAGCTAGCACCAAATCTACACACTCCAGGATAGCAAAAGCAGATAGCTAGGAACATAAAACCCTTTCTGGTTCCAGTGTTGACCATCACAATGGAAAGGGAGGAACCATAAACAGGGAAAACTACAAAGAGATGAACAATAAGATCAAGGGAGGCATGCCAAACAAAGCGACACAGCAAGAGTAGTCAGCACTATACCTCAATGCATGCAGTCTTGCTAACAAGATGACTGACCTCACTGCTACAATAGCTGAGGCAGGACTAGACTGGGTGGTCATGACCAAAACATGGTTCACAAATAATCATGGTTGGGAGGTGACTATCCCGGGGTACAACTTGTTTACAAGAGATAGGACTGGAAAAAGGGAGGGGGGTAGCTATTTATGTTAAGGATACCATCAATGCTACAGAAATGCAGCAGGCACTAGGGGAAACAGATGATCTTTGGATCACAATAGGGGCTGGAAGCGGGAAACCCATTCGGGTATGAATAATCTACAGACCCCCAAATCAGGAGGAAACCAGGGATAAGGAAATCCTGGAAACCATCCTCTAGATGTCAGGCAAAGGGGACATGGTGCTGGTGGGGGATTTCAATCTGCCAGACATAGATGGGAATTCCCACACAGTGGCATCACAGAAGAGCAGGGAATTCCTAGTCACACTACAGGAAGCAGGCCTAAGTCAACTAATGACATCACCCACAAGGGGTAATGTGGTTCTAGATGTGATATTTACAAATAGCGATAGGGTTATGGGTGTTGAAGTAGGGAACCACATGGGCAACAGTGATCATAACACGGTATGGTACAGGGTAAAAAGGACTGTAGAGTCCACACACTCCAAACTGAAGGTCCTTGACTTTTGGAGGGCAGACTTCACAAACATGAAGGCCTGCCTAAGAGACAACCTTAGTAACTTGACAGAAGGGAGTGTTGAGGAATATTGGACAAGGTTGAAGGATGCAATAACCATGGTCACATCACAATGTGCCCATCAGGTTAGTAAGAACAAAAGGAGGAAAACCCCACTAGGGTTTTCCAAGGAGGTGGCAACCACGGTGAGAGAAAAGTGCATAGCCTTCAAAAAGTACAAGGAGTCGGGGAATGAGGCAGACAAAACAGAATACTGTATAAACATGAACTAAAAGAGACAGGGAAAGTGATAAGAAATACAAAGGCTCAAACAGAGGTTAGGATAGCCCAGGAAGCAATAAGTATAACAAAACCTTCTACAGGTACATACGTGAAAAAAGGAAGACCAAAGGGGGCATTGTTAGAATCACAAAAAAGACAAACAAACCACAAAGCAAGATGGGGAGAAGGCAGAGGCACTCAGTGAGTACTTCTGTTCAGTTTTCACACAGGAAGCAGATGGTAACGGACCAACAGTAGTTATAAAGAAGTGTCCAATTGAAGGAATAGACATGGGTCCCTTCACAGAGGAAAGGGTCTTGGAGGAAATAGACACGTTAAAGGTAGATAAAGCTATGGGGCCAGATGGGATACACCAAAGAATACTGAAAGAATTAGAGAGGGAACTGGCAGCCCCCTTAGCAGTGCTGTTCAACAAATCATTAAGGAGTGGGGAGGTGCCAGAGGATTGGAAGAGTACAACAGTAGTACCACTCCACAAGAGTGGAAGCAAGGAACAGCCAGGTAATTACCATCCAGTTAATCTAACATCAGTCATAGGAAAACAGATGGAGTCCCTGCTGAAGGAAAGAATCATAGCTTTTTTGGAGCAAACTGGTCAGCTCGACAAAAATCAAAATGGTTTCATGGCAGCGAGGTCCTGCCAGACAAACCTGGTTGATTTTTTCAATTGGATCCCCAAAACAGTGCATCAGGGTGGGGCAGTGGATGTGGTTTACCTGGAGTTCAGCAAAGCTTTTGACTCTGTTCTGCACTAGAGACTAGTCAAAAAACTGGAGAACATGGGAATTGGGCCCGAGGTTACAAACTGGGTTAGAAACTGGTTACATGGGAGAACTCAGAGAATATTCATAAATGGCTCTCTGTCTATGGAGGGAAGGGTGACTAGTGGGGTCCTGCAGGGCTCAGTTCTGGGGCCAATCCTCTTCAACATATTCATCAACAACATTGTGGATGAACTGGAGGGAAAGGTGTGCCAGTTTGCAGATGACACCAAAATCAGCAACAGGGTAGACACAACAGAGGGACAGCAATGCATGGAAGCTGATCTCTGAAAACTGGAGGAGTGGTCTAAGACCTGGCAACTGAAATTCAGTGCCAAAAAATGTAAGGTAATGCACCCGGGAAAGCGTAACCCAGGGAAACTGTACTTAATGGGAGGGGAGCAGCTGGTGGCTACTAGGCATGAGCGAGACCTAGGGGTGATCATACCAGATGACCTCAAGGTCAGCAGACAATGTGAAAAGGCAGCACTAAAGGCTAGTGGTATCCTGGGATGCATAGGGAGGGGCATCACGAGCAGAAGGCATGAAGTAATCATGCCCCTGTGTCGGTCCCTGGTCAGGCCTCACCTGGAGTACTGTGTCCAGTTCTGGAGGCCACACCTCAGGAGGGACATAGATAGGCTGGAGATGGTACAGAGAAGAGCAACAAAGATGATGCAGGGCTTGCATCAGAAACTGTATAAGGCAATACTAGATGACCTCAAATTATACTCCCTAGAACAATGCAGGAATCGTGGGGACATGATGGAAACATTCAAATACCTTAAAGGCAACAACAGGGTGCACATGCAGAACCTCTTTCAGGTAAAGGACTATAGCAGGACTAGAGGGAACAACCTTCGACTTAAGGGAGGAAAGTTCAGAAGCAATATGAGGAAATTTTTCTTCACAGAATGCATTGTGGAACCATGGAATAGCCTGCCAGAGGGTATGGATGGGAGCAAAGACAGTGGGGGAATTGAAGCAGGCATGGGACAGACACTGTGGGATACACAAGCAGGCAGCTAAGTAAGGGGATAGGAAGCCAAGGGCAGATTTGATTGATCATACCGTCCCCATCTGCCAACAACTTCTATGTTTCTATGTTCTATGGCAGAAATAGTTTTAATACAAAATTTCTTTTGATTTGAAAAACACTATTTTCTCCAGATGCAGGGGACAGTGATGGGGTCCAGTATGGCACCATCCTATGCTAACATCTTTATGGATAGATTTGAGAGCATATATATATTCAGTGACAGGAATATCTACAGTAATCTCGTTTGTCTTTGGAAATGGTTCATTGATGATATTATATGTATTTGGACTGGCAGTAATGAAGCCTTAATGTCATTTAATGTCTATTTAAACAATTGCTCAGAAAACCTGATTTTCAACATGACAAATAGTCAGCGAGAGATCCCATTTTTGAATTTACTAGTATATAAGCAGGAGAACAGACTAACCACCAGATTATTCAAAAAGCCTACAGATAAGAACTCTCTACTCAGAGCTGACAGTTACCACCCTAGAAAACTGAAGGACTCCATCCCCTACTGACAAATGATTGGGGACAAGAGAAACTGTACAGAACCAGAAGAATTTAAGAAGGCAGCAGACGAGATGGGGGAAAGATTTATTCAGAGAGGGTACAGTAAAGATATTATTGTAATTTTGAAACAAAAGATTAACAACCAGGAAAGAAGTACGTTGTTCTTTAGGAAACAGGATAATGCTAATATGGAGGGACAGAAACACATAGCTTTTTCCACAATATACAATTATTCATTCTTTGACATAAAAAGAATTATGAACAACACTGGGAAATACTTAGAGCCAATCCATCCAGAGCCACAGTGTTCGAAAATCCCCTATGGTCATTCCCAAAAGGAATAGAACCCTGGCCAATAGATTAGTTAGGACTGAGCATCAGATTCCAGAAACTAGACCTACGCATTTTATGTCCTCTTTAGACATAAGGGGAAACTACCAATGTGAGCACTGTACACACTGCAATAATATCTACAGGGTTAAAGAGATTAGGAACACTGCTCATGATGAAGACATAACAATGCAACAATTTATTAGCTGTCAAACAGATGGAGTAGTATATTTCCTGAAATGTCTCTGCAACAAGATCTATATAGGGAAAACTGAAAGACAGCTAAATAGTAGAGTGGGGGAACATAAGAGCAACATTAGGAGACTGGGCCTAACATCACCTGTAACGAGACATTTCATTGAAGCACAACATCAACTGCCTTATCTTAGATTCTTTGGTCTGGAAAAAGTTGGCCCCGTTCCAAGAGGGGGGATTATAGAACACAACTGTTGTTAAGAGAAGCCTATTACATTGACAGATTTGAGGCCACCAATCTCAAATATTGGCTGAATGACAGCATATACTGGCAGGCCATCATTTGACAGTAAGGACTGTTGCTTAAGGCCTACTTGCTTTAAGCTTGAAGAAGATTTTGGTTCTAGACATGAGAATACATTGCTAAACAACAAATGACAATAATAGCTTAATTTACACAACAGACAGTGATTTGGGGACCTCGAATGTCTGTAGCCTGCTAGTCTGAAATATGAGGACAAAGGTCTATTCAGCACAGTAAATATAAAATATATTAATAATGACAGATATAGATTGCTGGTAGATTAAGCTTCGGCAGCCTTCCCCTCAGATAGCCTGGGGACACCAACACCACACTCATTAGGGAGGAGTGTTGTGTATCTCCTTAACACTTAGGAGAATTATTTGCTTAGAGAACACAGAATAGTGTATAAAAATTTGCTCATGACTCCACTGACCTTCTATGGTGGAATTACTTGGAGACACTGCACCCCTTCAGGGGCGGATTGTAGATCACCTTACTATTGGGGAGAATTATTAATTTAGAGTTTATAAAATAATTTGTAAAACATTCTCATGACCACATTGACCTTCCATCGTGAAAATGCAGGGCAACCTAGCCTCGGTTCGGGGGTGGGGGTTGGGGTATAGATTGCATTGGTATTTAGGAGAACTATTTATTTAGAGTTTTAGAGTTTACAGAATAATTTGTAAAAACATGCTCATGATCACGTTGACCTTCCATTGTGAAAGTGCAGGGCAACCCAACCCCGACAGGTTTAGTGGCCAGTTTGTTCCCTTGTTTTAGTTCTCCTTTCGACTTTAAAAAATGTGAAGACCACACACTTACATAGTAGTCATTTTTTGAGTGCATGTACAAAAGAAAAACTTTTATGTTGATTCACTCCTGCATAAGTTTATGATAGAGATGACTGAGGCAACATGGGGGCTAATTAAAACAAAGGATGTTGCACTGTTAGAACTCAGAAGACACTTGGACCAGTTCATCCAAGTACTACAAATTTGCAGGTCAGGCACCCAGGGGTTTTCCACCAGGCTTCTTTGTTCTGGTGGTTTCCCCTTTTGAGCACATTTGCTTAAATAATCTAAAACTAGAGAAACCCCTAATGCACTTTCAAGAACTTTTACTAACTGTAGAAAACTTTCATTAGCTTTTGGGGTTGCTAAGTAACATTTATCCATTGCTCTATGAGTCACACAGTCATGTGATGGTTACTGCCCAGTCACGTCCAATCACTTCTGCAGCAGAATCTTTAAAAGTAACTGTGTAGGAGATCCAGTTCAACTCCATTAGAAAAGAGAAGTGGGAGCCAACCGTTTCGTTGAGAAAGCCATTCCATTCAAAAGTGAGTACTGCTCAAAGAAGCTTAAAAGTAAATATTGTTTAAACAGAATGTACTGTCATTCAAAGGAAGAGAGTCAGCAAAGGATGCCAGAAAACTGAAAGTAGTAATTACCTTTGAAAACATAGGGAAGCTGTAGCAGTCTCTCTCTTTTGTTAAAAAATGAACTGTGAAATTGCTATGCAAATGTATTCGTTCAGTTAACCAGTAAACGAGTGACACACACATATATATGTATATATATATATATATATATATATAGATAGATATGTATATATATGTAAATATATATATATGCAAGCTAAAGTAAATATAGTGAATTTAGGATAATGACACGCTCACTATTTGTCACTGTTTTGCTGCATAATTCATGAGGAGATGCCCTAATTAAATGAATAGCATTTGGGAGACTATAACCATTTGAGTATTTGAACATTTAATATAACCTGCATTCATTTTGAAGTCAGCAGCAAGAACAGAATTCATAATGATAGGCTAAAGAAAGAATGTTGATGGTTTACCTTGTGCATTTTACTTCATTATTTCTTTAGGAAAGATATACCCTAAAAGAATGCTAAGGAAATATTAACAGATTTCAACTGTCCTTGACTGAAAAGTGAACATAAATAAATGGTAACTAGAGATACATATTTAAGCATTCAGTAATGATACCTAAAGACAGATTGTAACTTATAACTGGTTTATTTAGACATTATACTGACTTCTCTCAAGAAATATGGGCACCACTAAAAATAATCTGAAATATGGAAAGCATTTTTTTTGAATAATATGATAAGATACACTTTTATGTTTGATTCTGAATTTCGCATCCTCTCATTTTCTGATTTGGACAATATTTAATTTGGCATTTCTGTTTTTTACACAGAACTATATAGGAATGTAATTTACTATTGAGGATTTAAACTATACAAGTCACAGTGAAGCAACCTATTGTGAGGTTATTTGTTCCAAGTCTAAATTTATATATTTTTTGTACTTTAAAATTGTGATAATTATATTTATGTATATATTTTTGATGTTCTCTAGTTCAGTGCCTTATCACTAATGAAGGATCATAATCTGAAATGTTTGATGTGGGCACTGTACATAATTAAATCTAAATGTCTATATGAATGAAACTACCTATTAAATGAGCTTTATACACTTTGGGTGAATGGGCTCCATCATTACCATATCCCTCTATCTAGTATTATACAATGGGCACAGAACAAAACACAAAATCCTGTGTTCTGATTGATTTGTTGGCATCTTTTCACCAAGATAAATCCTCCAGTGTACCCACTGGAAAAAGTGCCAGCCACCAGTCAGCTGCAGCAGAAATCCCCACAGAAATCACTCCAACCAAGTCAAATCCAGCAATTGCAAACACAGAAATGAACGGCAACATCCACATTCGTATAACTACAAAGCACCACCGGCTTCCACTCTCAACCCTTGAGCCTCCAATAGTTGGTGAACCACTACTAAAAACAACAAGCAAACAGTTCCAAACCCATATTGTACCTAAACTGCTCAGAAGTCCTCAAATTCTCCACCCATGAACAGCTCCACGCAGATCACCTCTGAATGATAAAATCAACTTCCTTCCCACATTCTCATCCCCATTGCTGTGCCTGCATCTACTCCAAAAACCGAACGCTCCACTTCCATCAATAATTTATTTGGATCTTCTGTCACATCAAAATGTTAACAAATCCTAAACAGCAGTGGCATTTTTTAATGAAGAATAAGGCCACAAATGTACACAGCCATGACACCGTGTGCACGCATACATATGCATTACCCAGTTATGCATACACACATGACCACTATCGACGGTCAGCTTTTGGGCATCAAATCTATAACGTTCAGTGCTCGTTTTTAATTTAAAAACACTTTCTCCACTCAGCTCGACAAAGTGTTTGAAATCCCTTGCCAACATTGCCAACTCTGCCTCTATCTTCAAAAGCAGCTGCAGTAACCACCAACGTGTCAGCTCCAGTAAGCTCAAGCACTCAAACAAGGCACTATTTTTGGGGGTGTAATACTATTTCCCACAATATTACAATACTATATACAAACAAAACAAAACTAAAAATAAAATCCTAAAAAAAAAAAAATTCTACCATTGTATAATAGCAATATACCTCTCCAAAGAGTGGGCATATGGGTGGATTTATCACTTCTTGTGTGGTTAAGTCACTCGGCTCCGCCTCGTGACCAAACCACACCAGGCATGGTAAATTCACCCACATACTCACTCCCTGTCATGGTATACTGCTTATTTAGCCTTGATTTGGTAAGGAGCTACTCCCTTATTATCACTTTTTCTGTTTTTACTGAGGTTCGCTGGGTTGGAACCTCTTCTTTTGAGAATCCTTGCTTAACCACTGTTGCTACTTAATAACTGCAATCTGATAAATTCCTACACCAGCCACTTAATCTTACCGTGGGTCCTACTCACTTACAACGCGTTAATCTCTCCTCCACCTAAAGTCCCAGAAAATCAGTATCTCTATTGGCTCTCCTTACACTGGCTACTGAACTGCACATCATAACCTGTCAACCCCTCCTGTCCCTGACATCTTTCTCTCTATATCTACCTCTCTACATATGGAATCTCTGACTCTGTAACAGACTCCTCTGCAGTTGTCAGATTATTCATTCATACTAAGGGCTTCCCAAGTCTCTCAGCCCTGCAAGACCTGGCCCTTATCCCTTTCCCTACATAAAGTCAGGTCCCAAGTCTGTCTCTTCCCTCATCCACGCTCCCCACTACCATGCACTCACTCTCTCTTATCTCTCTCTGCTTTCTCCTCTATAGACCTTCCCTCCCCTCTACTCCCCTCACCATCCCCCTCCACTTCTTTGTAAACCCCCTCAGTCTGCCTACCCCTGTCCTCCCCTATCCTCTCCCCATACTCCTCACATGTCATTTACTGCTACACCCTCCCCTCCTTCCCTTCCCCAGCCTGACCTGCAAACTCCATATTGCCAGGTCCCCTGTTTTCCCCTTCCACTTCTCCTCCACCCCCAACTCTCAGCACATCCCAGCTGCCTATCCACCCTCTTCTTCCTCCCTCCTCACCTACTCACTCAAGCTTGCTTTCATCCTCTTCACTACTTTTTGAGGACCTCCTTCATTTTGTCCACCTCTCCTCATCTCCTCTCTATCCATGCACCTCCAAAAGATCTAAGTGCCCTCCTTCCAATTTTCCCTCTACCTACTCCTCTTACTCCTCTCCATGAATGTTGAAATTAACCTAGGTCCCCCACCCCTTCCCACACTCCCTCTGTTGCTGCCAAAGGGCCAATGCATCCTCCACCTAAATGCGAAAAGCATCCTATCCAAAATGGATGCCCTCAAAGTCTGGGTCACCCTACATGCCCCTGGTGTTCTGTGCATGACTGAATCATGGCTCTCTGCCAGGATTCCAGCCTTATCCCTCTCTATCTCTGATTTCAACCTATACCGTCAGGACCGTGGTAAGCGCGGTGGCAGTGTAGCCATACAGTATACACCAGGCAGTCTCTATTGTGCTCCATCTCTCTCTGAGAAGCCCACCCCTCCTCCCATAAGCTTCTCATTGTCCTGCGTTCCCTTCCCTCCACTCTCCCAATCTATATTGGTGTACTATACATCCCATCAAAAACAGCCCATGACACCCTTGTTGACTGCATCTCCTCCATCTCCTCCCACACAGGTTGACACATCATTGCACTTTATATGAGAAATCTGTATGTTTACTGCTATTTGCACTTTGTAATCTTAGAACATTGACTTTTTTACATAAAATTCAGTTAGAATTTGTACCGAACAGTGTTTCAAGTCTATTCCCTAATAAAATTAATTCTACCTGCACTAAATCTAGTATTAGAAACCAGTTCAAATTACCTTTTTTTTAACAAACTTTGCACAAAATTCGATACTGTTTAAAACTACTAGGTTATACAATCATTTACCTAGTAAAATTACAAATTATAGAGTTGTTGGTTTCACTGGATTACTCAAACAAAAGCTATTTTCTGATGTTGCTTGTAGTTGTTTAAATTGATTTTTTATTGAAAGTGTCCTGTTTAGTTATGTGTTTTGTTTTGTAAATGTTGTTGTACTTTGATGTTTGTTTATATTTTGTCATACGTAACTGGACATTTGTGAAAATGGGCACTTGTGATCATAGACTTTTCAGTATAAAAATAAACAAGCATTTGTCAATGCTGAATGTTGTCTCACTGGCATTGGCATTGGTAGTGTAGGAGTTAGAGATGCATAATAGGAATGGCAGTGAAGTATTGAACTGACGCCAACCCAACCCCCACCCTGCAGAGACTGACAGGCATGGGGTGTGCCTTTGGGTCATCAGCTGTAATGCTCATGCCATTTTACCTCACCCTACCCTGTAGACACTGACAAGTGTCGCAGTGTGCTTTGGGGTCCTTGGGCCATATACTTACCCCATTTCATAAGGAGATACACTGAGACAGGTGCAGTATAGGAGATTGGGGTGAACGTTATGGCCAAACACTCCAAGGCACACCACGATGCCTGTCACTGGCTGCAGAGTGGGGGTGGGGTGGAATGGTGTGAGCATTATAGCCAATGATCCCAAGTCACACCCCTGATGCCTGTCAGTCTCTACAGGGTGGGGTGTTACAGCTGGAAACCCTAACGTCGTAGGCGTTTGTTGGTATTTTCACACCAAATTCTCAACATAGGCTTTTTGTGACCCCACCTCATGAAGAGCAGCACAATCAGTTTGTTAGCTGAAAGGTGGTTTGCACAGTTCGTATGCCATTTGGCAACACAGGGGTGAAAACACATTTTGGGCAGGATGTGAAAAATGACAACTGTATTGTTCATGAGGAGGTGTAAAAAAATGGCAATGCTGAAAATCTGGAGTGAAAATATGAAACATTGGTGAAGCCATGAGCATGCATAGAAACAGAGCAACACACATCTGTAACCCAATTATTTGGGGAATTTTTTTTAGCCACATTTTCAACATAGGCATTTTGGGACCTCCCCTCATGAACAGTGGTGCTGTGATTTTGTTAATCTGTCCCAAAAGTTGATTTCCCACAGCGACCACACCATTGTGCGCCACAGGTGCAGAAACACATTTTGGGCAGGATGTGAAAAATGACAGCTGTACTGTTCATAAGGAGGTGTGAAAAAATGCCAGTGTTGAAAATCTGGCATGAAAATATTGCACATTTGAGAAGTTACAAGGGTGCATGGAAACTGCGCAACGCATGCTTGTAACACAGTCATTTTATGGACTTTCATCACCAAATTTTCATCATAGGCATTTTAGGACCTCTGCTCATGAACAATGCCACCATCATTTTCTCAAACTGTCCGGAAAACTGATTTCGCACAGCAACCACGCTATTCTGTGCTGGATGTGCGAAAACACATTTCGGCCAGGATATGTAAAATAACAGCTGTACTGTTTATAAGGAGGTGTGTAAAAATGCCAATTTTGAAAATCTGGAGTGAAAATATTACAGATTCACGAAGTTACGAGCATGCGTGGAAACTGCACAATGCACACTCGTAAAACAGCCATTTTTGGGATTTTTTTCACTACATTTGCAACATAGGCTTTTTGAGAGCCCCCCTCATGAACAGTGGCACTGTCATTTTGTTAATCGGTCCTGAAAGGTGATTCCACGCAGTGACCATGAAATCACCTTTTGGGACAGAATAACGTCATGACAGTGACTGGATTTATGAGGAGGTACCCCAATAACCCCATGCTGATAATTTGGTGCAAAAATTCCAAGAAATGCCTGAGATATGCACCAAAGTTGAAAAAACCCTATTTATGGCATTATACAGCTTACCGACATTTCTTCAGTTCACGGTCAGCTTTGAAGAGTGCAGACATGTTCCCATTCCACCGAAGATCGTCGCGTCAGACTCCAGAGGTAAGTATGGGGTGAAGGGGAGTGTGGGAGGCAGGGTGCGCAAGAGGTGAGTTTGGGTTGTGGGAGAGAGCAGGACAGACCACAAGGGACCGTTTTCTTCTTTTACAGGTTAAAAAAAAAAAACATCACAGGACTTTTTTTTCCTTTTTTTTACAGGGGCATTTGGCATGCTGGGGTGGGCTCCCAGCATGCCACCTGAGTGGTTTTTTGGGGGGTTCTGTAGCTGATGGGTGATTGGGCACCCCCCGTCTGCACACAACAAATGAGGAGGCATTATGCTGATGGGGAGTGGGCTCCCCCATCAGCAAATTAAACTGGGAAGGGGACATGATGCGGGGGATTCATCACCCCTTGGTACATCTTAAATGGAGGTGCATCATGCCGACCAGGAAGTAGGCTCCTGTTGGCAAATGAGTTGGGGCATGCCTACAGGGGGGGATTGGATACCCCTGAAGCTGGCTATCCACATGGCAGCAGTCAGTGCAGCCATGTTTATTGAAGGGCTTCACCAGGAAAGGCACATAGGGAGGGTGTGTTTTGGTGCCACTGCATGACGAGCTTGTCTCTCATTGCAGCGGACCTTTTCTTAGATGTGCTCACCACATTATGTATTCCTGGTGTGGCACCTGAATGCTGGCTTATTGGGAAATGAGGGATGCACCTACCGATGCGTGCCCTGCATTCGCCCAACAGTGACCGTGCCTCCAAATCTGCTATTAATGCAATGTGTTGGCTGGCACGCAAGCGCGAGTCAACATAAAAATGAAATGAAATTAAATGAAAGATGAGCTTGCACTGCTCAACGATTTCAATTTGGACTGGCTCTCCCCTTCCTCTAAACTCATCCTCCTTAAAATCGAAATGCTAAACCTCCCAGTTGTTCTCTGAGCCAACACGCCTAAACCCCAGATCTCCAAACCACTCTCTCCTTGACTGGGTACTCACCTCCCACCCTTACCGCATTACAGCCACTGGTATACTCCCTGATGCACTCCAAGATCACTGTATCATATTCTGTGTAAGAAAAGCTTCTGTTCCCCAATCTTCCCCCAGATATATATGGTATCGCCCTCTCTGTACCCTTGACTCAAACTTCCTTCTCCAGGACCTAACCCAAGTGGACTGGTCTCCTATGTTTTCAGCCCCTGATGTCAACACGGCATTCCATTTTTTTATCAAGTCCATAACCTGTATCTGGGATAGCCATGCTCCCCTAAAAAAGGCAAGAGTAAAGAGTCAGCACCATCCATGGATTATGACAGACCTCCTCACCCTTTATAGAACTGGGATAAATACTGGGCTCAGTTCAAGGCTACCCTCCTACCTTCACATCCTCAACTATACAAATACCTTAGAAATGCCTGTACAAAGGCCATTAGAAAAGTCAAATCAATTTTATTTTCATGTCCCAGCCGCAGGCAAGAGCCAGCTGTGCATCTAACATCTGGAAAATTCTCCATTCCCTCATAGACCCTCCTGTAACTCAAGCCCCACTAGTCCTTAACTCCAAAGACTCAACAATATCTGATTCATCCTCAATCGCCAACACCTTCAACACTTTTTTCACAACCTGTGCTCTCCCTGATCATCTCATTCCTAACCCTGCTAGACCCCCTTCCACTCCATCTGGTACTGGCTTCATCTTTCCCTCTATCTCCTCCTTAGAGGTTTACCAGACACTAATGTTGCCCAACCCTACTAAATCTAGTCCAGATGGTCTCCACCCCAAGCTTCTACACATATCAGCACCTGCAATTGCTGCCTCCCTTGCCCATCTCTTTAACCTCTCCATCACTACCAGCTCTGTTCCCCAGGCCTGGAAACTGGCCAAGGTGCTTCCCCTTCACAAAGTTGGGTATCCCACCTCCCCCTGCCATTATAGGCCCATCTCTCTCCTGCCAGCTCTCGCCAAACTCCAATAGTTTCTTATCTACTCAAGGCTCCTGGAATATCTCACTGTTTCTGATAGTCTTTCACCATTCCAGTCAGGTTTCAGGAAGCAGCACTCTACTGTCTCCTCCCTGCTTCAAGTCATTGACTCTATTCAGTCAGCCATGGACAAAGGCCAAGTCACCACTGCCAACTTCATGGATTTGGTGAAGGCCTTTAATTCTGTCTCCCACCACCTTCTAATACAAAATCTTCACTCCTCTGGATTGGCTCCATCTGCTGTAAATTGGTTCAGATCCTACTTACAAAACAGACAGCAATCAGTACAAGTAGGAAATGCCCTCTCCTCCCCACTCTCTATCCAAGCCTGCGTCCCCCAAGGATCCATACTTGGCCCCATTCCTTTTTCAATATTTATAAATGACCTCCCATCCATCTGCTCTTCCTCTCAAATTCATATGTATGTGGACAACATCATGACATACTCATCTGGCCCCACAGCCACCAATGTAATTTCCCCCTACAGCACAACTTTGACAAGGTGCAGCACTGGTTCTGGGATAACCTGCTAAAACTAAACTCCAAAATGACAGTCTTAATGATCTTTGGATCCAGGCAAAGATTATCCTGACTCCAGAACCCCTCAACATGTGCCACCCTGGATGGCTCACTCTTAGACACAGTCAAATCTTTGAAATACCTCAGGGTCGGGCTGGATAGCAATCTTGACTTCTTGGCCAACTTCAACACCATCTGCACCAAACTTCGCCCCAAACTTGGAGCTCTCTGTCACCTCAAGTACTGTCTCCCTTTGCCAACCTGCCGAGACTTAGTCACAAAAACTATTCTACCAATAATCGACTATGCCCATGCAACTTCCCTCGCATGACTCGATACTATCCTTAACTCATTTTATAATTTTGCCACCTCATACCCCTCTCACTCACCACTCTCTATTCCTCCCTCTCCTTAATGCCTTTATCAGTCAGGCTCAAAGTCCATAGCCTCACTTTCATCACCAAATTCTGGTTTGGGACACTTCCCCCCTACCTCACCTCCTGCCTATCACCAGCTAGCACTTCCACATATTCCCTTTGCCCCAGGGACTCTCAAACATTTTCCCTACCTCATCCATGCACTTGTACAGGTCAAGCTGTGTTCTCTTACTGTCTCCCCCACCTCTGGAATCAACTGGAATATTCGCCATTCTCACACATTCACCACCCTTACATCCCCGCTCTGTTTTTTACCTAGCACACATTTCTTTTGCCATTACCCATTCTCAGTCTCCTTCCAGCACTCTGCCTAGCCAGCCACCACACCTTTCTACTAGAATGTTACTCCTCAAGGTGTCTCTGACCTCTCAGTCTCACTTCCTACTGCATTAATTATGCTTCATAACCATGTAATCCCATATTGTCTGCTACCCTATGTTTCTACTTAGTGTATTTTATTCCCTACCTGCACAGTGACACACATTACTGTATTATTTTGCTTCTACTGAATGTATTTTATTCCTAATCCACACAGAAATGTACATTATTGTATTATATGTACTGTTCTCAAATTGTTTTCTGCTTTCTGTGTCTTTCCTCAGGTCACACTAGGAAACAAGCCTTGGCTCAGTGTGCTTTTCCCAGTTATCAACTTTTAATCAATAAAAAATAAAATAAATATGAATTTGGCAGCAGAAGAAGGCCATATGGTCTATCTGGTCTGCTCATCATGGAGACCATGTACTTATGTTCATATGGTGCTCTGACCCCTCCTTTCTTTGCACTCTTACCTTCCACTTGATTCTGTTCCAACCCTTTTGAGACCCTCATTTGTTTTCCGGTTGACAACCTCCTCCAGGAACTCATTCCACCTTGTCATCTCTCTCTGTGAAGAAGTGTCTCCTGACCTCCTTCATGAACCTTCACCTGCAAATTAGTAGTTGTTGCCCCCTGTATTCTTATTCTCAGTGAGTCTAAAGGGATTCCCATGTTCAACTTTGTTTATATCCTTGAGGTACTTGAAGATTCCTATCATGTCACCCTGCTCCCTTCTCTACTGTAGTGAGTAAATATTCAGATTATTCAGTTGATCCTTGTATGGGGGATTGTGTTTACACTGGACCATCTTTGTAGCCCTCCTATGTACTGCCTCAAGCTGGTTTATGGCCTTTTCAGGTATGTACTGCACTATTGCACACAGTACTTCAGTTGCAGAGGCATTGTAGACCAGAATAGTGACCTAGCCACAACATCCTTGCCTGTGATTCCTTCCTGAACTGGACATCCTGTTCCTCCAACCACCATCCAATCTTCTCATGGCCCAATGGAGCCCCCACTGCCAATTACCCCCATGGTTTGCCCCCCATGGCAGGGCGGTGGAGAGTCCCCCTCACTCTCTGACTGAGACAGGATCCATCAATGCAGCGATGCCCCCTGGCTGGGCATCCCATAGACGGCCATCAAGCCACCACGACAGTTCCACCATGTTTCCCTTTTTCTGTGGCAGTGCAAGTGGGGCATGCAATGACACCAGGGGGGGGTGCACATGCATCTGCATGAGCTCTCTCCTGGCACTGTACCCCAACTCACCCCTCCAAGCTCAGTGCCAGTGCACTTTCCCCCATTCTCTGCTAGGGGCCACAAGTGCGCCAGCAACTGAAGACCCCCACTGGAGAGAGAGAGAACAGTCCTATGGATGCTCAATCCCTCTCCACCCTTGCCAACCCCTGGTGACCTGAGTCAGTTTCTGAACCCAGGTTACCAGCATGAAGCAAGGTGTGGTGTCCAGTGCCTCAACTCTCAACATCACCAGGCCAGCTTGGACTGTCAATTTCTTGGCTCGTCTGATTAAGTAACGACATACCCTCTGGAGAATGGGTAAAAGCTGCTGCTCATGTCCTCCATGAGGGTTCCCAGAGACAGCTTTTCAAAGTGCTCCAGGTCTCAAGATATGTCAATAAGCATATCCTCAGAGCCGTCTATGATATTGCTGATAGTACAGCCAGGGCAGCTGCCTTTGGCATTTGCCTCAGAAGGCACTCCTGGCTTAGAATCACTGACTTTGTGGCTGATGTCCAACAAAAGGTGTTCAATGCCCCTTCTGTGGGTCACAAACTTTTTGGGCCAGACATGCAGGATATTATCAATGATCTACAGGCCACTGGCAGGGTTACTTAGCCTGGCCACTCCATTTCCCATACTCCACCTGGGAGTAGACTGAATCTCTCCTTTTGTAAGATCTCTCACAAGTCAGGTTCTGGAACCAAGCTCCAGGGTAAACGCAGAGCCAGCTCTGCCTTGCCTGCCCCCTCCTCCACCTCTGATTCCTCTGCCAAGTAATCCAGAGGAGGAAGTGTGGTCCCAGCTGTCAGTTCAGCTTCAGCTTGATTCCTTGACAGACCTTCCTCCTCTTGTTCCAAGTCTGAAGATGGTGGTCAGAGCTCGTTTCTCCCTCCTTCTGTTCCAATGGAGAACCATCACAACAGACACTTGGATCCTGCAGATATTTGAACAGGGCCATCCTCTAAAACTTCTAGAACAGCCTCCAGATGTTCCCCTGGTCAGCACCTTTTATCCTTATGTCACAGGTACGTGGGTATAAAGATAACACTGGACACAGTAATAGGGTACAATACACCTGCAGTGTGTTTTATTTTATTCAAAAACAGAAAAAAAATAAATAAATATAAATAAAACAGTTCAAACTGAATAAGAAAATAAACAATACCTCAAGGCTATTTCACCTTACATCAGGTATCTCAAAACAATGCATCAGCTTTCCTGCTGTTAGAGATAAATTCCTGTTCAGGCACAGGTCCTTCTGCTTACCTAACTCCAGGTAAGTGAGACTGACTATACAGCTAATCTGACTCTTGGTGTTGGAGAAGGACTTCTATAGCCCTCCCACTTATGGAGAAATCTCTCTCATAACATCCAATTAGTTCTAGAATGGTCCCCAAATAGGGAAACTTCTTCTCTATTAAATAATGAGGGTTTACTTGTGGGAAGTCCCTCTATAGGAAATCCCCTTTCCTGAGGTCTTGCTAACAGGTCAGCACCTTATTTTTTATATATGCAAATAGTGCAAACAGTTATTTCATTTATACATGTGCTGTATTGTTATAGTATACGGTCACTAGCCCTTTAATTTATATCTCAGGGCTCTCTCTATATATAATAAGGCTCCTTTAGAGACATGCAGTGTCTCTTTATTCTTTAATTTGTTTAATTTCTTTATTGTGTTTAGTTTATCTTGCAGCCCTCTCCTTATTCTGAGGGCTACTTCAACTGTATAGCATTTCCACATATGTAGGGATGTTCCTGTAACTTTTTTTGACCAAGGGAAGGTTAATGAGGCTTAATAAAGGGGAGCAAATGTGGGCAGAGGGTGACAGTGAAAAAGCAGGGCTCCTGAATGAATACCGGTACTTCTGCTCAGTATTTGCAAATTTAGAGGAGGGGAAGGAACCTAAACTAAACAATAGAAACACTCTGGATGGGAGGGTGATACCAGTCCATTCACAGAAGGAAGGATTCTGAATGAACTCTTAAAATTGAAGGTGGACAAGGCAATGGGACCTGATGAGATTCACCCAGAATTCTAAAAGAACCAAGGGGAGAACTAGTGACACCACTGACTGCCCTCTTTAACAAATCATGGGAGGATGGGGTGGTACCTGAAAATCGGAGGAGGGTGCATATGATTCCCCTTCACAAAAGTGGGAGCAAGGCAGAGGCAGGAAGCTACAGACCTGTTAGTTTGACCTCAGTGATAGGGAAAATAATGAAATTAATTCTGAAGGAAAGAATTGTTGAATACCTAGAGTCCAGCAGGGCACAGGACCCAAGACAGCATGGATTCACAGTGGGAAGGTCATGTCAGACAAATCTAATAGATTTCTTTGACTGGGTGACCAAAGTAGTAGATCAGGGAGGGGCTGTGGACATGGCCTACCTAGACTTTAGCAAGGTATTTGACACAGTCCCACACAAAAGATTAATAAACAAGTTAGTCAGCCTTGGAGTGGGTCCCAAGGTGGTAGCCTGGGTAAAAAATTGGCTGGACAACAGGATGCAGTGGGTAATAGCAAACGGAGTCCACTCTGAAGAAAGGGGGGTTACTAGCAGGGTACCGCAGGGTTCAGTACTGGGATCAGTCCTCTTTAATGTCTTTAAAAGTTACTTTATGGAGGGACTGAAAGGAAAAGTATGTCTCTTTACAGACGAGACAAAGATCTGCAACAGGTTTGATACACAAGGTGGGGTGGAAAGGATGAGAAGGGATGTGGTAAGGTTGGAGGAATAGCCAAATGTATAGCAGCTTAGATTAAATGCAAACAAGTGCACAGTAATGAATCTGTGAAACAAAAACCCAGAGGAAGAGTACACAGCGGGGGGTGATATTCTAATAACAATAAAAATGAAAAGGGACCTGGGGTACTCATATCAGATGACCTAAAGGTGGGCAAGCAATGTGAGAAGGCAGTAAAGAGGGCTGGGGGGATACTGGGATGCATAGGGAGAGGCATCACCAGTAGAAAACAGGAAGTTGTTATCCCTCTGTACAGACAGTTGGTGAGACCCTATCTGGAGTACTGCATGCAGTTCTGGAGATCCTATCTCCACAAGGACATAGACAGGATGGAGGCTGCTCAGAGGAGGGCAAATAAAATGGTGCAGGGTCTGCACTAGAAGCCATACGAAAAGAGACTAAAGGAGCTTAATAGGTATACCCTTGAGGAAAGGCAGCAGAAGGGGGACATGATAGAAACTTTCAAGTACCTCAAGGGAATCAACAAAGTCCAAGAGGGTAGCATCTTTCAGAAAAAGAGACGTGCAAGGACAAGGTGGCACAATTTGAAGATAATGGGGGAAAGGCTTAGAGGTAATGTGAGGAAGTATTTTTTCACAGAGAGGATTGTGGATGCATGGAACGTCCTTCCTGAGGAGGTTGTGGAGTCAAAACAGTGGGGGAATTCAAGAATGCATGAGACAGACATAAGGCAATTCTAGTGGGGGGTAGGAGGAAGTAGGCTGTTAGTTAATTAGAATCTGAAGTTTATCCATTAGGTAGGGAAATAGGCAGCCTGGGTGGGCCAAGCGGTCCTTATCTGCCATCAAATTCTATGTTTCTATGTTTATTTTCCAAACACTCACTTTTTAAAGTGCTCTACTCATTCAGGGAAGTGAGGCAGCTGAAAGTCAAAGTTTGACACTCCGTGGAAACCTTCCTGTCTAGCAGCTTGGACTGGCTGCACACACGCCACAGACTCCTCCGAATTAAGGGGACACAATTTGAAGATGGGGGGTGGTTCAGGGTCAATGTGAGGAAGTATTTTTTCACAAAGAGGGTGGTGGACACATGGAACAGCCTTCCTGAGGAGGTTGTGGGGTCTAAAACTGTGGGAGAATTCAAGAATACATGGGACAGACATAAGGCAATTTTTGTGGGGGGTAGGAAGAAATAGGCTGTTGGTTAACTAGGATCTGCAGCTTATCCTATAGGTAGGGAAATGGGCAGACTAGGTGGGCCAAGCGGTCCTTATCTGCCGTCAAAGTCTATGTTTCTATGTTTGCTGGTACAATTCTCCAGCATATTTTATACAAAGCCAGCAGCCAGGAGTCCTTGTAATACAGGGGCACCAGTAATTATTAACACAGATACCAAGCGACAGCAAAAGTAGAAGTAAATCTTGGCCACTCGGTTCAAACAGTTCCTGCTTTGATGCAGGATTTCTTGGCATAACATTCTACATAACAATGGAGCAGCAGCAAAATAATTTAAACAAATGAGACATAATGCTGCTCCATTATACTCATATTCCTCCTATCAGAGTGGACATCTCTTTATATTTAACTGTCATTTTAAACATTTCTTTATCTATTTAATTCTCTGCCACCTTAAATATTTATTTCTTCCTACACCATATAGACATAAACCGAGTTAAGCACTGCAGCACTATAAACTCATTATATGCACAAAATGCACTTTATGCACTTTATTTATTCTATGCATTTTATTAAACCAGCACCTTATATACTTAGAGGCACTTTATGTCTTTTGACATTAAATGCCATAAATGCACCTTATTTAATTCCTGCCAGCTGGCCTTAGCCTGGTGCATTATTTTGGGGAGTTCTTGTTGAGGGATGGAAATATGGAAATTAGAATTAAAAGTAGTAGGGAAAATGTTTAGTGAGAGATAGAAAAGACTGACATAGGTGACCAACCTATGCCAGGAGCAGAAAAGGGTAAAGTATAGTATATGAAGATACTGTTGCACAACAGATTTCAGTAGGAAAAAGAAAATGATAGGAAAGGCATCCCTCCACCCGGGTTATCAGAGTGGTAGAACACAGTTCTGCCACACTCCTCCCTCTTTATGAAAAAACAGTAACTCTTACAACACTGGTTTTAGCAATAAACCCCCAGAATGTATGTACATTTGATACTGATGGGGGTTTGGTTTGGAGCTTCCACCAACCCACACTTTAGAAACTCCACCCCAGGGTCCCGTTAAACAATAAACACATTACAGTACGGTCTTTACTGTGTGCACTGTAATTACTTCATTACCCTGGGGTTTAAAACACAATGCACTATTAACCATCATAGTACATCATTATAACAATTCAATATATATAAGCATACTCATGTTTCATTCTCCTTCACTATATCTGCCCCATGTCATGACAAAAAAATCTGTGTTTCTGTGCTGATTTCCTGACCTATGTATTAACATAAAACTATAAGGTTGCAATGTCAGGTACAACTGCATGATGTGGGCATTTTGATCTTTCATTTGATTAATCCACACAAGTGGATTGTGATCTGTAAGGAGAGTAAACACCACACCCCACAAATAAAAGCGCAAAACTTCAATTGCCCACTTAATGGCTAGGCATTCTTTTTTGATTGTGGCATACTTTTACTCCCCATCATGCAGTTTCCTGCTGATATAAATGATAGGGTACTCTTCCCTCTTGAATGGTCTGACTTAGGACTGCTCCTATCCCTGTCTCAGAAGCGTCCGTGTGCACTTCGAAAGGGAGACTAAAATCAGGGCACTTCAACGCAGGTGAGACACACAAGGCTGCCTTTATAGCTTTAAAGTCCTCATCACACTTAGGACTCCATTTTACTAGGTTACTACACCTTTCCTTTGTCAGGTCTGTTAACTCATTCACATCAGAAAAGCTGTTTGAGACTTCTACCACTTGTGTCCTGTATACTTTTAGCACTGCATCCTGGACCTTTCAAAGCAAAATCAAGTCATAATCAGCATGCCACAAACAAATGCAAATACCTCTTGAGCCGCAAGTGCTACACACAAAGTATGAGTGGCAAAGTTGTTCAGCACAACATTACCTTTCCAATGGTGCTATGCAACCAATTTTAATCAATTCATTTTTTATTTTATACTAGCAGAAATATCAAAAAACTGTGTTTTTTATTTTTAGATTTATTCAAGGTGCTTAGGTGAGGCTTGAGAGGCAAATGTCAGCCATGCACACCATATCTTAAACATTTGCAAATAACTCCTAAAGTACAGTATATGTGATAGACACAAAGTATCATCAGGAAAGTTGTTCAGCACAAAATTACCTTTCCAACGGTGCTATGCAATCAATTCTAAGCAATTTGGTTTGTTAAATATTTAGGTAAAACCTTCTGACTTCCTCAGACATTCCCAGGCCTGAGTGAAAGTTAGCTGACTACAGTCATTATTGGCCTGAGTGGCTATGCTTTCAGATGCCACCGACAGGTGTATCTAGGCCTGAATGAGTTAATGGTGTTGCTAGAGAGGCAAAATGAGCTATAAAACAGCAATAATATCCAGCTAGGCCTAGGAATGACCTGACATGTTTTTTGGTCTTTGGCACATGACTGTTAGCTACCACCTCTACTTTCTCTATTTCTGGCCACACACACTCATTACCCAAAAGAAATCCAAGGTATCTGGTCTCTGAAATAGCTAGTACAGATTTTGCTGGGTTTATAGTGAGTCCAGCTTTCTGGATGGAATGCAACACAGCAGTCAACTATGTGATGTGCGTTGACCAATCTGGACTATAGATGACAATGTCGTCCAGATAGGCAGCACAGTAGGCAGTGTGTGGGATCAGGATCTGTTGCACAAGTCTCTGGAATGTTGCAGGGGCCAAAGGGCATGGTAGTGAACTGGTATAATCCAAGTGGCATGCTGAATGCTGTTTTCTCCCTAGACTATGGGGATAAGGGACTTTGCCAGCATCCCTTAGTTAGATCCAGTGTGCTAATGTATCTAGCATTGCAATGTTGTCTATGACATCATCTTCCCTAGGCATGGGGTATCCATCAAAGTGTGATATATTATTAACCTTCCTGAAGTCCAGGCACAGACTGATGCCACCCTCCTTTTTAGGGACCACCACTATGGGAGATGACCATGCACTAGTTGATTGTTCGATTATGCCAAGTTTCTTCAATTTCTTGATCTCCTGCTTCATTCCTTCTCTGACTTTTTCCAGAAGCCTATAAGGTTTCTGCCTGATGGGGCTGTAATCAGTTCTAATATAATGCTGTACCCAAACTGCCTTTCCCGGGATGCTTCCAAACATGGGTGCAAAGATTTTTAACAGCTGGTGTATGTCTTCTTTCTGCTGTGTTTCTAGCTTGGGGTTGATTTTAATGTTAGAGAGGTTGTCCTTTTCCTCTAATCTTTGATAGGCCATCTCTAACTCAGACATGTCCCTCTCTGGGAGTATGTATGTGGTCCCCATAGCTTCCTTTTTCTTTACCTATTTCTTTAAAAGATTGGCATGGTAAATCTTTCACCCTGGGTATTTTTCTGGTGTCTCTACTTTATATGTTACTGGTCCTGTTTGTCTGATGATTGTGTATGGCCCTTGACACTTCATTAGTAGCTTGGTCTTGGTGGCGGGGAGTAACAACAGCATTTCTCTACTGCCTGCAACTCTTTAGGCTTACAAATCTGATCATAGTAGGTCTTCTGCTTCTCCTGAAACACACCACTATTTTGGTGTGCCATTTTTGTGCAATCTGTCAACCTTTTGTGAAGATGAACCATATAATTAGTGATGTTGGCTTGTCCCACATTGGTTCCCTCTTCCCAAAACTCTTTTACCACATCCAGTTGCCCTCTGGGATTTCTTCTGTACAGTAGGGGAAAAGGGGAGTACCCTGTAGCTGCTTGTGGGACTTCTCTGTAGGAAAATAACAAGAGGGGGAGGTACCTATCCCAATCCTTTCCGTCATCATGTACAAATTTCTTTGACATATGTTTTAGTATTTGGTTGAAACGCTTAATCAATCCATCTGTTTGTGGGTGGTAGGGCGTAGTTCTTATTGCCACTGCCCCCAACAAATGGTACAGTTCTTTAAGTAATGTAGCCTGAAAATGAATGCCTTGTTCGGTCAATACCTCCTTAGGTATCCCAAGATGGCTGAAAACTTTAACTAGCTCATCTGCTATTTGGATGGTAGTGTCTGTATGCAATGGTATGGCCTTGGGGTATTTTGTTGCACAGTCAGAGATGACTAATATGTATTTGTATACCAAGGCACTTTTCTGTAAGGGGCCAACAATGTCCTTTGCCATCCTTTTGAAGGGCATGCTAACTATCGGCAAGGGTACTAGGGACACTGCATCCTTTCAGGTTACCTGTACCACCTTCTGACATTCTGGACAGGCTCTGCAGTATTCCACCACTTGCTTGTGGATACTGGGCCAGTAAAAACCTTGTAATGGCATCGCTAGGGTTTTATCCCTACCTGCATGACCTGCCCATGGTAAGTCATGGCTCAAATGCAAGGTTTGGTTCCCAAACTGTTTAGGGACTACTAGCCGTTAAACAGTTTCACCTGTACAGGGGTTATTATATATCCAGTACAGTATTTGGTTGTTAATATTTAAACATAGGGACTCCTGGTGGTTTCTCCTGGTCCACTTGTTGAAAAACAGCTAATGTGTCATCCTTATGTTGTTCCTGGGCAATATCACATTGAGCAAACAGTTTATCTACAGTGTCATTAGACAGTCCATTTTGATCTCTCCAAATCTTCTGCACTTTCTTCTTTTCCCCCTTCAAGCTCCCGTGGGCACTTGGTGTATCAAATATACCCCCTCAAAAGGAAATGTATCTCCAAGGGTTTCTGCCTTAGTCTGTGACCTTGTGGTAATGGCTGTCACATTTTTAGGGGTCAACAACGCTGAAAAATGGGGAAAGTCTTGCCCAATAACCACAGGGACTAGCAGATTTGGTACTATTCCAACCAACATTTCTGCTTCCTGTCCATGAGTGTTTAAAGTCACCTTGGTGGTGGGATACTGATGAGTGTCCCCATGTATATAGATGACACCAGTGAACAATAAATCATTAATAACATCAAAATGAATTAGCATTTGTTCACCAAATCACCAAAAAGACTATTCCTACACAATGATGATGTACTGTAGGCTGTCATTTACAACCTTGTCAAAGAAAAAGTTGTGAATGACAGCATACAGAACACGCTGCATGCCCATTGGTCGACATGGATGACCAATGCACTGCGTACTGTACAGTAGGCTGTCAGTCTCTGTCAGCATAGTTAGCTGGCAGCCATGGTGGTATGCGGGTGGGCTGTGTTGCCCACTGCTAAGGGACTAGTTGTGGGTTTTGGGCAAGGGGGTCCTGAGTGGGTTAGGAGGTGGGGGACCACTATGCCACCAGAGCTATAACTGTTACAGGATTCAGAGGCTGTACAGCTATGAGCGGGGTGGGGTAACCACTATGCCACCAGGGCAGGTTGTGGGTCTTTGGCTGTTCTGACAGCCCTGCAGGGTGCCCAGCATATTCAGCCAGGTGCATCCCTGAATGGAGCATGCAAATGGGGCCATAATGACATGCAAATGGACCCATTGCACCTTGCATGCCTAATGGCCCCATTTGCATGTCTGTGACTGTGACTGGCAGTTTTGGGTGCAGTGCATCCTGAGATGCACTGCCCCATTGAGTTCCCAGCCCAAAGTGGGGGATGCGCCAATGCAGCTTGGGCTGGGTGCAAATGTGGTATTCACAGAGGGGATGCACTGGGGCCATTCCCCAGTGCATCTTCTGTGAATACCACAGTATGCATGTATGCATTCAGAACATCTCCACTGCACCGAGGCAGTCGAGATGCACTGAGCACATCTTCTTTGTGAATCCTGCCCTTGCACTTTATCTGGTACTGCCCTAGAACAGGTAAACAAATTTAAATGTCTCAGGGTGTTCCTTGACAGCACCTTGTTATGTGCCAACCACATAGACTACTTGATAAATTGGTTCCATGTCATAACAGCGAATATTTTTTGGTGACAAACAAAACAGGGAGTATACCCTGCTGAAAACCAATTCGGCACATCACAATGAATGACAAACACCAAGTAGGTGCACATGTAAAATAATGTTTACCATGGGAGGGCTATGCCCCCTGCATCTGCCTTTGTTGGGGGGAGAACCTCCCCACAACCACCATACTTATATAATCATCTCCGGGGTGGGGGGGGCAGATACTGGAGGAAAGAAAAGGGACTGATGATGGCAATAAGTTTTAAAAAAAAAAAAAACACCTGCAAAGGAAAAAAAAAGTACCTGTATGCAGTCCTGAACCCGGGACCAAAAGCACTGCAGACAGTGTCCCAACCTGCTATGCTAGGCGAGAAGCTCAGTGGCATCATACTCCATGTTTCCATGTAGCCCATCCCTTTTCCACCCCCTTTCATCGCTATTCCTTCCCCTCACCATTTTTCCCATCCTTCCTCACTATTCCTTCCCCTCACTATCCATTTCTCATTGCCAGTCCTCTAAGTTACCAAACTGAAGTGCTAATCTGTGAGTCACTCAATTTGGTTTGCTATATTGACATGCTACCGATGAATTCCATTAAAAGGGAACAGTTCTCAGTTTCCACTCCTTTGTGTCACACAGTGTGGCAGTGATTAACTTAAACATAACTTTTACCACAAAAAAGAATGCACATACCTTAAAAAGGTTTTTTTTTTTATCTAGGAGTTCACCATCCATTTTGCATCCCATATGACCCCATAGCCCCTTTGCTGACCCATAAATGACATGCATAATGGACTGTACGCTTTTTCCTGAGTTGCAAGCTACAGCTTGTGTATCTATTCAGATAAACCAGGAAAACTGCTTCCTGATACTATTCAAAATTACTAAGATGATTCTTTGCTAGCATCCCCTTATTATTGTCTATTCTGCCTGCAAAAAGACATCTGACTTTACATTTATTTTACCTTTTCTGCTTAAAAAAGGAATTTATCACTTTCATCTATCATTTTGCACTGCAAAGAAGCATATTTCAGTCACCACTTTCCCCAGCCTGTGAAAATTTGCATATACAGTAATTTGAATATCTGCATGGTATTTGTTATTTGATGCAGTGTCTTACTTTTGTACTCCTGGTCTAGTCTGAGCACAGGGGTTGTGATGTTAGAGAACTTTTCATTTTCCTTGTTGGCACAAGCAGGTTGCTCATTAACAAGTGTATTACATCAGCTTTAAAAAAGACATACTGCAAACAGTTGAGTAGTGTGATCTGTCAGGAACAGTTTTCTTGGTGTAAACATACTGTTAACTCAGTGCCAAGTACTTAAAAATTGAAACTGTGAAGGAACTTAACCTTGTTTTTGTCCACTTCAGTAAAATAGGCAGGTTTTAAAGCAATTGTTTATATTTTGGGAAATGTTTGCATGGTGCTGTCTCCATTTGATTCGAGCTGTTCACTTATTCTGTTGATTATCACCTTACATTAATTGCATTTCCAATGCACACAGCCTGTGTTTTAACCCTTTCTCTCAGTTAATACAGTTACATTTATAATTTGGGTGGAAATGGGGTTTGCACTTGATTAATGATGCAAGGAAAGAAAAAAAACAGAGCATCCTGATCTACTGTAACTGCAGCTGTCCTCCTGTACCCATTAAAGTCAGCATCAGTGATCCAGATGTGGATTTCAGATGAGCTGCAAATGTCACTTTTTCTGGAAGATTCACATATCACAAAAAAGGCATTGACCCCTGAAGAACAAAATAAAGTTGCGTTTCAGAAATTAAGATTTCACTGTGTTGACCAGTACAATCTGTGCCAAGTGCTGATAGTCTTTTTTTTAAATATTGAAAACAAATGCAGTGTACATTTAAATGATCGGTGATGACAAGCAAGAAGTAACACTGTTTTTGTTTTATGGGTCTATATGAAAATTACTTATTCCTAATTACTAACTGTGACAAATGAACTGACGGGGAATATACTAAGGCAGCTTTAGTTGGCATTTTTTAAATTGTAGAGAGGTATTGCTCGCATGAAGGCTCTGTTGTTGATGGTAATGGCATACCAATGAAAACAATAAATGTACTTTTTTTTACTTATGATAACTCTCACATAGACCAAAATACAACAGCAATGTTACTTCATGTTTGTCAGTTACACTAATCATTCAGAATGGACACTGTTTATCTACACTGGGAAATATTAATTTTGAAAGGTACATTTTTTTTGGTACTTGTACCTTGGCAGTTCATCTGAAATCAACAAATATGGACATACACTGTAAAATCATCAGCTAAATTGCAATATATTTCTGAAGCATCAGTAGCTCAGGCCATTTGCATCTCAGCCTGGGTACCTATGCTTCATAGCTCTCAAGCAGCGAGTCTACTCAGTGTAAGAGCCTGACCAAGGAAAAAGAGAAACAAAGCAGATAAAGAAAGAAAAAACTCAGCATTGATCACCTTTGTAAAAGTTTGATTTCTCCCTCCCAAGATGCTATAGGGATAATCCCACCTAACTGTTTGTAATTAGAATCCTGGGCCTTGATTCTCAAAGTCCCCCATGCAGCACAAGGGGCTTGCACCACAAAGAATGGTGCAAAGTGCCCCTTGTGCCAAACAATGTGCTGGGAGTGATTCTCAAAGGCAGCCTGCGTCAAGCACCGGCTACCTGCCCCAAATGAGGCTTGCACTGCCCATGTACCCAACACTGGGCTGCAACATGGTGCAAGAGGGCATGTGGCAGATGCAAGCTGCACATCCCCAAAAATGAGATTCTCAGAACTCTCCCAGAAGGAGAAATCCTAAGTACCCTTAGACCAGCCAGGGCTGAAAGGGTTAAAACACAGGGTTACTTATGAAAATCTCCACTTGAAAAGTTGCCTGTGTGCAGAAATGTATGGTGTCCCACCCATACCATCCTGATGTGCCCAAAAAATAAAACTGCAAGACAGAACCATTCCCTGGTAGTCTAACACCCCCCACATTCCAGCATCTGTGCATGTTCATTACATTATGTACCTGGTGGCCTAGCAATCCCCCCTCCCTGATCCCCAACACTGCTCCCTAATAAACCAATCACCATACCCCTTTCCTGGTGGTCTAGTGGACCCCGTCCCCACCACCCAGCATATACAGCCCACCTCTTACCTCCATGGCCGGCGCAGACTGAACTGTCATTGAGCATGTGCAGTATAGTGTGTGCACTCATTGATTGTCAATCAATGAGCGTGTTTCCTATACAGTGTGGACTCAGTGACAGTTGAGTCAGTGTCAGCTGTGGAGGTGAGTGGCGGGAAATGCCAGTGCTGGCTCTGTGTTGGGATGGGGGGGAGCAGGGTGGTGGGCGACACCTGCTGGGTGGGGGTTCACTAGACTACCAGGAAAGGGGTATGGTGATCAGTTTATTAGGGAGCAGAATCAGGGATCAGTGAGGGGGGTCCACTAGCCCACCAGGACAGGAATATGATAATCCTTTAATTTTGGAGTGGAATCGGGGATCGGGGAGGGGGAACCACTAAATCACCAGGTACATACTATAAAGAACATCTAAAGATGTGGGAATGGGGGGGTGCTACACTACCAGGGAAGGGTTCTGTCTTACAGTTTTATTTTTTGGGCACATTGGGATGGGGTGTGCTAGTCCACCAGGGACTACAGCTCATGGATGCCCTGCAGCTTGTGGCAAGCTGTCTGGATGCACCATGTATGTGGTGCACTGCCACAGCTGCTACAAGCTATGGGACTTTGCTGCTGAGACCTTGCTCCTTAGACAATCAGGTGCAGTGTCCCTGGCACACCAGGCATTGACACAAGCTGCATTTTGCCACAGCTTGTGTCAGTGCAGGTGCCTTTTGAGAACTTGGCCCCTGTAATCACCTCTCCCAAATCAGAGCAAAATATCTGCTGAGTTACAGTGTGTTTCTAGAGACATTTCTGATGCAGTACTAGCTCTGGCCATTTATGTCCCAGCTGGCGTACCAGTATTTATGCTTTGTATGCCCTTAACCAGTGAGACTACTAGAGGTAAGATCCCAACCAGGTGAAAAGAGAAAAAAGTAGAGAAAGAGAAAAAGAAAATCTTGCATGTCTTTGTAAAACTTTGAAGTCTGCCTCCAAAGATGCTGTAGATGTAATTGTAGCTAACTAGCTATAATTCAAATCTTGTGACCACCTAGAAACACAGAAACATTGAATTTGCTTGCAGATTTGGACTGCTTGGCTCACCTAGTCTGCCCATTTTTCTCTGCCTATAGTATCACTGCGGATCCTACTTGGTCTCCATCCCATTTACCTCACCTTCCATTTCCTTAAGATTCCCTTATGCCTGTCCCATGCATTCTTGAACCCCACCACTATTTTACCCTTGCCACCTCTGCTGGAAGACTCTTCTATGAATCCAACACTCTTTCTGTGCAGAAGTACCTCCTCACATCTCTCCTGAATCTGCTGTATCCTCCAGCTTCTTATTGTGCCTTCTTGTCATTGAGCACCTTTTTTTCTGAAAAATACTTCCCTCGTATACCTTGTTTACGCCTATGAGGTATTTAAAGGTCATGATCACATTTCCCCTCTTCTTTTCCAAAGTGTACAAATTTAGGTCCTTAATCTCTCCTTATAGGGCTTATGATGCAGACTCTGCACCATTTTAGTTGCCCTCCTCTGGACCTCTTCCACTCTATGTCCTTTCTGAGATGCAATCTCCAGAACAAGACACAGTATTCTAGATGGGGTCTTACCAGTAATCTATACAGAGACAACACCACCTTCCACATTCTGCTAGTGATGCCCCCTCTATGCAGCCCAGCATCCCACCCATCCACCCTCCCAACTGCCCTGTCACATTGCCTGGCCATATTTAGGTAATCCAATATGATCAACCTCAGATCTCTTTCCTGCTTGGAGGTCATCAGTGCCACCTCCCAATTTTGTACTCCGCCTCTGGATGTCTCTGACCCAAGTGATTATTTTGTATTGTTTCACACTGAAGCCCAGCTGCCATAATCTTGACCACTCCTTGAGTTTTCTCAGGTCACTGCTCATTGTTTCTACTCTCCTCCTGAAGTGTCCAACCTATTGCAGAGTTTGGTGTCTTCCACAAAGAAGCACACCTTCCCTTTTAACTCCTCTGCAATGTCACTTACAGTATAATGACATCAAAGATGATTGGTCAAAGCACTGGTCATTGAAGCACCCTCCTGGTCACTCTCCCTTCATAAGAATGGACTCTGTTTAGCACTACTCACTGCCACCTGTCCCTTAACCAGTTTACCATCTTTGGACCCACTCCTAAACTACCCAGCATGCTTACTACTCATTAAGACAGACAATGTGTGGAGTTCCTGGATGTTTGCTTCAGTTGTGAGGATGACAGTGTAGTGGAGGTGGAACCTTATAGAAAACCCCTTTTGGATAACACTGTGCTGTGAACAGAGAGTGCCAATCCCAGCTGCCTGGTGGACAGCATCCCCTAAGGACAGTTTCCAAGGATCCGTAGAATTGTACTTCTTCATAGAAATATGACCAGGAAGTGGGGATACTGTCCACCAGGTTCTGGGAAAGAGGCTACTTGAAAGCAGTACTGGAATAAGCTTACAGGGAGGCAGGTAGCAGAAACAGAGAACAACGTTTGGTTCCTAAAATAAATGCAAAATCAACAGATGAACAAAAGATTACATTTGTTTCTGGTTATGGTCCTAAATTCAGTAAAATCAAAGAAACCATATACTAGAGGTGAGAAATATTACCACTGGGACCAGAGTTGGCTATGGTAGTGGGACTGTGATCTAGAGTCTCATACAGTACTGTAGAGGTAAAAATATTTCTGATATTGTTACCCAAGTCACTTTTTGATAGGGTGAACCAGACATCTTTCCAATGACCTTACAAAAATGTCATAATTGCAATATTTGTAAATACGCAACACCAGGTTCTAGGTTTATTCATTCACGGACAGGAGACAGCTTTGACATTAATCACTATGTCAATTATCAAACCACCCACATTGTACATGTGGGTTGGTGTGACTGCAGACTGCTATACAGTAGGTAGTGTGAACTCAAAGACAACTCAGGTGTTGAATCAAGGAACATATGTGGGCAATTTGTGCAGGAAATTCCCAGAATGTGTAAGGGCTGCATTTTAAAAATCACCATGATTGCTGCCTTAAATATTTCAAATTTAGGTACTTGGAACATGTTAAAAAAATGAGAAAGAGTTGGAAATTGCACAGAACCCCTGGATTTGGAAGGAACTTGAATGGATGTGCAGGTTATCTTCACTAGCACCTTTAGAATTAAACCAATTATTTGATTTAAGAACCTATTTGTAAATGGATAGGGTAACAGTCTTGGTTTGCATTCCCTGGTAGATATAAAAGACTTCTTGAGTAGTCTCTCCAGTTTGATAGTCCTGACAAGTGGATATCATGTTTATTGTATAGCAGTTTACTTTGCCTTCATCTTTCATTTCATACAGTTCTCACGTGGAATACTGGAACAGTTTCAATTTGGAACTAGAACTTGGAAATTTACATATGTTCACAGCTCCACTCCCTTTTTGCTGATTTATGTATTGCTAATAATTGGGAAGCTTAGCTTTTGATTAACAATATTTTCTGACTGTTATGATATTTATTTTCTGGGTTTATCTACTTTTATGTGTATGTCCATGCTTCATGCATACTTTGCAGTGCATGCATAACATATTTTTTCATATTTATGAATTAGGATTAATTGTCACATCTTGTTGGTACACAATACATACTTGTTTGTTTTGCCACTTGGTCCTGATAATCACAATACATTTTATTTTACCATGAACATTTTGTGGTTTTATTATTACATGTTGTTTACTACATTTATTTAGACACCAGGATTGGATTTTATATATTGTACATAATAAAATAGACAGCCTAATGTTATATTTACTTGCATTGCTGCATGAATGAATACAGTCAGTAGCGGCTTTCTGTCTGTTTCTGGTGCTTCCCTTATAGTTGGAAGGTGCTCTATAGCCTAACCATGTTTACATTTGAAGAGGATGGAAGGAGATGCGGAACTTTTATACCTATGGATGTGAAATGTAGTAGCAGTGAATTTTACCAGCTCTCCAGTCTCATGAATGCATTTTTCAATGGTATGAATTTTCATGCCCCATGATATAAAAGGGAATGGTGGTAAATTCATAGGCTTTCCAACTTTCCTTCCTTTCTCCCACTTCAACCCACTTTCTTTGGTTAACCTTATAAAGCTGTGGGTATCATGCATTGTAATTTTAAGTAGTTCATTTATATTTGAACCTTTGTAGCTTACTGTTACAGTATATTTCCACTCCTAAGGGGTGTTTGTGCTTGCCTTTATATAGGGAAAGGGGAAAGGGAAAATTTTTTAACCAGGAAAGGCACACTAATCCTAAGCTTGTTTCCAGATGTGTCCTGGCAGCACAAGAAAGTTGAGTGACTTGCTCAGGGTCACACAATATACAAGTGGAGGCTGTGGAGATTCAAATTCTGGTCTCCAGGTTTGCAGCTCAGAGCCTTAAACCACAGTGATCTACTGCCTCCTATATGTCATGGAACATTAACATACACACATATCAATAACCAGCAATGTTTTGAAACTTGCAGCCAATGCGGAACATCACTGTTTATATACTTTTAAACACGTTTGTAATTATTAATCACTGTGATTGTTTTACATGTTAATTAAATTATTGGGGTCATGTGTTGATTCTGATTAATGGGTATGCTATGGCCAAGCATTTCTAGCTCCACTTGATTAATTGCGGTTATGAATATCCATGAGCATTTTCTTAAACGGGCATCTGAATGTTATGATATCACCCCGATGATGTCTGCATAAGGTGAATGTGCATGGGGTAATGTTGTTTTCATTCCGTTTATTACTCCACAATAAAAAATGTTGCACCCGTTTTGTTCTTGCATTGCTTAGTAATGTCTCATGTGGAACAGTGTTGAATTACTTACTGAAATCTTGGGAGGCTATGTGTGGTTTGATTCCACAGCCATCCTTATATTGAACCACACTGTCCGGTGACTGCTGGTCCCCAGATGGCCTTCACCTTGACATCTGCAACACTGTCCCTGATGGTGATTTCCATGTCCAGTATTGTCCCATCATAAGAGGGTTCACTGACGGGTTGCCTGAGGAACACCCCATGCACAGAGCTCAAGATTTCCCTGCTTCTTTCTGAAGCTGCAGCCTGGGAGGCTCCAGTCTAAATCCCGCAGGTTGAAATCCCCCACCAACAGCACCTCTTCCTTCTCTAATGGCTTCTGTCAGTACCTTATCTAACAACTCCCCTGTACTGGAGGTCTCTAGATCACACCAGTGTGAATAGAGGCCCCATTCCCTGTCTCTAGGTGACCCACAGTACCTCTTCCAAATCACAACAAGATTAACAAAGTCTGCTGAGAGCCACAGTGACTGCTTCTGTGAGAGTAAGATTTAATGTGGCAAACTACATTAACTGGAAAACATACTTTTTGCTGTCTAATAACTTTTGAATTCAAGTTAATGTAGTTTACAATATATCAATACTATCATAGTAGCAGTCATTTTGGCTCTGACTAGAGTTTGTTTAGTTCTACAAGCCCTGACTCTATGACTAAAAGCATGTGCTTTCTAAGCACACCGCTAATGTTACAACTAGAGTGGGAGTTTTAAGACAGTCACAGTACTTGTTCAGTTATGTAAAAAAAAGCAGTTTCAATATTTTTTTCTTTTTATACATGATACTGTACCTACATAGCATATATATATATATATATATATATATATATATATATATACACACACACACACACACATATATATACAGTAGGGGCCCAATAGTCGGAATTGTACTCGGCAATGGCGCAAGTGGTTATGCAGCGCAACTGAGTTGCGCTGGAGCAACAAAGGGATATATTCAGAAGAGATGCACCATGGTGCATCTCTTCTGAATATATCAATGATTCCATGCAGTGCAAATACAATGCACTGGTGCATCCCTCAGGCAGGCTTGCATACCTGGAATGGGAATGTGCCAGCACAACTGTAGCTGCTCCAGGTGCAATATCCAGCTATTTAGACCTGGATATGCAAATGGAGACATTATGCATGCAAGATGCAAATGGGGCCATTTGAATGTCATTATGGCCTCATTTACATGTGTTGAGCAGGGCTGCCCAGTGGCATGTGCCTGGCACACTGCACAGCATGTGTTCTCTATAAAAGAGACCGCAGCAGTACCCCCTCCCCAACCTATAACCCTGATTACCCAACAGAACAGATGTGATATTCTCTGGTGGTCCAGTGGTACCCTCCCCATCCCATAGCCCCAATCACTGAGTAAACATCCAACACCAATCTCTGGCAGTCAAGTGGTACCCCCTTCCCTGCCAGTATCCCCAATCACCCATAATGTCAAGAAATTATCTCCCTATTAGCCTAGTGGTACCATCTCCATGCTGGTATCCCCAATTGCCCATAAAGTACCTGACAATACTTCCTTGGTAGTCCAGTGGTATATCCCCACCCACACAGGACCCCTAGCCCACCCAGCACCCCCATCATCAGCAGGCAGCAAACCCAGCCACATACCTCTGTGGCTGGCTGCCAAATGACAGCTTTCAGAAACAGCTGCAAGCCCATTGGTCCACACTGTGGACCAATAGACTTGCAGTGCATAGTGTAATTGTCATGCACAACTTTGTGAATGATTGACTATATTCACAAAGTTGTGAATGACAATTACAGTATGCACTGCAAGCCCATTGGTCCACAGTGTGGACCAATGGGATTGCAACTGATACTGTAGCTATCATTTAGTGGTCAGCCATGGAGGTATATGGGTGGGTTTTCTGCCCATCGATGATGGGGGGAGCTGGGTGAGCTGGGGGTCTTGTGTAGGTGGGGGGTGTGGAGAATCACTGGGCTACCATGGAAGTATTGTCAGGTGCTGTACGGGTGATCAGGGATACTGGTGGGGAGGGGGGTACCACTAGACTACCAAAGATCATTAATTAATCTTATGTCAGCAATCAGTGGTACGGGATGGAGAGAGGGAACCACTGGGCTACCAGGGTGGTGTATTGTATACAAAGAGGGTGACCAGAGATATGAGCTGGGAGGGGGAAGCCACCCATGACTGGTGGGTGCTGTGTTGCACATTGTAATACTGCAGCATGCCTGTCGGTGGCTAGCAGTTGAGCCATTTTATATGGGCTCAACTTTGTTCCCAGGCATGCGGCACTTCTCTGGCAGATGAGCTACACATCCCGGACTAAATAACGGGATGTGCTGCATATGCATGGGCACGCCACCTGGAGATGTACTGCATACATTATCTTTGCACTCCAGCACATCGGGAATTGCAGTGCACAATTCCCCCTTTTGAATATTGCCTGGGGGTGCATTTCTGGAGTTGTGCAGGTGCAACTCAATTGTGCCAGGTGCAAACCCATTGAAAATCTCCCACAGTATGTATATACACATATATATATATATATATATATATATATATATATACACACATATATATATATATATATATATATATATATATATATATATATATACATATATGCAAAAAAGTATCACAATCAATATAAAAAACATAAATAATTAACATTCAGGTAACAGCTAAAATCCACCTTATCTGATTACAAAAAAGCAAGACTAAATAAGCAAGCTTTCAGTGTAGCTTTGCAGTTCTCCACCATCAGGCAATCCCAAACCCAATGAGGCAGTTAGTTCCACAGTGTAGGGGCTACCTAAGCAAAAGCTCAAGCACCAGATGACTTTAACTGAACCCTGGGAATCTCTAGCAATCCCTCATCGGTGGAGCAGAGTGGATGGGAGGGGCAATAGGGGTGCAGAATCTCTTGCAGGTAGTATGGTCCCTGTCTGTGTAGGGCTTTATAAGTCACCAAGCTGACCTTGAAGGTGATCCTCCACTGGACTGGCAGTCAGTGCAGCTCACACAGCACAGATGTAATATGGCTAGATTTAGAAAGGCCAGTAAGTAACCTGGCTGCCACATTCTGCACTAGCTGCAGCTGGTGGATTTCTACCCCCAGCAGCCCTAGGTAAAGGGAGTTACAGTAATCCAGGCGGGAGGTCACAAAGACATGGACCAATGTCGGTAGGTTATTGGGTGGAACCAGGTGCTTAATCCAGGTGATATTCCTCCAATGGTGGAATAAGGTCTTCACAACAGATGACACCTGAGATTTCAGGGTCAGCCCCTTGTCAAGAATAACACACAGACTCTGCACCCATTCAGAGGTCCTCAGCAGGCAGCCTCCTAGCACAAGACCAGTAGCCTGTCCTGCCGAAGACCACTCTATTCAATGACCCAGGTCCACAACCAACACCTCAGTCTTGTCTGACTTCAGCTTCAACCAGTTGGCACACTTCCAATTTTGGATCTTGGAGAAGCAGTTGTTAAATACCAAGACTGCTGTATCCTGTTTGGGTACAAAGGACATGTACAGCTGAGTATCACCTACATAGCAATGAAAACTCAGCCCTTACAATGTCCCACAGAGACAACATGTACACCATGAACAACACGGGGGGAAAGCACAGAGCTCTGTGGTAACCCACATGGCAGGGAGAATAGGTCAGAGGAATAAATCCCCAAAACTACTCTCTGAAACCTGCCAGTGAGGAAAGATTGAGACCTTCTGAGGACTGTACCTGACAGTCCACAGATCAGCCGCAGGTGCTCTAGCAATATCCCATTGTCCATGGTGCCAAATGCAATGGAGAGATCAAGGAGGACTAAGATGGAATGACTCCTCCGATCTCTCAATTTCTCAATAAACTTCCCCACAAAGGGAAGATTAGAGACCGGCCTGTAGTTGGTGAGACAGTCCAGGTCAAGAGAAGATTTCTTGAGGAACAAAATCACAGCTGCCTCCTTCTGGGAGTCAGGAAACTCCCCTGGTCTCTAATGAACACTGGACAATCTCAGCTAGGAATGGGCCAATAACCTTCACACATATCACAAGGAGACATGCTGGGCCCAGATCCAAATTGCAGTAGATTGGCCACATATTCTGGATGACCATCATGACATCTGAGATCTTCACCTGGTTAAAGGCTGACAAACCAGCCCAAGGTGTTGTGACCTCCCACCGATCACTGCCACTCCCACTGGAGCAGGATGAGCTGATCTCTGACCTGATGTCAGCAATCTTATCTGCAAAGTAGTGAGCAAACTCATCACACTTCTTCTCTGACAAAGCTCTCTGTAACTGCAGACCGGCTAGATTGCACAGTCTGTCCACAGTTCTGAAGAGCTGGGCTGGTCGGTTCTGTGCAGCTGTAGTCTCACCAGACAGGAACTCTGCCTTCTTACATGAGATCACTCACTGATAGTCTACATAATGTGCCATCAATCTAATTTTGTTGGCATTAAGGCCAGATCTCCACCAGCGATGCTCCAGCCATTGCCCAACTCTACTCATCTCCCTCCACATCCCATCAAACCTTGCAGAAAGGGTAAGACTGGAAAGAGGGCAAACACAGACTGGAGCAATGGAATCCAGAGCCTCCACCATGGCCTTGTTATAAACCTGAAGTAGGTTCTCTGGATCTGAGCTTGCACTCGGAAATCCCAATATGTCCAGGACCACCACCTGGTTTTCTGGGCTCAAACCACTTAATTGGTGGTACCAGACCATCTCCAAAGAAGCAGACTTATGAGGGGATGCCTGGACATTGAACCTGATAGTGCAATGGTCACACCATCTGACCAATTCCACCACCAGGTCAGTGCTCTCCATACCCAGTAGGAAGACCAGGTCCAATGAGTGACCTGAAATATGGGTTGCAGAGGAAACCACCTGTATGAAGCCCAATGAATACATCAATTGGAGGAAATCTTGCACAAAGTGTGAGAGTTCATCCTCAATCCAGGCATTGAAGTCATATATATATTGCAAAACACTGCATTAATGCAACAGTTATGGCTCGGATTAAACTGACAAAAGTAGGGAAATGTGATGATAGGGTTTCAAACCCTAACACCCCTACCCAACGCCTGATGCAAATGAGGGGTGGAGTCTTCCTTTGGGGTTGTCATTCCTAACGCTCACCCTATTCTATACAGTCATGAAACATACACACCTGTATCCATCAACATCTTAGCTTTTTTGTCACTGCAGTGGGTCAGCGTTAGGGTTGACAACCCCAAGGAAGACTTCTCCCTTATTTGCTTTAGTGGTGGGGCAGGAGTGTTAGGGTTTGAAACACACCATCACATTTCCCTGCTTTTGTCAGTTTAATCTGAGCCCTAACTGTTGAATTAACACAGTTTTCTGCAAAAAAAAATGTCCTTTCTTTTTAAGATAGTACAATTGTTTCCTCATTTGTCTGTGAGAGCACAGGGCACAGAGGGCCCTGCACTCCCATTACTCAATTGATGCATACATGTATGTTGCTGTGGAACCTTGAAGTAAAACAGCAACAAAATTGCCAGCATAGCCATCTTATTACCCAGCCTCATGAACCCGTAATGAAAATATTCAAATCCCTGCCGAAATGTTTTTCTGCGGCATCTAAATGTAATTTTGCACCACAGGTGCAGAAACACATTTTGGGCAGGATTTGAAAAATCATATCTATTATGTTCATGAGGTGGTATAATAAAACTGGCTATATTGAAAATTTGGGGTCAAAACATTTAAAATTACCAAAGTTATGAGTGATCAAAGTAAAATTTCAACATATGCACATAACTTTGCCATTTTTATATATTTTGATCCAGATTTTCAGCATAGCCTTCTTAAGATCCCACCTCATGAACACAAACAATGAAAGGTTTCAAATCCTGCCCCAAAGGTGATTTTACCAAGCTATTGTGAAATCACCTTTCAGGCCTGATTTGCATATTTCCATTGACACTGTTCATGAGGTGGGGTCCCAAAACAACCACGTTGAAAATTTGGGCAAAAATGGAAGGTTATGCATCAAAGTTGAAAACCCCAAAGAAATACATTGAGCCACATTTAACTTAGTTTCTCATATTGCATTCAGTAGTTCCAGCAGAAAGACATGTCTTAAATTGGAGAAATCTTCACCTTGGGTCCTATTCAGGTGCATTAAGGTGTGTGGGGGGTGGGGGCTGCTCAGTGGGAGGTCAGGTTGGGAATGGTCAAGTTGGTGAGGGACTATTTCTTTTTACAGGAAAAAAACAAAAAAAAAGACATTTAGGGATGGTTTTCTTAATTAAATGTTAAACAATATGAGGATAGAGCTCAGAAATTGTGGGGTGCACTAGACTCCAGGGAAACATGCATAGAATATGGGTATGGCAACCAGATGGTGGGGGTGCTACTAGACACCAGGGAAACATTAAAACAATACTAAATTGGCAATCAGAGAGAGGGTGCCTCTAGACACCAGGGAAACATTCACAAAATACAAGGATGGCAATCAGAGGGTGGAGGGTGCCAAGAGATACCATAGAAATGCATAAACAATACAGGAATGGTAATTGGAGGAGGAGAGGTGCCACCAGACACCAGGGAAACATAGAAATACTATAGAGAGAACAATTGGAGGGTGGGGTGCCATTAGACACCAGGGAAACATGCACAGAATATAGGGGTGGTAACTTGAGGGTGGGGTGCCATTAGACACCAGAGAAAGTAAGTCCAAAATGTTTTTGTGTATGAAGGGATCCTTTTTCATATGGCTGAATTATTTTTTCATTTGGTTATATGAAAAAAGTGGAAGCAAGTCACAAAAAGGATGAAAATAAAAACAATTCTGAGTCATTTTAACAATAGTAGCATACAGAATCTACCTAACAGATGCCTGATGAGCAAGATACATTGTGTTGGTCTCTCTGTAGCATCTCATTTTTGTGAGTTTTGATTTTTTTTTTCAAAATAATGGAAAACAAGATGGCAACATATGAAAAAGGATTTTCTTCTCATGAAAAAGGATTTACCTGTACAGAAAATTATCCTTTTTCATATGATCCAGTTCTTTTTTTATCCCATGCAGCTATCCTGAAAGTGCCTAGTGAGCATGCTCAGAACCAAAATTTTAAAAATTAATAACATTGGAATGGATAAATATGTTTTCACCAAACTAGCAAAAGGCACATCTGCTGGTCAAGCCCTTTCTACCCTAAAAATTTCAGACCAAATTTCTAAACACTCAGGGCACTAGAGGTGGGCAAAAAAAGCAGCAACCTTGCCACCTCAAAAGAATCACTTTATGTTCACTATCCAGCTCTCAGAATTTGCAAATCCAATCAGAAAAAGCATTGGCATGTCAAGAGATCTAACCCACAACACCATGTTTGTAAAATTTCATGCAAAGCTGTTCAATGGTTGCAAAGTTATTGAAATGCAAAATGTAGGATTTAACAATAAATATCCTACTCAACCCTACCTATAGGGGTGCAACCACACCTCCATAATATACAGAGATAGATAGATAGATAGATAGATAGATAGATAGATAGATAGATAGATAGATAGATAGATAATACATGGATGGGAACAGTTCCCCACAGAAAAGGTCAATTTTTATTTCGCTGTATACTTGTGACTAATCTATCAATTAAAAGTATATATAATAAATAGTAGAATGGTGTGCACTGAAGAGCTTGTGGGTGCAAAGGAAAGGACTGCCAGCCCAAACAATATCACAGGAACAGTACACCATGCACTCCACTGCAGATAAAGAAAAAGGCTCAGATACCAATATCCAAAGTGAACTTTAATGTGGCTAGATAGCCCAGGAAAGAACCTTACAACCACAGCGCTTCAGCCCAACACAGGGCCTTCTTCAGGAGGTGGATTTCTCTTCATTTATGGTGGGGTGCAAGGTGTACTGTTCCTCAATTAAAAGTATATACCTGTAAAAAGGCCATCATTTATTTCCCTGTATACTTTAATCAATCAATCAAATTTTATTTTGTGTAGTGCAATTGTCATTGTGATGCAATGCACTTTATATACAGTTAATAAAACATTTAAAAATATTAACAAACAGTACAATGTATATAAATAAATGCATCACCCCTATCCTTCAATTAAAATAATTAATTTTAAATTATCAATAAAAAACATGCTTAGTTCTGAGTGAAGGACTGCATGAATAAAAAAGTTTTTAGCTCCCATTTAAATATCTCAAGTGTTGGGGAATCTCAAATGTAATGAAGGAGAGCATTACACAGACTTGGGGCCCCAAAGAAGAAAGCACAGGCCCCTGATGTTTTCAAACAAACCCGTGGAACTTCTAATAATCCCTCTCTGCTGAGCGGAGGGGGCAGGGGGGGCAGTAGGGACACAGCAGGTTTTGCAGGTAGCCAGTCTCCTAATCATGCAGGGCCTTATAGGTCAGCAAACCAACCTTGAGAGAGACACACCACCTAACTGGCAGCCAGTGCAGAGAGCTCAGCATAGGTGTAATGTGACATGATCTTGGTAGACTGATCAGCAGTCTAGCTGCCGCATTCTGCACTAGCTGCAGGTGGTTAAGATTTACCCCCAACAGCTCTAGGTACAGGGCATTGCAGTAATCAAGACGAGATGTCACAAAAGCATGCATTAGTACTGGCCGATCTCCAGGTGGTACCAGGTGTTTGATCCTGGCAATGTTCCTCAGATGGTAGAATGAGGTCTGGATCATAGTCAACACCTGTGAAATAAGTGTCAGGCTGCAGTCCAGAACAACACCAAGATTTTTTATCCAGTCTGAGGTAAGCAACTGGGAGTCCCTGAGCCTCAGCCCCGAGACTCAACCAGATTGCACCCTCACCTCCTGGTGACCAGGTTCCAGCACCAGTACTTCAGTCTTGTTCGGATTCAACCTCAACCAGTTGGCTCTCATCCAGTCATGGATCTCAGTAAGGCAGCTATTTAGCACTGAGACCATCTCCCGTTGCTCAAGTGCAAAAGACTTGTATAACTGAATATCATCTGCATAACAGTGAAAACTCAGCCGATATCATCTTATAATGTCCCCTAACAGCAGCATGTACAGTACACCATGAACAACATGGGGGACAACATGGAGCCCTGAAGGACCTCATATGATATGGGCAAAGGTGCCAAAGAAAAAGTCCCAGACACCACACGCTGCATCCTGCTAGTGAAGAAAGCTTTAAACCTGTTGAGGACTGTACCAGCCAGTCCACAACACACCCGGAGGTGCTCCATTATCACCCCATGGTCCACGGTGTCAAACACCGCTGGGAGATTGAAGAGAACCAGAATGGAATGTCTTCCTCAATCCCTCGCCACCTGGGGATCATTTAACACCCGAACCTGGGTGGTGTTGGTACTATGCCTTTTTCAGAAACCTGACTAGAGAGGGTCGTAGATGTTGTTGGTTGTTAAATAGGTCTCCAGTTGAATGGCCACCACCTTCTCAATAACCTTCCCCACAAAGGGAAAACTAGAGACTGGTCTGTAGTTCACCAAGCAGTCTTGGGCCAGTTTAGGTTTTTTCAGTATTGGTATAACAACTGCCTCCTTCAGGGGCTCAGGAAAAACTCCTGACACTAGTGAACTCCGGACTATCCTAGCTAGGACTGGGCCGATGACATCAACACACCCCATGTTGGTCCCAGGTCCAAACTACAGAAGGTTGGCAGTAACTCCTGAATGACCCTCACCACATGCATTATCACCCACTGGTTGAAGTCGGACTAGACCGACTGAATGCCCCTGAACTCAGGCTCAATACCACAAGACCCATTAGAGGGCACTGACTGAATTTCTGATCTGATTGAGGTAATTATATCAGCAAAGAATGAAGCAAACTCATCACACTTTGCTTGTGAAAATGTTCCCCCAGACTGAAGACAGGCTGGATTACAAAACCTGTCAACAGTACAGAAGAGGTGAGATTGTTTGTTGATTGCTGCAGCAGTCTCCTTGGACAGAAACTCTGCCTTCTTACAGAAGATTGCCGATTGATAGTACCTATAATGGGCCCTCAATATAAGCTTGTTCCCCTCCAAACTGGTCCTCCACCAGTGCCACTCCAACCTTCAACACCTCATCCTCATCTCCCTGAGGGTCCCAGCAAACCATGAGGATCCCTGTTGTGAGGTGAGAGGGGTCAAACATGGACAGGTGCAATGGAGTCGAGTGCCTTGGCAATAACCCTATTATAGGTCACTACAAGTTCCCCTGACACCTTGCATTCACTCATCAAACCTGATAGGTCCAGTCCTGCCATCAGACCCTGTGGGGTTATACCCTTTAATGGGCAGTACCAGACAATCTCCATAGGGGTAGGTCTATTAGAGGGGGCCTCGAACGTGAACCTCACAGTATGGTGGTCTGACCACATGACCAGCTCCACCATAAGGTCAGAGATCTCCATTCCAAGCAGGAAGATGAGGTCCAGTGAATGGCAATGTATATGGGTTGCAGAATGTGTTAGGCCCAATGAACACATCAGTTGGAGGAAGTCTTGACCAAACTGCAAGAGTTCATCATGGACCGAGGCATTGAAGTCACCCAGAATAATCCATCTGGGTGACTCCAAACACCAATCCGATGATGAAGTCCGTAACTTCCTACAGGAATTCCTTCTCATCCCCTGGAGGACAGTATATGAGGAGGATCCTGCAAGAACCTACACCTACACCTACACCTGAAAACCCTTGAATGGCCACGCACTCAAAAGATCTCATTGTTCCAACTGGGAAGTCTATGAGGTTCAAGTCCATTCCAAACAAATTGCCACCCCCCACCCCCTATGATCCTCTTTCAAGTGGTGTACCACTGAGTACCTGGCCAGAACAGCTGATTCCAGAACAGGTCTGACATTTTCGTCCAGCCATTTCTCAGTGATGCAAGTCAGATCAGATGTTGCAACAAGATCTGCAATAATTGCTATCTTGTTCTTAATAGAGCTGGCATTGCACAACATTGCCCAAGAGGAATAAGCAGATGAGGCTGGTCCAGCCACCTGCCAACTAACTGTGGAGCCCTTGGGTATGGGCACCAGGCATGGAGAACTCCTTTCCTGAGCCCATTTCACCCCAGAGCACCTCCTGGTTCCCACCACCCCTGACTAATCTGTCAAATAAAAATATATACCTGCACTAATCAAACAAACTGGGAACTTTTCTCCCTAGAAAATGCTATCATTTATTTCCCTGTATACAATTACAACTATATACCTGCACTAATTAAAGCTATGTACCTACACTAATCAAATAATTAATGGGACTATACTGATAACACAATTAACACATCATTAGGGAGCTAGCCAAACCAATTGACAAGTTGTGAAAGAACCTGGAAAATGCACTAACAATACCCTCCCAAACCAAAAATTCCCCCAAACTCCTACTGGCACTCACTACACACCATTCCCTCCTTGCTACAAGAGACCTTCAGGTGCCATAACATAATCAACAAAGTGATCTCCAGAAATATTCAACATAAAATGGGTAAGAGTGGAGCACTCAGAAGTACATTCGTCTCAAGGTCTATTTAGGGCAATAAAGTCACTCGCCCATTTGGCTCATGACCTTAAAGCCCTAATTAGTCCCCTCAATGGGTATCCATCCTTGTATACCACCCTTACCCATTTACTTCTACAGGAACATTTGCGTGGAGTGTTGGCAATATGAATAGAGGCGTAGTACTTATAAATGTGTAACTTTCCCTTTAACATTCAGAATTGCTTTCTGTACAGAGCTAGGGGAACCTTTCAACCTGAAATTTAAAAAGCTCTTGTTTCAAAATTTCATCCTTAGCATAGTTGACAATGGTACTGTGGTCTACAGCTCAGCAAATGAGAGTGTACTTATTAGGGTTAGAGGCATATTGTACAGGGACTGCATTCAGTATTTCAACTGGAACTCAAGCTCAATACTTACACCTGTGTCCTCTTTGATACTTTAGGATGGCTGAATTTTTATTTACAGGAGCAATCCTATGCCATGGTTTGGGGAAAAAGCATTGCTAGGTCTACAGTACATACTCCAGGGCTACAGTTCAAATTTAGATTCATTCACAATAAATTATCAGCTAGGGGTATGGCCTGTAACTGTTTTTTGCCACTTAGAAAATCAACATTAGGTCAGAACTCATTCATCTATAGATTTGCAATATCCTGGAATGACTCAACTGACTTGTTAAAGGGCTATGACTCTATCTCCTCTTTCAGAAATCAATTACTGGATATACTACCTACTTGAAAAACTTGTAACTGCTTCTAGCTTCTATTAACTCCTGACAATGTATCCCTTATATTGCTTTGTATGTCTTTATCCTTTGTAAATGTTGCCCCTTGGTAAGCCAATATAATTTATGTATGACTCTAGATCCCTTAAGAATAGATTCTTGCCTAAAGAATTTTCTGTGAAATATAATATTGAACTGAAACTGAACTGAATTCCAGGCAGTGCACTGGCTCTTTAATTTGCAAGTGTAATACAGCTTTCCTCTAGTTTGCTTTTATAATGTAACTTTAGTTGAAAATTGTATGATTCACAGTGTTTTTGTTTCAGTTTTAAAAATAGTTTTAGCAGGTCAGAAGTTAAGCTTGTTAGGGAATTTTTTTGCTGGACTAAAGGTTGCAGGTTGTTAAGTGTTTGGGGAATAAAGATTTTGTTGATAGTCACCATGCATATTGATCTTTTTTGAGCTTGAGGCAGAATACTATTTTCATATGTAAATGATGCCCCCGACTTGGGTGTAAAGTAAAACAAAAATGGAAACTTAGTTTGTGTGTCTGAAGCTGTGGTTTGTTTTTCTGAAGCTGTTGTCTAAAACTGTTTTTGAATCACGTGGGTTAGAAGCATGGTTGTGCAGGTAAATGAGGGCATCTTCTGTCAAATGTGTTCTGGGATGAATCACATTAGTTCAACAGAGTGTTTTCTCAGTTTTAACAGTGTGGACAAAATTAAAGATGGCGACTGATTTATGAAGCTGTACTCTGAAATTGCTTTTGACTTACTCAGTTTGGAAACATCTGTATGCAGGTTAGTGGGTTTATAGTCCATTGCAATGTGTTTTGTAGAGGATCACACTAGTTCTACTAAGGATTTTTGTTGTTGTTGTGGTTTTATGTGTTTGTACTAGAGTAGTCAATTACCCAAAGTGATGAGATTCAACATCTATTTGGGTACTTCAATTTTGTCTTTCTTGCACGCATGTATAAGAAACACATTGCATCAGGCTTCCTTCACAAGTGGGCTGTGGAGGCACGGCAGCATTGTGCCGAATGGCAGCAGTCCGTTCTGGGGCTGGTCTCTGCCATGATGAATAGAGGAGCATGCTGTCAAGGATGGCAGTTAATGAGCATGCCACTATGATCAAAGAAACTGGGCCACTGCAATCAGGGAGTGCCCCGTCACTATGCAATCAGCTGTTTTTGCTGCAGGGCATCCCTGACTGCAGCAGCCAATTATAGCTGCATTGTGTGGTGTCCCCATGGTGAAGGCTTCTCCATCAGCCTCCCACAGTCCCCAAGAAGCCAATGAAAAACTGCCGCCTGCCTCTCCCAGTTCTAAAAGCCGATGGAGGGGGTGCCCAACCCCCCTGTCGGCATGCCCCTTCCCCAGTTCATTTGCCGATGGGGTAACCTAATCCCAGTCGGCATGATTCACCCTCCCCCATTTGCATACCTCTCAACTGCTCTGTTTTGGTGAAGTGTTCTGCATTCGTGCCCCTTTTTGAACTCTGTTCTGCTGTGGTCAGCTTTTGCACTGATTTTTAACAGATCTTGTCCCCAGCCATGTATGCTGACTGATTCCCCTGAACCCATTTGTGGTGTGCAAAGGGGGTGCCCACTCCTCCTTGGCTCATGTATTCCCCCTCAGCACACTGCAGGACTGACGGGGTGCCCAATCTCCATCAGCTTCACTCCCCCTTCCCCTGCAAACATCATGGGGGCACGCTGGGAGACAATCCCCAGTGTGCTAATAGTCCCACAGTGTCCTTTTTCTGTTTTTTTTTTAATCCTGTAAAAATAAAGAAAATGGTCCCTCACTGTCTGTGGCACCCCACCCCAGCCCATGCCCACCCTCTGTGCACCCTACCTCTCCACACTCCCATCACCCCATACTTACCTCCGGAGCCCGGCACGATGATCTTCAGTGGACTGGGAGCATGTCTGCACTCTTCAAAGCCAACCATGAACTGAAGAAATGCTGGTAAGCTGTAAAATGGCATAAATAGGGTTTTTTCAACTTAAGTTGATATCTCGGCCATTTTAAGGAATTGTTTCACCATATTTTCAACATGGGGTTCTTGGGACCCCACCTCATGAACTCAGTTACTGTCATTTTGTTATTCGGTCCCAAAAGGAGATTTCATGGTCACTGCATGGAACTACCTTTCGGGACTGATTAATGAAATGGCAGTGTCACAGTTCATGAGGCAGTCCCCCAAAAACCCTATGTTGAAAATTTGGTGAAGACATTCCCCAAAATGACTGTTTTATGAGCATGCATTGCATAATTCCTATGCACACTCGTGTCCTTGAGAATTTTTTATATTTTCACTCCAGATTTTCAACATTGCCATTTTACCACACCTCCTTATGAACAGTACAGCTGTCATTTTTTACATCTCACCCAATGTGTTTTCACACATGTAGCACACAATGGCACGGTCGGTGTGTGAAATCAATGTTCAGGACTGATTAAGAAAATCACAGTGACACTGTTCATGAGCAGGGGTTTTAAAATGCCTATGTTGAACATTTGGTGATAAAAGTCCTTAAAAATGACTGTGTTACAAGTGTGCATTATACAGTTTCCATGCACCATTGTAACTTCAAGAATCTGTAATCTTTTCACTCTAGATTTTCAACATTGGCATTTCTTCACACCTCCTTATAAACAGTACAGCTGTCATTTTTCACATCATGGCCAAAATGTGTTTTCACACTTGGTGCAGAATAGCATGGCCGCTGTGGGAAATCAGTGTTTGGGACAGATTAAGAAAATAACAGTGACACTGTTCATGAGTGGAGGTCCCAAAATACCAGTAATGTCACCCCTGCTCTAATCCAGCTCCAAGACTGTCTCCTTTTCCCTTCCCCATATTTTTCCTTCTCTTTGTAAATAACTTCTTGACTACTAGCTCCCTTCCTTCTTGAACCTTGTTGCTGACCATCCACTGCTGTTTTGCCAATTACCACCCCTGACCTTCCTTCTGTCAGTCTTTCTTGTTATATTTGAACATTCCTCACATTTCTCTCTATATAACCTTACTATCTCATTAACCCTTTCACTCCACAGGTCGGATCCATGGTTTCTGCACTTATATATCTTACTGCCATTATCTGTATAATGCTTGCCATTATTTTTTGTTGTTCCTACCCATTGTATTTTTGTAGCACTGCTGTACTGTTCCTCTATTTGTACTATTGTACCCATGTTGCTGTTGTTCAACTGTTCTTTTGTTGTACTCTCCCGGGTCGTGCCTGAAAATAGTCATTTTATGGCTAGTGCACCTACCCAGTTAACAAAAACTAAATAAAAATAAATAAAAAATAAAATGCCTATGTTGAAAATCTGGTGTAACAAAAACCAAAAATAATTATGGGTGTGTGTTGTGCAGCTTCTACACACATTCGTGACTTCACCATTTTTTTTATATTTTTACTCCAGATTTTCAGCATTACCATTTTTTTACACCTCCTCATGAGCAGTACAGCTGTCATTTTTGACATCCTGTTCAAAATGTGTTTTTGCATCTGTGACACCAAATGGCACAGTCGCTGTGCAAAATCCCCTTTCAGGTAACAAACTGATAGTGTCTCTGTTCATGTGGTGGAGTCACAAAAAGCCCATGTTGAAAACTTGGAGTAAAAATATCAAGAAACACCCAGGATATTAAGGTTTATAACCACCTCCTGAGGCAGACCATTACACTTGTCCACCACCCTCTCTGTGAAGAAGAACTTCTTCACATTCTCTCTTAACCTCCCACCTTCCAATTTCATGTAATGCCCCCTCATTCTTGTGCTCCTCCTTTATTGGAAAATGTCTCCTCCCTGCACCTTGTTTATACCCTTGAGGTACTTGAATGTTTCTACCATATCCCCTCTTTTCTTCCTCTCTTCCAGTGAGTACACATTGAGGTCCCTTAATCTCTCCTCATAAGTCTTGTGTTGCAAGCTCTGTACCATCTTATTCACCCTTTTCTGGAGCATCTCCAGCCTGGTAATATCCTTATCATGGTGCAACCTCCAGAACTGCACACAGTACTCCATGTGAGGTCTGACCATGGTTTTATATAATGGCATCACTACCTCCCTCCTTATGCTGGTGATACCCCTGCCTATGCACCCCAGCATGTCACTGGCCATCCCAGCTGCCTTAGCATTTTACTTTGACATTTTCAGGTCATCTGAAATAAGAACCCCCAGGTCCCTTTCCTTCTTTGTGACTGCCAGCAACCCCCCCCCATACTGTAGCTTTCCTCAGGGTTTCTGTATCCCAGGTGCATAATTTTGCACTTTTTTGAATTAAACTTCAGTTGCCAGTCCTCAGATCATTTTCAAGCTTTGCCAGGTCCCTCCTCATTTTCTCCACTCCCTTTGGGGTATCCACTGTGTTACAGATCTTGGTGTCATCTGCAAACAGGCAGACCTCTCCCTTCAGTCCTTCTGTAATGTCATTAATGAAGACATCGAACAGGACTGGCCCCAGGACCAATCCCTGTGGCACCCCACTGGTCACTCCCTCTCTCCAGACTGCAGCCCATTTACCACCACTATCTGCCTCCTGTCTGTTAGCCAGTTTCTAACCCAGTTTACCACCCTTTCCCCCATGCCCAGCCTACCGAGCTAGTTTATCAGCCCCCTATGTGGGATGGTGTCAAAGGCTTTGCTGAAATCAAGGTAGCGTTGTCAACTGCCCCACCCTGATTTACTTCCTTTGTCATCCAGTCAAAGAAATCAACCAGATTTGTCTGACATGACCTCCCCACTGTGAATCCATGTTGCCTATGGTCCTGGGCTTCAAAGGCTTCTAGATGCCCCACTATCCTTTCTTCAAGCAATGTCTCCATGATCTTCCCCACTACTGAGGTGAGGCTGACTGCCCTATAGTTCCCCGCCTCTTCCCTGCTGCTGTATTTGTGTAGATGGACCACATGTGCCCTCCTCCAATTCTCTGGTACCACCCCCTGTATTGAATGACTCAGAGAACATGGCTGCCAGAGGTACTGCTATCTCCCTTTGCAGTTCTCTTAATATCCTTGGGTGTATGCCATCTGGTCCCATCGCTTTGTCCACCTTCAATTTAGTGAGCTCCTACAGGACTCTTTTGCCTGTGAATGGACTATTGTCCACCTCTTCACCCCCCTTGGCAACTGCTGCACTGCTGTGGCCCTTGCCCCTCCCCCTCTTCTGTGAATACTGAACAGAAAGACACAGTGGATGTCTTGGGGGGGGGCACGTGACAGTTCTTAGGCATGGTACTATCACTTTTGAATACCTATACAGCACATACAAGCAAGCAACATTCAGCATTGACAAATGTTTGTTATACAAGTTCTCAATCAGTATAATTCCTACTTTTTGTGTGTTTTAAATCAAATGCTGTAAAGGCTAGATGGGTAGCTTCACTATAATGTTTGCTTGGGGAGGGCTAAAATGTTAAGAAATATAAGGATGCAAAGTGGTGTTGAAGTTTTAAATGTAATAAAACTTTCTAAGTTTGTTTATTTTTTATTATATTTGAAAATTAGTAACTGGGAGAGGCACACTGAGCCAAGGCTCATTTCCAGGTGTGACCCAGGGGAGAAGAACAGTGGAAGAACAGCAGCATAATACATAACAATAAAACAGCTGAACAACATTTTGTAAAAAGTATGCATAAAATTAGAATAAATACAAAAATTGTTTCTGCAGAGAATAAAGTGCAATACAGCTCGATAAGAACACCTAACAAGCGCATATTCAGAAGTGGCAACAGAAAACAATGAGCAAGAACAATATTGACAACAAGTGATTGACCTTTACGGCAAGTTATTGCCTGACCTCATAATGGAGGGAGAAAACTAATGGTGTGTAAATGAAACAAAGGCAGGAGTGGGGACCCAGCTGGTTGCTTACCAGGATGATTAAGACTTAACGGGGAGGTGTCAGGAGGAAGCGTAACAAGACGGGAGGGGTTGGTGTTTCAACTGATGCCTGAGGGATCCAGGGGATGGGTATGGGCAGAGGGCAGAGGAGAGTTGGTTCCAGAGTGAGGAAAGCCAATAGGAGAAGGCAGATTGATTAGCAGAGGTGTGGAGTAAGGAGTGGCAAAAGTGTGATGGTCCCTGGAATGGGAGGATTACGAAGCAAGGAGATTTAGGAAAGGAAAGAGGAGAGATAAGGGGGAAGGGAACCAAACCAGTATTTGGATAAGATGGAGGTATGGTGAGCCTGGTAATGTAAGGGCAAAGGGAGGATAGATTAGGGATGAATACTGTGAACAATGGTGGGCGAGAGGAGGAGTTTGTAGCAAAGTGACAGAAGGAGCTGCAGTGTATAAAAAGAGCTGTGGTTTCAGAGTGTAAGCCACATATTAAAATACAGAAGGAAGTAAGGAAATGTATGCAGTCTTTAATAAAAACAGAGAAAAAAACAATACATGCAGTATATGGATGAAATGTGAATGTTAGAAAATGTTGTAAATATTTAAAAGCAGCTGCTGTTTGCCAAAGCACCAGCCTAATATTAAAAACCATGGAGGATGCAATGTGAATACTAGCAAATGTTGTAAATGCATAATAGGAGCTATTGTTTGTCAGAGTGCCATCCATTAAAAAGGATGAAAGCAAATGTACACAGTGATCCTGATTTTCAAAGAGCTGCTAGATCAGAGCACTTTGCGCTGATCCCTGCCTGTGGCAAACTCTAGGTGCACCAGGGACCCTGTGCTGGATATTAGTAGAACAGGGGTCCCTGTGCCAAAGTCCCCAGAGTTGACATAGGCAAAATGTTGCACCAAAGAGTTGGCACACTGGAGGAGCTTGACATAGGGTCTTGTCAAGCCTCCCCTGCCTGGTGCAGTGCCAGCCAGGAACCACGATGTTGGGGGGAGGAAGACTGCCAGCTCATGGGACACTGAAGATGAAACTGGGATATGCCATAGTGGGTGGCATCAGCATGGTGGGTGTGGCAGGGTACACAAATGGCACTGGGCATATATGTGTTGGACAGTTCTACAAAGCCACAGACATGAAACTTCCTAGATGGGCATGCACTGACCCTGACCCAGACCCCCTAGTGCCACCAGCCTTGGCAGTTTTCTCAGAGCTTGCACGGTCCCCTACATGTGGAGATAGTCCTTGGTTCATTTGGTGGATGGGGCATACCTCAGGCAGCATGACATTCCCCTTCTGCACAGCCCACTGTGTGCAGACATACTGCAGGTGCAGGTGCAAGAATAGCAATGGCATGGTGTGAGGGCCCCCAATAGGTAGGTGCCAGAAATGTGTGTAGTAGAAAGCAGGACAAAGGACTGGCACCACATATACCAGAGTGGGGAAGCTCCATCCCTACCACCTCACCTTGCTGTGTAGGAAATGTACAGGCACATGCATGAAGATGCCCTACTACACTGTCAGGGACTGTGTCCATCACATACATGGGGATGTACAGTATGGCCCCAACCACTCAGCATATCACAAACAATTTTCATACATAACAGGGTACAGTGGCAGGGATGGGGCTGCCTCTCTACAGAGTTTATTTGGTGCCAGTCCTTTTTCAGGCCATCTCCCATACACCTTTCTGGCACCAGCCTTTTGAGGTGTCCTCTTGCTGTGAAGTTGCTACTCTGGCACCTGTACTTGCAGCATGCCAGTACATGTCAGGCTGTACTGCAGGGGAATGTCATGCTACTCAAGGTATGTCCCCACACACCAACAGCACCTAAGACTATCTCTGCATCTCGGGGACTCTGCAAGCTCTGGGAAAGCTGCCAGGGCTAGTGGCATAAGGGTGTTTGGGGCAGGGTCAGTGCTTGCCTATCAGGGAGTACCATGTCTGCAGCCCTGTAGAACAGTCCATGGCACATCTGCCTGGCACCACCTGTGCACCCTTCTACACCTGTCATACCCATGCCACCAACTATGGCACCCCCATGTCTATATTCAGTGTTCCACAAGATCACATGCCTCCTTCACCCCAACTGTTACAGTGGCTCATGGCTAGTCTAGCCACAGTCCTGACTTGCAGCCTTGGTGGGGCTTCCAAAATCCCAAATAAGGGAATGCTACACCCCGCCATGGTGCAAACCTCCTTCTGCCTTGGCACACCACCACTTTCAGTGCAAGGGTGGCACATGGCTGGTTTGCTGCACATCCTCCCCATTTTTGACACAGCTTGCTTTTGAAAATCAGGAGTGCCACAGCTTTTGACATAAGCTGCCACTTGCGTCAAAAGTGGGGCTTTGAAAATCAAGCACAGTATATGCAGTATATTCTAGGAGAATAAGAAAAAGTTGTAGAATATAAAAACTGCTGTCTGCCAGATATACTGGCAGAATAGTGCTATTTTTTTTAAATGACACAGGTGCATGTTGTTTTTCTAAGCACATTAATGTCAATACTTTAGCAGGTCTCCACCAACTATCCTTTTTAACAAATCATGAGAGGAGGGTGTGGTACCTGAGGACTGGAGGAAGGAGGATGTGTGTCCCTTTCACACAAGTGGGAGCAAGGCAGAGGCAGGAAACTACAGACCTGTTAGTCTGACCTCAGTAGTAGGGAAAATGATGGAATCACTTCTGAAAGAAAGAATTGTTGAGTACCTAGAGGCCAGCGGGGCATGAGTACCTAGAGGCCAGCAGGGCACAGGACCCAAGGCAGCATGGATTCACAGTGGGAAGGTCATGTCAGATGAATCTAATAGATTTCTTTGACTGGGTGACCAAAGTGGTAGACCAGGGAGGGGCTGTGGATGTGGCCTACCTAGACTTTAGCAAGGCATTTGACACAGTGCTACACAAAAGATTAATAAACAAGTTAGCCAGCCTTGGAGAGGGTCCCAGGGTGGTAATCTGGATAAAAAATTGGCTAGACAACAGGATGCAGAGGATAATAGCAAACTGAGTAAACTCTGATAAAAGGGGGGTTACTAGTGGGGTACTGCAAGGTTCAGTACTGGGACCAGTCATCTTTAATGTTTTTATAGGTGACATTGTGGAGGAACTGGAAGGAAAAGTATGCTTCTTTGCAGATGACAAAGATCTGCAATAGGATTGTTACACAAGGGAGGTGGAAAGGATGAGAAGGGACAGGGACTTGGCAAGGTTGGAGGAATGGTCAAAAATATGGCAGCTTAAATTCAATACAAAGAAGTGCAAAGTAATTCACCTGGGAAACAAATACCCAAGGGAAGAGTACATAATGGTGGAGTGGGGAGGTATTAATGACAACAAAAATGGAAAGTGACCTGGGGGTAGTCATATCAGATGGTCTAAAGGTAGGCAAACTATGTGAAAAGGCAGTAAGGAGGGCTGGGGGGTACTGGGATGCACAGGGAGAGGCATCACCAGTAGAAAACAGGAAGTTGTTCTCCCTCTGTACAGACAGTTGGTGAGATCCCATCTGGAGTACTGCATGAAGTTCTGGAGACCCCATCTCTGCAAGGACATAGACAAGATGGAGGCAGTCCAGAGAAGGACAACTAAAATGGTGCAGGGTCTGCAGCAGAAGTCATACAAAGAGAGACTAAAGGAGCTTAATATGTATATCGTCAAGAAAAGGAGGGAGAGGGGGACATGATAGGAACTTTCAAGTACCTCAAGGGAATCAACAAAGTCCAAGAAAGTAGCATCTTTCAGAAAAAGGGATGTGCAAGAACAACAGGCTCAATTTAAAGATAGAGTGGGGATGACTCAGGGACATGAGAAAATATTTTTTCATGTAGAGGTTGATGGACTATGGAATGGCCTTCCTGAGGAGGTTGTGGGGTCAAAAAGAGTAGAGGAATTTAAGAATGCATGGGACAGACATAAGGCAATTCTAGTTGGAGGTGGGAGGAAGTAGGCTGTTGGTAAAACTAGGATCTGCAGCTTATCCAGTAGGTAGGGAAATGGGCAGACTGAGAGGGCCAAGTGGTCCTTATCTGCTGTCAAAGTTTATGTTTCTATGCCTCTTTCAGAAGCAAAGGAATTAAATAATAAGGTAAAGAGTCAACATGGGACTACAAACACTACTGTTAAGCTTGTTTGGAGAATAATGTTTGCACACCAGCTAGGTAAGCTAAATAAAATAAGTGATTTGGTGTGTTTGTGCCATAGGAAAGTAATTGAGCTGTAGCGCTGCAGCCAAAGCTTGAAGGTTGGTTACTTCATGATAGTAGCACAATTTGGTGCACATGTTGAATACTGTATGCAGTGACACTTTGAGGTGTGGTGATCAGTTAACTTAGTGAGGCCTCTTCTTAACAAGCTATTCAAATAATTTTTACAGCTCTTTCAGTCACTGTGTACTATTCAAAGAAGGAAAACATTGAAAACACATTCAACGCTGTTCAACTAAGTTCTTCTTAGTTATTCCTGTAGCATTACTTTATCTTTTAATGATCTTTATTTAAATACGTCTGATTCTGTCTGTATTTTGCTTATATGACAGTATCCCCTGAAGAAGCCATACATTAGATGATGAAAAGCTGGAGTTATGAAATAAAAAAGAATGGTGCTCATATTTTTGGGTCTGGGTCTTTATACCTAGAGCAACCTAGTTTTAATACTGAAAGTGACTGAATGAACCCACTAGGGATGGGGCAGTGTGTATCCCATCAAGTTGCTGACTGATTTTGGCCACAGCAATTATGGCACTGCAACAGGTGTGACAGTGAAGGGGGTGATCTTGATTTTAGATCGCCTCATTCATGTTGCCCATTGTGCCCACACAGTTTCTACCCCCTCTGGGCCATGACTGCCCTGGAGGAGGTGATATTTAGTTTTGGGAGGTGTGGGACAAAGCCAGCTGTTTCCCATGAGGGCACTTTGGTGGTGTAACTTCCGGGAGACAGAATACCTGATGCTGTAATGCCAGGTGGCATTTTGCCTGTGCCATTATTGGCATTGGCAAACTGTATGTTGCTGTGGCATGGGTGAACCAGGCAGTGCTGGGCCTGATGCGTACTAACAGGGATGACATTTCAGGTGTCACAGTGGGCAGTCCCCAGGTACCAATCATCACGCTACAGTGTGTTTTTACATTAAGATGGGAACAGAGGCAAACCACACAAAGATGGGATCATGGACTTAAGAAGGATGAATTTTAAAGAAAATGGAGACTGCTTCAGAAACCGCTTTGGGGGGGGGTTACCATGAAGGGGTAGAAGTAAAGTGGGGAAAAATATGGGAGGTCATAATTGAGGCAACCAGCCTCTGTGTGAAGGAAGTGAGTAAAAGCAGAAGGAAAAAGAAACCATTATTGTTCTCTAGGAAAGTGGCCAAGGTGGTGATGGGAAAAAAATGGTGGCATTCAGGAAGTATAAGAAAACATAGAGGGAGAAAGATGGGGAGGTGGACAAGTAAAACAGAGGGAAGCAGGTGTAACCCCCTTGTTACCCAGGGTTACTAGAATCCCAGTAAGACCTAATGGTAGGCAGGGAAGGCAGCTTGTGAAACTCCAGTTAAATGGGTTTCACACTATCTCACTCTGTTCTCAGTCTCAGCTGAGACTGAGGGATGGCATCACCAATAGAACTTTCACAGCTGCATAAGCCACATTGGAATCTGCAGCACAGGGAGTTAGATAGAACGTTGGGAGTTTTCAAAGGTTAATAGTCAGTGTCCAGTTTGTTTTCAGTAGGTGGAGGAGTGAAGTTGTACTCAAGTGGTGGAGACCACTGTTTTTGGGTCTCAGTGTCCCCTCCCTCCGGGGGGGGATGTAAAGATCCATAGCAGATTCCTGGGGCAACCCCCTTAATTCTGCTAAGTAGAAGAAAAGCTGCCTGTTTAGTTCTACATTTATTCTGGAAGATGGAAGATTTATGAGTCGCCTGTGGGGCACCTGCAACTACAGGGTGAGTGTCTGCTCTGTCAAAAAGGGCAAATTGTTTTCTTCACCCTGGGATTTGTGTGAAAATCTAGGGATTGCGCTACATATTGGGAAGCCTAGAGAAATGGGCCAAGCAAGTAAAGTAGTGTCAAACCCTAGAGTGTTGTGTGATTCAAATAATATGTAGAGGAGTTGCGCCAGACATCTACCCTTTAATCTACATTTAGAAGTTAGCAAAGGAATGGTTCAGTTTTCCCAGGGAAATGGCTGGGTATGGGTTGTGGGAGCTGGAGGTGGTCGGACCCTCCATCTTTAGTGACCAGGTCCACCATAACGGATTTCTGCTGTGGTTGCTACTTTGCCTCATGCACTTGGCCAGTGATGGGGGAAGTACCCAGACGTGGGGTAGCAAGGGAAAATTCTCTCTAGGAGTCGCAGACTCTAGGTGGTGTGGGGAGCCACAACAAGGAAAAAATTCTCTCTAGGAGTCGCAGGCTCTAGGTGGTGTGGGGAGCCACGACAGGATAATTGGTTCATTCTTCCAATGGACTGCGGATCAAGTGGCCGGCGGGGGAGCCGGGCCCGTGGGAAAAACCCAAGTGTGTACAAGTTGGGCTGTGTACCCAAAGCTGCGTGCAAGTCCGGGCTCTGTGCCTGGTGGGTTAAGAGCCTGAGGGCTGAAAATGGTGATAAAGTGTTCTGTAGTCTCTAATCTGCATTACCAGGAAATGTAGCCCCATAGGGGTCCGTCTATGCTTTGTTTTGTTCAGCTAGTATGTGAATAAAAGCCACACTGAAGAATCCCATTCCTGGTCCTGGACATTACAGTTATTGCTTCCTGTGTTCTGATTTACTTGGGTGCCCCTGTGCAAAGTAGTCAAACCTAGGCTCCCCTGTGCCAAGTAACCTCATCCTCCCCGAACCCAGTCCCCACCAGGTACTGCTGTCAACTTCAACAGCATGCCACCTGTCATTTTGGCAAAAAGGCAGGGGTGAGGGGTTACACAGGTAAAGCAGTGAAGAGGGCAAAGATGCAGCAGAGGAAACAAAAGCAAAGGGGGTAGCTAAAAGGCATAAGTTTTTCTTCATGTACATAAATGAGAAGAGGATGTCAAAGGAAGAGATAGTGAGGATAAGTGAGGCAGCAGGGGCGACTGCACAGAATGAGACCAAGAAAAGCCAGATGTCCTGAACAACTATTTCTGCTCCATCTTTGGGGGGGGGGTCAGACTACCAGGGGTCAGATGGAACAAAGGGGGATGTGAACACAAGTCCATTTTCAGAGAAAGAGTTCTGAAGGAAGTTACAGATCAGAAAGTTGACAGTGCTATGAAACCAGACAAGATAAACCCAAGGGTACTTTAGAAACTCAGGAAAGGGGCTAGCTGCCCCACTAACAGCCTTATTCATCTACTCTCTGGAAACACACATGGTTTTGGAGGACTGGCAGAGAGCAGACATAGTTCCTCTACATAAAGGTGGCGGCAGGGAGAAGGCTAGCAACTATAGGCTAGTCATTCTCCCTTCAGTGGTGGCGAAATTAATGGAAACCCTGTTAAGGGAAAGGTTGGTAGAGTATCTTGAATCCAAAGAGCTGCAACACCATACTGTATTCAGTATGGATTAACGGGAGTGGGGAGGGGGTCATGTCAGACAAATCTGATTGATTTTTTCAGCTGGGTGACCAGGGAAAAACACCAGGGGAGGACAGTGGATGTGGCCTATCAAGACTAGCAAAGTCATCGGCACTGTGCTACACAGGAGATTGATAAAGACACTGAGCAGCCTAAGCGTGGGATCCAAAGTGGTGAATTGGGTGAAAAACTGGTTAACAGATAGGAGACAGAAGGTGATGGTTACTGTCACTCACTCTAATGATGGGAGAGTGACCATCTGGTTGCCGAAGGGCTCAGTACTGGGACTGATCCTCTTCAATGTCTTCATAAGCAACATTGCAGAACAACAGGAAGGGAATGTATGCCTTTTTGCATATGACACAAAAATCTGTAATAAGGTGGACACTGAGGAGGGAGTTGAGAAAATGCATAGGGGACTTGGGAAACTAGAGGAGTGATCAAGTGCATGGCAGTTGGGGTTCAATGCCAAAAAGTGCAAAATCATGCACCTAGGGCTTAGGAATCCATGAGCTGAGTATAGAATGGGGGAGGCAATATTGACAGTCATTAAGCATGAAAGGAACCTTGGGGTGGTCATACTGAATAATCACTAAGACGCAAGGCAGTGTGACAAAGCAGCAGGTATATCCAGCAGGAAGAGGGAGGTGGTGTTGCCACTATATTGCTTACTGGTGAGTCCCCACTTTCAGTACTGTATCCAGTTCTGGAAGCCACACATCAGAAAGGACATTGATGGGGTGGAGGCAGTCCAGAGGAGGGCAAAGTATTGTAACCAGTTCTGCAAGTCACACCTTAGAAAGGACATAGACAGGGGGAAGGCAGTACAGAAGAGGGCAACCAAAATGGCACAGGGTTTGTAGTAAAAGCTATATTAGGAAAGTCTGAAGCATGTCAACATGTACACCCTGGAAGACAGAAGAGCAAGAGTTGACATGATAGACATCTACAAATACAGTACTTCATATGGGTAAACAAGGTGCAGTAGGGGAGTCTCTTTAAAATGAGAAAAAGCACCAGGACCAGAAGGCATGTGATGAAGGTGGGGGGAGGTTAAGTGGGATATGAGGAAGTACTACTTCACTGAAAGAGTTGTAAATGCCTGGAACAGACTGCCAGTTGAAGTGACAGAAGTAAAAACAGTAAGGGCTTCAAGCATGCATCGGATATACATAGAGGAATATAAGTAAATAGGCAGGGAAGAGGGAGGAGTGAGGGTCACTGGAGACCAGACTAGGCAGGGACCAACTGAACAGACTGGGTGGGCAGTTCTTTTCTGCTGACAAATTCTATGTTTCTATGTTTAAATGACATCAGGAGAGCATAAAACACGCTACATGTCACTGTCACGCATCATAACGTTTCTTCTTTTTTTGATAATATGTAGTGGACAGCTGTTAAAAAAAGAAACTGCTTCTTTTTGCAAGGTTTCTATACGAAAAATAATGCAATTACAGAAGGAAAGAAATTGAGACTGACAAAACATTCCTGTGTAATTTATTTTGTTTACAAATTGATGACCAAGAAAGGCATACAGAGCCAACGTTCATTTTCAGGTATGACCCAGGGACAGGGGTTACAGTAAATGAAAGGACAAAATGTTAACAGATTCAATAATAATACAAACATAACAGTTACATAGGTGAAATAATATACAGAAGAGCAGAGAAGGGTTTGTACTTACTAATCTAAAATAGTGTATCAATATATAACAAGTAGAGGTGCAGCAAAGTTTTACTACACCTACAAACTTAATGCGAAGTGCCTAACTCACATCCACGTATCATTACATGAAGTTTCCATTAAAAGTTCAAAATTCACCTTTAATGGACTACACATTCTAAAACTTTGCTTTAACTTCAGGTTTCATTTTGAGAAGGTGAAGTTTGTGAGAAACAGCCCACTGAACACGTCTGACTGGCTGTGGGTCACATGATGCTGGCTGGAAGTGAATCAGGCAACACCCCTTGCTGTTCAGCTACCTTTCCGTATGCACTGTGTCCACAATGATCTTCAGCCTTGTTATGCTCTAGTTTGCAAAACTTTGTATGTGACAGCTGTGCCCCATGAACCGATCTGACCAGCTGTCCAGTGAGATTTTGAACCTGATCATGTACTCTATCCAGTATGGATGCAATGCCACATTTGTAGCTTGGGTCCAGCATTGTGGGTATTCCAAATTTGGGAGACTGATGAATGTTGGCAATCTGTCTATTGCTGTCTACAATTGTAATCATGTGTTTGAGTACCACACAGCTTGACCTGTCTCTGACCACATCAAGGCTAAGCTGCAGAGTCAACATTTTCTGCATCAGCACCCGGTAGCAGTGGAATAGCTTAATTAGTGGATGCAGTGTCACCGCTCACTGCCTGTATGGCATGTTCAAACAGCCCCAAAATTACTAATACTGAATCCATAAGTCACCATTACTCAGTTGTCGTAGACATTGATGTCCTGGAACTGTCATGGCTAGTGTGCGTAACAAGGTACTCAGAGATTGCTTTGTACTGCTCGCACAAGTGCTCGTAGAAGTGCTCTGCCATGTAAAGTGTGGAGTTCCATCTCATGACAACTTCAAGCTTAAGGCAGTGCTGAGGGAGGCAGTTTTGGATCTGCAGCTGCAGCTGCATAAGTTGGTGATGTGTCTTTCCAGAATGTGCAAAGTGGGTACAGATGCAATGTGCAACAGTCAATATTCGCTTGAAAAAAACATACAAATGAAATATTTAGGTGGGTAGGTGCACTATCAATATATGAACTGATTTAATGCTTTTGTATATTTAGCTATTAGCAAGTGTATCGCTATATATCTGCAGTATTCATTTGCCTTCTGGAATCTATAGCTTAAATAAGTAATGAAAATTTTTGAGGATCTTGGAGCATATTATGAACTGTTTCATCAATCAAGCATTGCTTAATATACATGTTTGTTGCCCTTTAGATTTTATAATCCATATGCTGCTGTATTACAGAATGCTTGCATATCTTAAAGCATAAAATGTAAGGAATTGCTTTATTAATAATCTATTGTCCAATATACATGTCCATTTCCTTTTTGATGCTAGAACTTAAATGTTGCTGTATTACAAAATGCCTGCATTTCTTAAAACATGAAGTGTAGTGGTTGTTAGTATTTAATTCTATAGTCACACACATAATGAAAATACACATCTATTTTTTCATTTGGGAACTAATGACCTTGCAGGCCATAGCTTGATGGAGGTGCAGGCTAGGTTTGAAGCCTTGGCAAGGTTCTGTCATAACCTAAACTTTAGATCAGTAGCATTTTCTGAGGTACTGCCTGTTCAAAGAGCTAGCTCAGAGAGGAAGTAGAGGCTTACTGAGTTCAATAGCTGGCTATCTGGTTGGTGTGATAAGAAAGGCTTTGGGCTGGTGGGGAAATGAGGGACCACCTGCTAGGATGAGAGCCTGTTCTTCCCAGGTAGGCTCCACCTCAGCAGGGAGGGTAAAGAAGTGCTGAGGGGAAACTGGAAGAGTTTGTTGAAAGATGCTACAATTTAAACTAATTCGGGGGGAGGGGGAGTTGCAGGTGAAATCCAAGAATAGAACAACTGACTTGGAAGGCACTCAGCCCCCCTACCCCTGAAATATACAGGAGATAGGGTTAGACCAGTGAGGAATATTAGGATGGGGGGACACAAGGGTGGCTGGAGATTAGAGTGCAATGTGCACAAATGGTAAGAGCCTGGGAAATAAGGTCCCAGACCTGGCAGCTGTCATGGCAGAAGCAGATTTAGACCTGGTGGGAATCACGGAATCCTGGTGCCATGAAGGGCAGGATTGGCACATAAACATACCAAGATACAAGCTGTTTAGGAAAGACAGGATAGGAAGAAGGGGGGGTAGCACTTTACGTGAGGGAAGGGATTCAGGCCACAGAGATACAGGGCAGGTGGGGGGACACGGAGGCACTATGGGTCTCGCTGACCATGGAGAGGGGCGAGGTAGTCTGCACAGGGTGGTCTATAGGCCACTGGGACAGCAAGAAGGGGTGGACTACCAGATGATGGAGGAAATTCTGTGAATGTCAGCAAAGGGGGAGGTGCTGCAGATGGGGATATCCACCTGCTGGATGTGGCATGGGACACATTGTCGGCAGCATCGCCTAGAAGCAGGGCGATACTGGACTCCCTTCCAGTTGCCTTATTTAGGCAGATGGTCCAGGAACTGACTAGGAATGGGGCAGTGTTAGATGTGGTACTAACAAATGAGGACAGGGTAGGGAATTTATCGGTGGCGGATAACCTTGGTACCAGTGACCATAGCACTGTGTGATTTATCTTACTCACTTGGGCCACCCTAAACTGGACCAAGGTGAAGGTTCTCACCTCTAGACATGTGGATTTGGGGAAAATGGGGGAATATGTTAAATAAGCTTTAGAAGGAGCTGGCAAGGTGGCCCTGAGGGTTGTGGGGCTGGACGCCACACCTCGCACCATGCTTGCGACCCAGGTTCTGTAATGGACTCAGGTTTTTTTCGTGGGTCAGCCGGGGGAAGTAAGGATTGAGCATCTGGAGGACTGCTCTCTTTCCTCAGGAAGGGGGGTTTATGCTGCATGCATCAGTACAACAAGAGGGGTTAAGCCCAAACCCAGGGTGCTTGGCTGCCTCCACGGAGGTGGATACAGCTGCTGCACCCATTGCACAGGCAGGGGGGAGAAAAACAGAGGAAAATACCAGGACCCAGCAGGACCCATGATGGCCCCGATGTGCAGGAGGAAATACCTCTTCGGGGGGGGGTCATAACCCCCAGCCAGATCCACAGAGGTGGTGACAAACTATGTTGTGATAACAAAAAACAAGCATTAGAAGGGGTGGGGCAGCAGGGGGGTGCAGGACATGTGGGACCCAATAAAGGGGGCTATAGTGGGAGCCACAGACCTCTGTGCAAGGAGGGTGTATAAACAGAAGAAAGAGGAAGCCACTGTGGTTCAACAAGGAAGTGGAGGGTAGCATCAGGGCTAAAAAGAGAGTCTTTCAGAAGTTCAAAACAACACAGGGGGAGGAGGATTGGGAGGAATACCAGGTCAGACAGATGGAGGCATGCAGGGTAGTAAGGTGAACAAAGGCTAGAATGGAAGAGACATTGCCAGAGTAGTCAAGAAGGGAGACAGGACCTTTTTTCTGTATATAGATAACAGGAGGAAAATGGAGAAAGGGATTCCCAGCCTGAGAAATGAGCCATGGGAGAGGGTGGGGGGGACCAGGAAAAAGCTGCGCTGCTGAATCTATTTCTGCTCAGCATTTATGAAGGAAGCAAAATGGAAAAGGGGGCAACTCTAGGGTAGCAGAAACCACAGGGAAGGGAGTGGATGTGAGTTTGTTTCAGGAAGAAGAGATACTGAGGGAGCTTAGGGATTTGAAGTTGACAATGCCATGGGGCCAGACGGGGTGCATCCAAGGATTTTGAGAGAACTGAGAGAGGTGCTGGCTGCTCCCTTGACTGCTCTTTTTAACAACTCCTTAAGCTCAGGGTTAGTACCTAAGGACTGGAAGTATGTGGATGTGATACCCTTATACAGGGGAGGCAGGCAGAAAGATGTGGGTAACTACAGGCCTGTGAGTTTGACATCCATGGCTAGAAAGCTCATGGAGAAACAACTCAAGAACAGACTAAACAGCTACCTGTAAGCAAACGGACTTTGGGACACGGGGCAGCATAGTTTCACAGAGGGCAGATCCTGTCACACTAACTTCATGGAATTTTTTTTTTGGGTCACCCGGGTGGTGGATTGGGGGGCTTGGTGGATGTGGCCTACCTTGATTTCTTAAAAGCTTTTGACTCGGTGCCACTCAAGAGGCTCTTATACAAATTGACCTGCCTGGGACTGGGGAAGGGGGTCATACAGTGGGTGGGTAATTGGTTGGAGGATAGAACACAGAGGGTACTGGTCAACAGGGCACCCTCCGAGGAGTCCATGGTCATTAGTGGGGTTCCCCAGGGGTTGGTGCTGGGACCTCTTCTGTTTAATATCTTTATAGGGGATATAGTGGTGGATCTTGAGGGGAGGATGAGTCTCTTTACAGATGACACAAAGGTCTGCAATAGAGTGGACACACCAGAGGAGGTGGAGAGGATGTGAAGGAATCTGGTGAGGCTAGAGGAATGGTCCAAAGAATGACAATTGTCATTCAGCATGACTAAGTGTAGGATCATGCACTTAGGCAAAAAAGGGAGGGCAGAATACTCACTTGGGGTAGTTTCCTGCAGATAACTGAAGAAGAGAAAGACTTGGGCATCATCATATCACATGATCTGAAGGAAGGAAAGCAATGCGGGGGGGCGGTGGCAAGAGCAAGCAGAATGTTGGGTTGCATAGGGAGAGGGATATCAAGCAGAAAGAGGGAGGTCATAGTACCCTTTTACACACAGCTGGTTTGGCCTCACCTGGAATATGGAGTTTATTTCTGGAGACCTTACCTCAGGAAAGACGTGGAGAGGGTGGAGCGAGTTCAGAGGAGGGAGACAAGGATGGTGAGGGGCCTAGAGCACTTACCATATGAGGGGAGACTGAATGATCTGGGCATGTACTCCTTGAAACAAAGAAGGGAGGGGAGAGGGGAGACATGATTGAGACTTTTAAATACTTCAGAGGTATAAGTAAGGTACCTGTGGAGAACCTTTTCCACTTGAGAGAGAGACCTATGATAAGGGGTCATGAGTACCAGGGGAAATTTAAAGGTAACTTCAGGAAGTATTTCTACACTGAGAGGGTAGTGAACAGCTGGAGTGGGTTGCCACAGGAGAAGGTGGGGAAAGGACAGTGGGGGGTTCAAGAGGCCCTGGGATAAACACAGGGATTGTTTTGGGGGTTTTTCTTTCTTTTTCAACTCTTTTTCCTTGTCTTTCCCAGCCAGAACTCTCTCTGGCTGCCCTCCTCACCATGACTGGCTTCCATTTCCACCGCTGTGTTCCCCACCATCTCAAGTTAGTAATGACCCCCCCGGAGGCTCGGGAGGGGACTACGACCCCCAGGGAGGTAGAGGAGCAGTGGTGAGGAACCAGTATTGGTCGTGTTGTGGCATTGGCACTGGAGGAGCTGTCGCCTATCCAGTGGGAGGGGTGTTTTCTTCCCCTGGTTACACCCCAGATGTGGGACATGCAGTGCTGTTCAGCCCATGACATGGGTGCTCCCACTCACATCTGGATGTCAGCCACCCATGTCTTCCCCATTTTCCAAGCCCCTGTGCATCACAGTGCTGCTGGCCTCCACTGGAGGCCTCTGCTGCTCTGGGCTACCCCTGGATCCCTCCCCGAGCAAGGACAGCAGTCCTCCAGATGCTTGATCCTCTCTCTCCCCTGCCGACCCCCGATGTTCTGGGCTCATTCCCGAACCTGGATTGCTGGCATGGCTCGAGGTGTGGCATCCAGAACACAGGGGATTGTTGAAATGGGGGGGAAGGACTACAGCAAAAGCCTAGGAGAATCGTAGGCACTCTGGGCAGACTGGATGGGCCTGGCGGTCCTTTTCTGCCATCACATTCCTATGTTCCTATGTTCCTATTTATCCCCTTTAAGATTTATTGAAGTGGGGTATCTGTGTTCCAGTTCAATTGATAAGATTTACTGGCCAATTATGCACTTATTTGGGGTAATCCATTTACCCTTAATTGAAGCTTGTTTTAACTTTGAGTTAAGTACCTAGCCATGTGTTTTTGGTACTATGGCCACACTGCAAGTTTACCTTTTTAACGTGCAAATTTTAATTGATATAATTGTGTGATGCATATATAAAAAGGAGAAGGTAAATGTTCAAATCACTCTGATGAAGCAAGGGAGTACCCTTGCGAAACGTTAGTCTGTTTTGTGCTCCTGTTTTTGCTGGGCTTGTGCTGCAATTTTTCAATAAACAGATGGTAATTTATACTTCATCCACCTTGTGTGATTGCTTTATAGCAGGTGCTTACTTGTTTTTTCCAAATTCCTGAGCATTTGCTTGACTTCATGGTACTGCAGAAACTCCTGCACCACAAGATTAATACAGTGGACCATGCAAGGAATTCTCACAAAACCACCATTGCTGATACCTTTAGCCACATTGGACCCGTTATCACTTGCTATGAAGCCAGCTTTTAGGGACAGTGGGTGCAGCCACTCATGAGTTTCTGTTAGTAGCAAGTCTAGCATGTTTCCACCTGTATGAAATCCTGCTACACTACACATTGCAAGCGCGGCATGCTGTCTAATGCTTTGAAGGTTGCTACAACCACAGTCTGAATTATTACAGTGCTTTCCCATCCCACCATCACAGATAACACCAGGTAGCTGCACCCAATGGACAGTAGTACACAGACAAAAATTACCCACTGTTTTGCCACTTGTCCACATATCCATACTTGAGTGATTGTAATGTGATGCAGAATACTGAAGGGCATGTCTTACAGACTGTCACAGTATGATATAACTCAGGGACAGCACGGGTGGCAAAGTATGTCCTGGATGTGATCTTCCATTTAGGACATGTGCATGCCACAAAGCTTCAGAATCCAACATTCACCACAAAAGAGAACGGCAACAGGTTCATTGCAAGCATATTCTGCAATGGTAGCACTGAGTTCACAAGCAACCACATGATTTTTTCATGGAAAGAGTGGTGGACAAGTGGAACTCCTTATCGGGTGAGGTGGTGGCCTGCAAGACGTTAGACAACTTCAAGAGGGGTTGGGATAGGGTAAAGGTAAGAGGTAATATGGGGGGAGAGGGAGGGGCAGCAGCATAATAAGGTGCTAACTGTGCACTCGAGCAGACTCAAAAGACCATGAGGTCTGTTTCTGCTGGCATTTTTGTAAGTTCATATGTTCGTATGATTTGGCGGGTATTTACTGTGCTTCTCAAAAAGGCCATGCAATGTGAGTTGCATTGTTCTGTGTTGTGCATGTGACATATCAATGGTCTCTGCTCTAGGAACTGCTATGGATGGGTTGCTTTTGACATAGGATGGTGGGTGCACAGATGACAAGCCAATAAATGCTGTTATTTTACCTGTTTTAAGCACAGGGGTTGATGTAATAGAATTACTACAAGGACCACCACTGCTACTCTGACCACTACTGGAACACTCAAAGTCATCCTCCTCCTCCTCATGCCTGTAGTACTCTTCCATGTTAATTCACCACTTTTACCTGAATGACTGCTTACACTGCCTTGGGAAGGGGGTACCATGCTCACTAAGGTGGATGAGGGTGAACGCCCCACTACGGCACCAGCTCCCTTCTGGTGCCAAGTCCACAGTGCCATATACCTGCTCTTGAGATGAGTATGCTGGCCCCCAGTGCCAAGTTGACTACCCTTTTTACAATGCCTCACACGTGCTCGGCAAAGCTGGCAGATTGCCACTGTTTCATCTTTTTCATCTTGTATGAAAAACTCCCAAACTAGCGATTTTGCTGCCCTACATTTCACATGATGCTCCTACTGCATATGGGACTGTAATTTTCATGGAGGTGAAATGGGGGGTGTGCTGCATGATTTTGAGTGTGATGCAAACTTTGACTTTAACAGAACATCACAATCTATGAGTTTGACTTCAGGGTTATCAGCAGACACAGCTACAGCAGAAGAACTTTGATGGGGGGGATTTACTAACAGACTTTAACTACAGTCACCATAACTGTCTTTTTTGTCCAGTTCCCATATAGGGTCGTTAGTATGTAGCATAATCATAATTATCCACAAAATCACTTTTGATGCTATCCGGTGGGGATATTACAATTGCAGCCTCACTATGGTCATCCACACTTTTTTTGTCACCATCGGATTCTTTGGATGGCCTAACCTGAGGATCAGATGAGACTTTGAATCATGATGATCAGGATCATGTTCAACTACTGTGAGAAGTGGGACATTAACTAACCTCAGGTCTTCTGACTCCACAACATTTTTGCCACCTGATAACTTTGCCTGCGTTGTAGCAATACTCATGCTGTTATCAACCATGCTGTCACTCACTTTACTACCAGTGACACCAGCATCTCCAACCAGCATTGAAGTGACTGACTTCATCAAGAACACCTGAGTCACAGAAATCCCTTTGCTAGCATCAACTACTGCCTTTCCCTTCTGCTGTGTACTACTACATCCTCGACCACACTTAACACTGCTAGCCCCTTATGAACCTGCCTCATCATCAGAGCAACTTCCACTGCTAGCATGCGAGGCCACACAGCAATAGTCTTCTTGGCAGCAACGCCACAGCCAGAAACAGCTTTGCATGACAGTCTATTCATGGGCATTTTTTTTAGATTACAAGGACAGTCACCAGGGTTGTCACCAGGGGTATAAAGTTGGGGGGCTACTGCCCCTTAGTCAAAATCCTAACAAAGCTATGGGGGTCTGGGGGCATGCCCCCCTGGAAAATTTTGCAATTTTATCTTCAAATTGTTGCTTTTCCTGCATTTTGGTGGTGAAAAATATGTTTGAGAAGCCTAGTTATCAGCCATCTATTTAATGGTACATGTGGAAAAATGTGGTTACTGGTCCACCGAGGACAGGTTACAGGAGGACCCCCGAGCAAATAAGAGACCAGAACAGCCATCATCCCAGCAGATCTGCTGGGAAGGTTACAGGATGATCCCAGAACAAATAAGAGACCAGAACAAAACAGCCAGACACCATTATCCCAGCACATCTGCTGGGAAGGTTGTAGGAGGACCGTAGAGCAAATAAGAGACCAGAACACCCAGACACCATTATCCCAGCAGATCTGCTAGGAAGGTTCCAGGAGGAACCCAGAGTAAATAAGAGATGAAAACCCAAAAGTCAGACACCATTATCCCAGCAGATCTGCTTAAAAGATTGCAGAACGACCCCAGAGTAAATAAGAGACCAGAACAGTCAGACACCATCATCCCAGCAGATCTGCTGGGAAGGTTGCAGGAGGACCCCAGAGCAAATAAGAGACCAGAACAAAACAGCCAGACACCATTATCCCAGCAGATCTGCTGGGAAGGTTATAGGAGGACCGCAGAGCAAATAAGAGACCAGAACACCCAGACACCATTATCCCAGCTGATCTGCTAGGAAGGTTCCAGGAGGAACCCAGAGTAAATAAGAGATGAAAACCCAAAAGCCAGACACCATTATCCCAGCAGATCTGCTTAAAAGATTACAGAAGGACCCCAGAGCAAATAAGAGACCAGAACAGTCAGACACACCATTATCCCCGCAGATCTGCTGAGAAGGTTGCAGGAGGACCCCAGAGCAAATAAGAGACCAGAACACAACAGCCAGACACCACTATCCCATCAGATATGCTGGGAAGGTTGCAGGAGGACCACAGAGCAAATAAGAGACCAGAACACAACAGCCAGACACCAATATCCCAGCAGATCTGCTGGGAAGGATGCAGGAGGAACCCAGAGGAAATAAGAGACCAGAACAGCTAGACACACCATTATCCCAGCAGATCTGCTGGGAAGGTTGCAGGAGGAACCCAGTGCAAATAAGAGACCAGAACATAACAGCCAGACACCACTATCCCATCAGATATGCTGGGAAGGTTGCAGGAGGACCCCAGAACAAATAAGAGACCAGAACAGCCAGACACACCATTATCCCAGCAGAATCTGCTTGGAATATTGCAGGAGGACCCCAGAGCAAATAAGAGGCCAAAACAGCCAGACACCATTATCCCAGCAGATCTGCTAGGAAGGTTACAGGAGGACCCCAGAGCAAATAAGAGACCAGAACACAACAGCCAGACACCATTATCACAGTAGATCTGCTGGGAAGGTTGCAAGAGAACCCCAGAGCAAATAAGAGACCAGAACAGCCAGACACCATTATCCCAGCAGATCTGCTGGGAAGGTTGCAGGAGGACCCCAGAGCAAATAAGAGACCAGAACAGCCAGACACACCATTATCCCAGCAGATCTGCTGGGAAGGTTGCAGGAGGACCCCAGAGCAAATAAGAGACCAGAACAGCCAGACACCATTATCCCAGCAGAACTACTGGGAAGGTTACATGACCTGACCCTATAGGAAAAGACAGACTCAGTTATCCCAGAATTGTGCTGGGATCCTTAAGTATCCTTCCTTTTGAACTTCAAATGCATGGAGCAAAATATCAGTGTCATATAGGTTTTACTATTTTATTATTGTGCTGAGTTTGGGAGAAGTAGCTCAACCTTTTTGTTTGTCATGGATGCAGATTCGTCAATCACATCATCAGTGTCAAGTTGTCTGCTTTCTTCAGTCTGAATGTTATGAATTCCAAGTGAACTCAATCTGTCATTTTCAGTCTTGTTTCTCAGATATTTCTTAATGCGATTCATGGCAGTAAAGGAGCGCTGTCACACACATGTGGTAACTGGGATTGTTAAAACAATCTGCAGTGATTTATGCGCATCAGATACATAATTTCTGGAAGTACATTATAAAGACTGGTCATATCTTGTGGACGTCCATTTTCTGGCAGCGGGCAAATTAAGTTTCTTGCTACTATTAGTTCCTCTTCCAGAACTGGACAGTCATATATCTCTCCAAGTGGCCTCAGTTTGTCCTGGTCCAAGAATGTGTTAGATTGTGGTCTGAGAGCATTGATAGCAACTATCATTGTTTGGTTATGCTTGGAAAACCTTCTGTCAATCTCTCCAATCATGTTGTCAATCACAGGGTAAAAAATGCACAGCAGTTCTTGGTTCATGTGATGCTGATGCACTTTGTTCAGTACCAGTTTGTGAAGTTGGAACAAAGTGCTCCCAAGTACAAGGTAGCTTCCTTTGCCTCTGTGGACTCGGAGTGTTTTCGTGTGTGTGTGTCCCATATTTTTCTGCCATATTTTTAGCTTCTCTGTAGAGAACTAAAAATCTCTCTTCAGTACAAATTTGTACAATTGTGTCTCTCAGAGCAGATACAGCAGTCACTGCACATCTGAAGTCCAGAGCCCGAGTCTGAAGTAAGTTATTTGTTCCATCAGCCACTGACAGTAGTTTGTCAAACGTTTTAAGGAGAAAGATATTGTTGAATTCTAGAAACTTGCTGTGGAGTCCTCTGGCCTTTGCAGTTTCTCCTTCTTCACATTCTGAAAGATATTTTAGAAGAGCTGACTAGGTTTCTATTACTGCCTTTGTTGCTCATTTTTGACAAGCCCACCTGGTAGAACTTAACCCCGGTATTTTTTTGCACTTACACTTACAAGTGATACTTTCATGCATCATGTTTATATGTGTAGGTTAATTTGAGGCTTGATTTCAACTTGCAGTTATACCTAATTTCAGGATTTTGTCTCTCATTATCTGTCCTTTAATATACCAGGACATTTGGAATGTAAGTTGTAAGCTCATCTTACATGTATTAGAGAGAATGCCACTCCAAGGTTTTTTTTTTTTATCACTAGAATGCTTTCTTGGCTTACTGAGACATTTTTAAATTTATGTGACAAGAACTCTCTGGCTGTAGAGAATTCTTGATAACCTTTGCCCTTCTGAGGCTCCTCAGTTAAAGGCATACTGGTGTTAATTAGCTTCTCTGACGTAATATTCTATTATGTTTTAAATGTATATGCTAAAACCAATGAGGATTATTTCTGCTTTTTCTATATAATCTGGTATTAATAGTATGGGATATTTGAAAAAAACTGCCACAAAGCTTCTGAAGAAGGACCTGGTTGGTTCGAAAGCTAAAGCACTTTGTTCTTTTCTGTAACATCCATGTTGGTCCATTAAAAGGTATCAAATCATTTGTTTCTGGATCTGTTTTTTAAAAGGACCAATATGGCACCTACAACATTTTTTGGCCCCGGTATCTCAAGAATTCTAGTCAACCCAAGCTCCTTTTGAACATTTAAGAACCCCTGGTGAGTCAGGACAAATTTGGAAAAGAACGTGTGCATCTCTTGAAGTATGTCAAAGAATTTCCGTACAGGAAGAAGTGAAGAACAGGTAGACCAGACCTGGGTTTAAACCCCACAGCTTCCATTTGCATACTGTGTGACCCTGAGCAAGTCACTTAACTTCCCTGTGATCCCAGGTTGCACGTGTGAAAAAGCTTTCAGCTCAGTGTGCTAGTGCTGGTTAAATAACTCACAAAAAAAAGAACAGGCATCTACATGGACCAAATTCAGAATATGCGCATAGCAATGAACATATATAGCATATGGATGCTTATGACAAAATAGTTCCTGGACTCCATTTAAGTTGCCGCTCATAACAGATGCACAGTCATAAGCTTGAGTTATGCAAGTCTCGGAATTCTAATGGAGGTCCCAGTTAGTCAGCTTTGAACACAGTTCAATTGTCAGACTCTGGTCATCTAATGTTGTTACTTGATGAAAGCACAAACATTTCTCTACAGGGGAACCATGGTGAACATAATGAAGGCAAATACTCATTTGTTCTCTACAAGCAACATCTCTAGATTCATCAGCAAGTATTGCAAGATACTTTGCTTCTTTTACCTCATTTAAAATTTTCTCTCTTATTAATTTTGCACAACATTCTATCATCTGATTTTGACTGAGAGGTGAGAGATAGGTGGCATTTCCTAGCATTTGAATCTGCAAATTTTCCAATTCAGGATCAAACTTTTTTGGAAGATCAATAGTATCTAAAAAGTTACCCCTGTTTGAGCTCCCTTCACACTCCCTATGGCCTCGAAAGGCAGCTTCCTGTCTGCCAAACAACAAAACAATCTTAACTATTCTTCTCAGGTGCTCCCTTTGCTTTTTAATATCTGCAATCATTGCTGAATCCATTAGCTGAATAATATTGCCTCGTTCTTTAGAGTTCACATAAGTAGAACAGGCCTCCATTGTTCCTGTATGTATTGTTGTTTGTTGGGATTCTCTCATCTTCTCTATTGCCTTCTTCCAGTTGTTATACCTTCTGGATGTGAAAACAGTGTCCGCTCGACCAGTGCAACTTGAAAACATTCTGCAAGCAAAGCAAAATATGGCATCTTTGTTTGCACTATATGCAAGCCATTTAAATGATGCATACCAGCTGCTTGATAATGAACGCTTCTGCTTTCCAAAATTCCTTTGTGGAAAATTAGACAGCTTGGCTGCATAGGACCAGCTTCTTTGGTTCCCAGATCACTGGGTACAACAGTAGCAGCAAATGTAAATCTTGCTACTGATTCACGTGCATCACGAGATGTTCCGGGAGAAGATGATGTGTTTGCTACACATAAATCTTCTGGTACTGGAACTTCCACTTCATATGTTAATGGCTGTTCTGGTTGCAGCTGTTGATCATCACTGTGGTCCAGGCAGTTACTTTCTTTATTCTGATTTTTTTATTTTGGACGGAAGAAGTCACAGATACTCATTTTTAACAAGGCTGATGAGTGTGTGACAAGAACTAAGTAAGTTATAAGAAAAAATGCCCTTTTATTGGGAAAACAGGGTCTGACACAGAGGGATGAAATTGTTTATCTGACAGACTTAGTCTAACACATAGGGCTCACAGTATGCACAGTAATGAGTGTAACCTACTGGAAAACTGCTTTTTAAAACAATAGATGGAGTCTAACACACAGGGCTCTGTGAAGTAATGAGTGTAACCTACTGATAAACTGCTATTTAATACAATAGACGGAGCCTAACACACAGACAAGGATAACAGTATGCAAAGTAATGAGTAACCTACTGGAACACTGTTAATACAATAGATGGAGCCTAACACACAGGTCTCACCATATGAAGTAATGAGTAACCTACTGGAAAACTATTATTTAATATAATAGATGGAGCATAATACACAGACCTGGCTAACAGTATGCAAAGTAATGAGTAACCTACAAAACTGCTTTTTCTATAAAACAGATGGCTTCTCACGCACAGGGCTCACAGTTGTGAAGTAATGAGTAACCTACTAGAAAATACTGTGAAGTAATGAGTAACCTACAAAACTGCTTTTTTTATAAAACAGATAACTTCTCACACACAGGGCTCACAGTATGCGAAGTAATGAGTAACCTACTAGAAAATATTGTGAAGTAATGAGTAACCTACAAAACAGCTTTTTTTATAAAACAGATAACTTCTCACACACAGGGCTCACAGTATGTGAAGTAATGAGTAACCTACTAGAAAATATTGCGAAGTAATGAGTAACCTACGAAACTGCTTTTTCTATAAAACAGATGGCTTCTCACACACAGGGCTCACAGTTGTGAAGTAATGAGTAACCTACTAGAAAATATTGTGAAGTAATGAGTAACCTACAAAACTGCTTTTTTTTATAAAACAGATGGCTTCTCACACACAGGGCTCACAGTATGCGAAGTAATGAGTAACCTACTAGAAAATATTGCGAAGTAATGAGTAACCTACAAAACTAATATAAAACAGATGGATTCTCACACACAGGGCTCACAGTATGTGAAGTAACAATGAGTATACTTTTATGCTACTGGAAAACTGTTTTTATACAGATGGTCCCCCTTGTTCATAAAAAAAAAGATGTGAAATTGAACTGGCTAACCCCTTGCTTGTGATGTTAAGCTTACCACAACACAAACACCTCAGGGAGGGTATAAGGCAATTTTAGGAAAAGAAAAGTTATTTTATTTATTGTAGTAAATGTGTGAGCCTAAAACATAAACCACAGTAATGTTATTCAGTCCTTCTGAGCTGTCAGATCTCTTCACTAGTACTCAATTTACTCAGCAAAGTAAATGTGGTACAAAATAAAAAAAAAAAATAAGCAGTTAGTAAATGCTGTATGCACTCAGGTTGTTTGTGACTTTGAGCTAGCTTAGTTAGCTGGCTTTTCAATTTAACCCAAGAAGACAAAAACACAACAACCCCCTCCCCCCCCCGTATTTCACCCAGACAGAAAAAAAAAAGTAAAAACAATAAGTTAACACTACACTATTATTTAACTCTCAGCTCAAGTGTGAGAGCTTTGATTTTTTCAGTCAGTTATGAACTGAGTATGTACATATTCAACTGCCTTTCAGGTCAGGAAAAATATCAATTTCGAATCTCTGCTCTGCTGCAGTGTTCACTCTGCCAATGCCAACAACAACTGCGTTACTACTTTTCTACTACACAACACAGCCAGACTACTAACTGTACCACGTGTGTGTTGGAAAAGCACACCACATATTTGTGCACTGATTGGGTCACTGTGCAAGCAAGCTGCTAAGATGTTGGTAGGGGAGACTAGGAGGCAGGTGCCAGTCACAGAATCAGCCCAGAATAGAACCCTCCCTCCGTCCAGTCCTCGCTCTCCCTCACCCATTCCTACTCCTCAACTCAGATGCCATTTAAAATGGTACTAGTCAGCAGCAGCAGTAGGATAAGTAGGCTCAACTTTAGACTCGGTAATCAGCAGCACTGAAGCAGGTTCACAATATTGCAAGAACTCCTTGCTCAATCTCATGTCTGATGACACACATGATGGGACGGGAGTCCTTGCAATGCTGCTGCAGTGCAAACCCGCTTCAGTGCTGCTGACTACCGAGTCTAAGTTGAGCCTGCCTGCCTCGCCCTAGTAGTCTACTCTGCAGTTGCAGTGCCCTTGTTTGTTTGCTGCCACCTAAGAACTTTAATTTTTTCGTGCTCAAGTTTAATCCACAGTTTCACACAAAAAATAAATATTGTTGCCATGCCACCCCCCCAGCCATCCAAGCCACCAAGCGAAGCCACACCACACACAGTTACTACCTGCCTATGGCTGAAGTGCCATCTGCCATCCAGTGCCACTAAAATCCTTCCTGACCTGGCCCCATTGGGGACTGAAGACTAGAGAGCACACCTAGCTAGCATCGCAGATTGCAGCGTGTTTGTGCCTGGTTAAAATCTGCATCATTTTCCACTCCGTCCTTCTTCCTTTCTAGCTGCTGCAGTGAGTGCAGAATGGCCTGGGGAATCATCAGGGATTGGGATGGGTACTACACAAAAAATCAATCAAGTGGGTGGCTCGGGTCCTTGTCACTGCCCAGCCTGCCAGTAAGAGAGTACACAGCAGCTGAGTTGCAGTCAGTCCGGTCAGTGAGATGGAGTTGCCAGATGGGAGGAAGTCAGGCAGATGAGAGATGGATAGCTTAATTGGAGAGGGAAGTCTGAGAATACTGTTGCTGATTTCAGCACACAGGGAGATTCAGGGCATGGAGAGACGAGAGACCAGTTAGCAAGGAAGGTTATGTGACTTTATCAGAGTTTTTAAGGTGGAAATAAACAAATCAGAGGTAATTTCCCCAAGGCAAAGGGCCAATATGTTGTGATACAGAAAGTTTTAGTTGGAAAAAGACAGACTTGGCAAAAAAAGGGAGTGGGGTAGCAATATATGTAAAGGAAGGGATAAAAGCAACAAGGACCCATGACACACATTCTGAAGCTGAAACACTTTGGTTTACACTGGAACCTGTAGGGGGGCTGCCACTCAGGTGGGGGTGGTGTACAGACCCCCAATGATTGGGAAAAGGTGTACAAGAAGATCCTATAAAACATACACAAAATCAGTACTAAAGAGGAAGTGATAGGGGTCAGTGATTTTAACTTACCAAATATTATCTGGAGCACCCATACAGCAGCCTCTTCTGGAAGCAAAGACTTCCTGGATGCTCTACATCTCTAGGGTCTGAAGCAACTCCTGAAGGAACCTGGGGGAGGGGATGCTGTCCTTGACCTGTTACTCACCAATGGAGATAACATCTCTGGGGTAGAAGGTGGGAGCCACCTGGGGTCCAGTGACCACCACGTGGTATGGTTCCAAATAAAAGCAGAAAAAGGAACCAAGCACTCCAAAACTAAAATCCTGGACTTTAGGTGAACAGATTTCTCCAAAATGAAAAAGGAACTCACTCAGAGCCTAGCCAATGTAACTCAGGTGGGGTGAGTAGATTAGTACTAGACCATTCTCAAAACAGCTTTATTGGATGTCTCTAGCTAATGTATACCAAAAGTGAGCAAAGCAAAGAAAAGAAGGAATCCTCTCTGGTTTTCTAAGGACTTGGCCACCAAGGTCAGGGAGAAGTGAACTGTCTTAAAAAAATACAAGGAGATGGGCTGTGAAAAGAACCTAGAAGCATACAAAGAGAAACAAAAGGAAATAGGCAAGCTAATCAGAGCAGCCAAAGAAGCAACTAAAGAGAGGATAGATAGAGAGGTCAAAAAGGGTGACAAAACCTTCTTCAGATACAGTATGTCAGTGACAAAAGGAAGAAGAGTGGAGGCATACTCAGACTGGCCAGGGAAGATGGCGGGCATGTGGAGGATGATAAAGAAGAAGTCAAAATCCTCAACAGATATTTTTGCTTAGTTTTCACTAAAGAAGGGGAAGGGAGTGGACCACCCATTCCAGAAAAAAATACAAGCAGCAGCCGAATTGATTTGGAAACTTCTACAGAAGAAAGAGTCCTGAAGGAACTAGAAAAGCTCAAGGTGAACAAGGCTGTGGGACCAAATGATATTCATCCAAGATTACTGAAAGAGCTAAGGGAGGAACTGGCAACCCCACTGACCAGGCTATTCAACCTGTCTTTGGAACATGAAGCGGTACCAGAGAACTGGAGTAATGCAACAGTTGTCCCACTTCACAAAAATTGTAGCAAGGAGACTGTTGGCAACTACCGTCCAGTTGGCCTCAACTCAACTGTGGGCAAAACAATGGAAGCCCTACTCAAGGAGAGAATTGTATCCTGTCTTGAAAATAATGGAAGATTAGACCAAAGACAGCACAGACTCACAGCTAGGAGGTCATGCCAGACAAATCTTACCAACTTCTTTAACTTTCTGACCCAAGTAATGGACCAGGATGGCACTCTTGACGTGGTTTACCTAGACTTCAGAAAGCCTTTGATTCAGTCCCACGCCAAAGGTTATTAAATTAGCTGGGCAGCATGGGGGTGGGTTAAAAGGTTGTAGATGGGATAGGGAATTGGCTAAAAGGAAGGACACAGAGGATAGTGATAAACAGTTCCCTATTGAAAGAAAGGGAGGTGACTAGTGGTGTACCACAGGGATTGGTACTAGGACCCATCCTATTGAATATTTTTATCAGTGACATATCAGAGGGTCTGGAAGGCAAAGTGAGTCTTTTTGCAGATTACACAAAGATATGCACTAGGGTGGACACTCCCAGTGGAGTGGAAAGGATAAAGGCTGACCTCAGAAATCTAGAAAGTTGGTCACATACACGGCAACTAAATTTCAATGCTAAAAAGTGCAAAATCATGCACATAGTGAAAAGTAATCACTCCACCACTGAAATGGTAGAGGATATGCCTCCCAATGTAGGTCTAGCCTCCACTTATAGACATTGCATTATTTCTTGGCATGGCACCTTTTTTTCTCCTTCTCTGTGAGGATCCCCTCCCTCTATATCTTACTACTGGCATTGGTTGCCCAAAACCCTGACATTTAGAATACAATCCACCTCCCCACCCACTCTCCCTCCATGACAGTCCCATCCACCCAATTTCATTTTGGTTTCAAATGCTATAAGCTCCTCCTTGGTCCCAACCTCTCCTCCCCCCGTCTGTTTTGATGGCATCTTGCCTCCTCTCTTGACTACCTGTGTAACACTGTTTATTGTTTAACCCTACTCCCCCTCTCCCCTTCTTCTTCATGTAATTGACAAAGCCTGCACCTGGCTACATCTTCATCATGCTAATTATGTGACTTAAAGAACTGCAACTGTTTTTGTCTCCTGTGATATACCTGATCTCAAATAACTGGACCATTCTGTGAATTGTCAAACCTACTATCAAAATGCTACACTTTTGTACAAATCAGCCCAAAACTGTAGATAACTAGATTACTTGCTGTTGTATCCTGCTCTCTCTAGGCCCAGTGCTTTGTATCTTTAATCAGTAACTTACTTCTCTGTGTTTTGTCTTCTTGTCATGACGTGGAACCTTGGAAAAAGAGCAATGTGCTTAAAGGTTGTATCCAAATGGTGAAATAAATAAAAATAAAAAATAAATAAAGTAATCCAGATGCTGAACACCTTCTAGGAGGAGTTAAATTAGAATTAACAAGGCAGGAAAGAGATCTGGGAGTAATCATATCGCATGATCTGAAAATATCCAAACAATGCAAGAAAGGGTTCTATGTGATAACGGTGACTGCCTAAAGGCGAGTCACATTATCGCGATGTCAGAGCGGCAAAAACATTTTTGGTGCTCTGACAACCTCAGTGCATGGAACAACGGCACCGGGGACTTACAATTTCATGCTTTCTTTGGGGGGGCCTGAACCCCCCACATCCCTCCATGCAGGGGGGCTTCACCCCTGGCACCCCCCTACTAAAGGATTCTCAACTCCAGGGGGGGTACATGTTGGGAGGGCAAAAGAATGAAAAATAAAGCTCAGGGCTGGGTGAAATAAAATTGCACAAATGCCCAGACCCAAACCCGGTACCTCACCCACCCCAACCATAGGCCAACGCCCGATTGCACGACGCAGCTTGGAAACCCACTGCAGCACCACCCTACATCCCCTCTGCCCTCTCCCAGCCCTCGCTCACTCCCCCCCACTTGCACGTGTACATATAGTGACATCCTGGTGCCGGATTCGCCCACCCCCACATCCGGTCACCCTATCCTCCCCATCTCCATTCAGGCTTTCACCCACAAAGTGTTGCTGTTTTGGACGTCACCCTTGTGCATGTGCCCACATCACAGGCTACCCAAAAAGCAGCAATAAAAACACTGGTGAATGGAATGATGGGCTTCAAAGGGAGGGGAATTACTAGCAGAAAAAAAGAGAGGTTATCATGCCACTTTAGAGATCTTTGGTGAGACCGCATCTGGAGTACAGTGTACAATTCTGGAGAACACAACTCAAAAAGGATATAGACAGAATTGAGACAGTACAGAGGAAATATACAAAAATGATATAGGGACTCCACAATATAAACTTTGAGAAGCAACTGCAAGTACTCAACACGTATTCCCTTGAACAATGAAGAGATGGGGAGACATGATAGAAACATTTAAATAAGTGAAGGAAATAAAAAAGGTACAAGTTCAGGACCTTTTTCAGTTCAAGAGTCACACAAGAACCAGAAGTCACAGCATGAAGCTAGAAGGGTTCCATGTGATAACTGCGATCGCGGAAAGGCACTCGCCATTTGGGTGAGTGTACATCGCTGAAATACACTCATGACAAACATCAAGAAGGTGCCAGAGACTTAGGTTTTCTTTATTTTATGCTGGGGGCTGTGCCACCCACACACACCCCCATGGGGGGCTTCACCCTCTGCACCACCGTACTAAATAATTCTCAACACCAGGGGGGTGCATGTCTTGGGGAGGTGAAAAAGTAAATAAAATAAAAAACCCTAACCTGGCTCAAAAACCATGAGTGCACACAGAATCAAATCCAGCACCCTTCCAACCCCAGCCTGCCACCAACCCACCACATCACAGGGCCAGCTCAGCAGCCCACACTTGCACTACACCCCACAAAACCTCCCTTCCCTTCCACCCAATGCATGGCATGATCCCTCCCTACCCCCCCATGCAAGTGTATACATAGTGACATCCTGTCGCTATATTCACCGACCCTACTATCTGATCACACTCCTTGTCCGGTAGCCCTGTGCACAGGTGTCGCAATTGAGTCACCCTTTTTTGAAAGTGCTCAGTTGCTATTGCCATCATCACAGCCTACCACTAGAAGGGGGCAAATTTAATGACAATGCAAGAAAGTTCTTCTTTACAGAGATGGTGGTGGATGCATGGAACTGCCTGTCACCTGAGGTGGTGGAAGAAGAAACAGCTGGAACATTCAAAAAGGCTTGGGATAGGTACAAAAGAATCATAACACTGAATAGCAGTTAGGGGAGGGTGGTAGGCTTATGGACAGACTAGATGGATCTGGAGGTCCTCTTCTGCCGTCACTTTCTATGTTTCTATTTAAATATTAAATATATAATGTTTCAGTTGAAGAGAGGGGGATCACTAGGGACCATATTACAAAGTTGGAGGGAGAAAGATCCAAGAGGGAACTGAGAAGGCACTGCTTCACAGAAAGAGTGGTGGCAGCATGGAACATACTACCAGAGGAGGTGGTCTCACAGAGATCGGTGGAGAGTTTTAAAAGGGGGTGGGATAGAGTAAAGGGCAGAATAAGCATTGGAGTCGACTTGACCTGACGGTCAAGCTCAGTAAAGGAGAAGAAAGGTGATAGTGGTGACAAGGGAGAAGGATGGCAGCACTTGTGTTAACCATGAGCTGCAAAATTGAGCAGGCGAGATAGACCTTTTTGGCCTGTATCTGTTGGCTTCTTTCATATGTTTGTAAATATCACAGAATTACCAAGATCTAGATGGTCCTTCAACTGGTCAAACAGGATAAAATGCCCTTCGTACAGCAGGGCTGTTAGACAAAGACTACCTAAATTTGGTAACCAGCCTGCTGGAATAATCTTGACACCTATTTTAAAATTGGGATTCCTAGTAATTGGTTGTAGAATATCTAAGGTAGGCTTTAGGGACAGGGTAGTGGTCTTTTGTTTATGTATTAATAAAGAAGTTCTGACCACTGAATTTTGAATCACCTGGGGGAGTAATTTATAATTGGCACACAGCAATGTGATAGGAGATAGGCCCTGCAAGGAAATCTGATCTCGCTCCGTCGAAAGCCACAAAGGCATATAAGATATGATGTCATCTCCAATCATTGGGCACAACCACTGAAAGTATTTATTGATATGAGGTGCCCAGTAATAGAGCTGAAAATCTGGAAGTTGAAGCCCTCCAATATACTTGGGATGAATCAGCTTTTTATATAGTATACCTTGTGGGGGCTGCTCACCCACATGAATTTGGAGATAATTGAATGTACTATTTTCAACCACAATAGTGGAATCCATTTATGCAACATATACAAAAAGTAAAAAATTCTGGGGAGGGCATTCATCTTAACTACATTAATGCAACCCCATAGCGTGAAAGGCAATGCGGTCTACTGCTCTAGATCAGTTTCCATAGAAGTTATAATAAGGTCTAGGTTAAGTTTTTTAAGTTGAATTGGGTCTGTTGCTATATTTGTACCTAATTATCTAAGTCTATGTGGGGCCCATACAAAACTAAAGTGAGATATGTCAGCCTGGGTAAGATAAGCATTTAAGTCATCACAACAGTTTTATTGGTGTTTAACTTATAGTTGGAAAGGGAACTAAACTGGTTACCGACTTCAAGGAATGCAGGAACTACTATAACGGGATGAGTGATATGAAGGGGGATGTCATCTGCATAAATGGAAAGTTGATACTGGGAGTGTCCCAAGGGGATTCCTGTAATAATGGGATTACTTTTTAATTTCAGGATTAACGGTTCCAAAAAAAGATTAAACAACATTGGAGACAGGATACATCCCTGTCTGGTGCCACTATATAATGAAAACAAAGGAGAAAGCACTCTGTTACAGAAATTTTTGGCACTAGGGCATGTTCTATAGAGTCCAGAGCCAAGATAAAACTAGTGGGGGAAAGCCAAACTGGTCCAAAACAGCAAACATTAAGAGCAACAAATCTGTCAAATGCATTCTCAGCATGTAGGGAAACCAAGGTTGCGGGGCACCCCAGATGCCAAGAGTATACAGATTGGGGAAGCTTATGGAGGTGGTCAGCAGCAAACCTCCTGGGCATAAGGCCCACTTATTCTGGGCCAATTAAAGATCACCATACTTTACTGATGCAGGCAGGAAGAATTTTACAAAGAATTTTCAGATCCTGATTCACAATGGACATTGGCGGATAGTGTGAGATTTGCTCTGGATCCTTGCCAGATTTAGGTATATGTACAATCAGGGCTTCTGTGATAGTGTGATCAGATATACCATTTTCCAATATGTTAGTGAAGACCTTCATTAATAATGGGGCTAACAGCCGACCTGGTGGCACAGAGGGCTGTGGCAATGGATGTCTTACCTTGCTGTATGCCGGTGATCCATGTTCGGGAGCAAGCGTGGACCACTGGAGGTCAGCTGGGGGTAGGGCATGGAGCTGGCTCAAGCTGCCAAGAGGCAGCTCTCTTCTCCATGGAGGGATGTGGGTTTCCCTTGGCTCTTGGCTGCCTCATGGTGGAGGCTAGAGGACAACACAGGCTGAGAAGGAGCCAAGCATTAGGCTGGGAGGGAGAAAGGGGCTGTTACTGGGTCAGCGGGGTGCATACACACCTCCATGCACATCCGTGTCTGCACCTTGCCGGCCCCTCCAAGGCTCCTACTGGTGACCAGGCACCCACTGCAAGAATGAGATCATGGAAGATAGTCCAGGGTCGCTGGGGACCAGATAAGGGTTTGCCAGAATGGGGGTCCAGGGGAGAGGGGTGCATAAACATAAGATGAAAAAAATTAAATTAACAATGGGGCCAACTCCTGTTCAAATAATTTATAAAAATTAGAAGTAAATACTTCTTGGCCTGGTGCCTTATCCAGCTTTAGTGAGGAAATAGTCGCTCGAACAGTTGCCACAGAAAGTGGTTGAGTTAGTGACAACTGTTGTGCTTCAGAAAGGACCAGGAAAGGGATAGTGTGCAAATAATTATAGATATGTTCTGGAGATGGGGCTGTAGAGACAGTACCCTATAGAGCTTTATAGTAAATGTAAAATTCATGTGCAAGGTCTCGAGGGTGGGATTTTAGAGAATGATTGACAGGATAGTGAACAGGCAGAATAAGTCTAGAATTTTCCTGCTTACAAAGGTGAAAGGTCTTCATCTTCCCTACTTTTTCTCCTAGATGTATGTATTTTGATTTTGTTTTGAAAATTCTATATTCCGCCCATTCCCTCAGCAGGTCAGCATACTGGTCCCGTAGCACTGCTAACTCAAAATGGCAGGATTCTGAGGAGATCGGACTAATTTTTTTCTCTAGGATCATAATTTGGAGTAGCAATGATGAGACTTTCTCCTGACATATTTTCTTGTGTTTGGTAACCAATCTAACAAGGCTTTACATGGTCATTTCATGACGGGCTATGGTACCTCAGTTTTCCTGTATATAATTGTGGAGAAGATGCCTAATACTTTCTACAGTGCAGGTGTCTTTTAGTAATTGATTAATTAATTTCCAGATACAGTCTGTTTTGATGTTAGGCTCAAAGGAAAGAAGCAACCAGACTAACGAATGATCAGTTAGCACATGAGGGGCTATATCACATCTGTGGAGACAGGGTAGAGATAACCGGCTCATTAAAAAATACTAAATTCTACAGTAAGAATTATGAACAGGGGAAAAAATGTGAATTGCTTAGAAGAGGGGTTAAGGAGTATCCAAAGGTATCAGAGGACCAGGGAGCACATCATGTCAAATAAGGAGCACTGCTCAAGGAAAAGACCTGCAGTAGGTTTGAGGGATCTATTTAGATCACAGGTTAGTATGATATTCCTGTCGCTCCCTAGACAAATAGGTAGAAGGGCAAAAGATGCAATAGAGGTGACTAAAGACATGAAAAAAGGGGGAGAGTCCATGCTGGGACTAAATATTACCTAACAAAACTGTAGTCTGACCTAAATTACCATGGAGCAGAACAAATTGGCCCTCTGGGTCAGTAACAATAGGGGTTAGGGTGAATGGGACTGACCTGGCAAATAGAATAGCATCCTCTCTGCATCTGGTATTATCCCCTGCTCCATGAATCTGCCCAATATAATCCCTGCAGAACAGAGTACTTTTCTTGGCTAATAAATCAGTTTCCTGTAAACAATCAATTTGAATTACTGTACTCCTAACTGAGCTTAATGTTTAATAATCTGATAATGTTTGGTTTTTGACATCGCCTCTTTAACATTCCAAGATGCTATTTTAAAGCTACTCAGCATGTTATATGACCTGATATATGAAAAATAAAATGTCCCGTAACAAATACCCTTCCATTGGCTAGGCTGTAACATAGAATGCACTCATTAAATCCCCACACTCCACTTTCAACTACAAAAGAACAAATAAACATAGCATAATAGAACAACTAAAAAACAAGACAGCATCCATGGTTGCCAGGAACTGCCCCCGGTCCTAGGACTGCATTCCTGCAGTCAGGTCTGATTGAGGTTCATCCGAGGGGATCTCCACTTGCCCCAGACAAATTACCACAGTGCACAGAGCAAACAAATAAAAGCAGCAAAATGAGGTGCTCCTATGAAAAGCAGGCTAATACAATGTTAGTCAAATAAAAGAGTAAATAAGAAAAAGATATCTACAGCCAACAGATAACATACACACAGGCAGAGGCTATAACCAGTATTATTGAAGAGTATCTGACTAACCCTAGGAGAGAAAAGTGACAATGCCAGTTACAATGCAATTGTTATAGTGGAGTATCTGGCTCCTTTAAGAAGAAAAGTAGTATAGATATCAGTAATGCAGAGTATGTTATCTCTGTATCATAAGGAGAGAACAGACATACACCCAATCAGTGTAGAAATATTAGAGAGAAACAGGGAGGTCCGTATGAAAACTAATTCCTACGCTAAGTGCTGTCAATGGGAAAAACAAAAAATAAAGGGATATCATAGGAGCCATAATAGTAAACTACAAAGGACAAACAAATGAAAATAGGAGCCAAGAAAATGAAATCTCAATATTTAATAAGTAAAAAAGAGGCCTGGGGCAATCTGAAAGACCATGGGCGGAATTCTAGAAGTAAGGCGCAAGTTGCAGCCAAAGGCAACTTGCACCAAACACAGCTGCAACATGGACCCTGCACCCTATTCTGGAAGGGGCAGGGACCCTGCATCTAAGTCCTGCAACTTGAGACATACAGCCAGGTACACCAAACAGAGTGCGTACCTGGTGAGGAAGTCGCAAGCCGCAACCACTGTCCTGCAAGGCGCAAGTGCCCCCCCCACATGCCTGACCCTGGTGAAGCTCTGCAGGGCTAGAGGTCTCCTACCCACTGTCGTGCCACCAAGGTTCCCCCTACCTCTATCCATAGTGCCATGAGACTGTGTACTGTACAGTATGTACAGTACACACATTCCGATGTCCAGTACTGAAATGAGACTATGGGGCATATACCTGGTAGTCTAATGGCCCCCCACCTCCCCCACCCAGTAGTGCCAATCCACCCAGCACCCCCACCATCCCAGCTGAGGACTGGTACAGCCCACTCTCACCTCCACTGCCAGCTGCCGACTGAGCTTCTAGGAGTGCTTACTGTAGAGAACTCAAAATGAATGAGTATTCATTCATTTTGAGCACATCTATCAGTAAAACTCCACGGAACTCAGTAGGCAGCAGGCCATGGAGTTGAGGTGGGCTGTGCCAGTCGCTGGGGATGGGTGAAGGGTGCTGGGTGGATCCTGCTGGGTGAAGTGGGGGCCATTAGACTATCAGGGTTAGATGTGTGGTACGTGAATTACCATTTGCGGCACTGTATCCTGGGATCTGGCATGGTGGGGTGGACAATGCTGCCCTGCAGGGCCTTTAGCGTGGGGGTCTGGGCATGAGGTGTGTGGGCAGCCCTGTGGGGCTTTTACTATTTGGGGGTTTGGGGGGCTGGGGGTGTGTGCTGCCCTGTGAGGCATGAACTGTTTAGGGGATTGGGGGGCCATGGTGCAAGATGCCCTGTGGGGCACCTACAGGAGCATTCTGGGCATGGGGGAAGGGCACATGGATTGCATGCTGGTCTGCTGGTTGGTCTACAGAACCCCCGTGGGCATACGCACAGTTACACCAGCTGAATGCTGGTTTAACTTACTTTGACAGTTCTTCTCCGGTGGTTCTTTTAGAACCCCAGCAGTGGGGACTTTGTTGCTGCCCTTCCAGAATAGGGTGCCACTGCTGCCATACACCCCCTAGCACCATGTCGCAGGGGGTTTAGGGCTTATGTGCTGGTGTAACTCCACTTTGTAGAATACCTCATGTCACAACTGCTGTCATAACTTGCTACTTGCGCTATTCTTTTTGGCACAAGTGTGGTTACACCAAGTGTAACTCTTCTAGAATTGGGCCCCATCTTGTTAAACAGTTCACAATAACTTCTAGAAGCTCATATCAGAGTCAGCTGGTCTCTAGCCTCCATGCCATACAGCCGTAAAAGGAAGTCCCCACACAAAAAAAAGAATACAAAGTCTCAAGCAAAGGTAATAAAAACTATTGTCCCAATGAGTAATAAACTATTTGGCAGAAAAAAAGATGAATGAAGTAATGCAGCTCACCTCTCTTCACGAGCCCTTCCATGTCCCATGCTGCTAAGCCGGTTCAATCTAAAAAAAAAAAAAAAAATGGAGATGCACCAGATTGTCGTTGTCCATTCCCGCACTAGGTATGCATCATTCTGTGCATAATTACAAAATGCCAAGTTCAAGGGTCCCAGCTGTAATCAGAACAAGAGGTCCATGCCTGATTAAACCAGAGGTCTTAAATAAGAGTGAAGACTAAAGGCAGGAACTAGCAAACAAAGACGAAAAAGAATATTCACAAACACCCTGCAAAGGTCTCTTGCAGTAATTAGTGTACTTCATAGATGGCCAGACTGAAATTAGCGAGTGGGAACATGCGTGGGAGGAAACAAGATGGGGAAATACTTTGGCAGCTTCAACTGAGCTTCCATTGCTGAATTAAATTGCTTATCGCCTGCCGTAGTTGTTACATTTTTTTTTTAATTAAATATGCTTTATTGGGTTATTCAAATATTCACAAACAAATAGCAACCAACACACATGTCATACAAGGGAGAAACAATAAAGGAAAAGAAAAAAGGAGAAAAAAAAATCCAATTACCCCTCCAACCCATCCCACTCAGAAAGGGAACCTTTCTACCAAAATGATATAAACCAAAGTCCTGCAAAAAAATCAGATAATATGTAAGCAATAATTGCCTACAGAGTGGGCAGTTTTGTGCTATACCGGACAGCCCAGCGGCATAATGAGGCCTGAGGCTGCAGGCAGAGGGCCTTATAGTCCCTGGAAAGTCCGGTATAGCTCAATACTGCTCTGGAGGGTATTATTGCACTTAGAAAATGGGCACTGTAAAAAAATTTAGTTAAAAAATGTTAATGAAAAATAAGCTTAATGTAAGTTTTGAAATAAAATAGTTCCTCCGCCTGCATTTGACTTTTGTCATGTCTGAAGACTACTTAGAAACTGCCCCCTTTTGTAAGTTGACAGAAACTGTTGATTTTCTTTGTTTTTCTGCAGTATCTTGTCATTTCCTGCTCCCTTCCCCCAACCCCAAATAAAAACACAGGCACAGAGACTGTCAATTTAATTTGTTTTCCTGCAGTTTCTTGTCGCCCCCCCCCAACCGCACACACACACCTTGTACTCTTTTTTTTCTCCTTGGTGATGGAGCTCCATTTATTTATTTATTGGGTAATAAACTATGGTTTGTCATTCCTAGCTCCGTCAAAAAAGACACGCAGTGTTGGAACGAGAGAGGTTGCAGGCAAACAATCGTGCTATCTGGAGCTGCTTAGAGGGACAGAAGGTCTGGAGGTGAACAGAGAGAGCTGATAATATAAAAAGTTGTAAGCCTGTAAAAACAGGCAGATTACTGTGTATTTTTTTTGTTACACAGCTCCACTGAGTGCTCTTACTTGGCAGTGCTACCATTTTAAATTAGATCGGGAGACGAATGTTGCTGACATGCGGACAGCTGTGGAGGTGCCGAGAAGGTATGGAACAGTCCCACTGTTGCATGGGATTTGCACCATCAACATCCTGTAAGCTTTAACATAATATCACTGAACAGCATAAGGTGTTGGTCAACTACATACTGTCTGTGGGTAAAAACTGCTAATGCTGATGAAGGTTAATTTTTGAATGGCTAATGAGCGGGGCAGCATGGCTCAAATCTATGAGCCAGGGCAAGTGTCCCGCATTGTTTTGTAATATAAGTAGATTTGGGGAAGACACATCTTAAAGGACAGATGGGTGGGTGGGGGTGAAGGAATGGAGCAGTGCGGCTCGAATATCTGAGGCAGGCGAGTGTGCATGTGCAGCAGTTTTAAGTAATTTTCGGAACTAAGCAGCTGTTCTGTGAGAAATGTATTTTTTTTTAATGGCTCACTTTTCTTGATACTGCACTGCAGTTCACTTGCAAGACTCTGTGTGTGTGTGTGTGTGTGTGTGTGTGTGTGGGGGAACTTTTCTGTCAGGCTGCTACAGGTATGAAAAGTGTTTGTGTCAGGCTGCTGCTTTGCTTACTTTGTGCTGGTGCTGCCAGGCATGTGTTACATGGCACCTTGTGATACATTTTGCGAGCCCCTACCCATTGCTGTGTTAAAATCAGCTTGGCAGGCTCTTTCTCTAGCTAACAGAGAGAAAACAAATGACGGCTATTTGAAATTGAAAATTCGATCAGCCCTGTAATATTGTAAGGTAATCAGGCAGACAGAGACTGGGACTCATTCCCAGTCTCTGTTGTCTGATACCGGACAAGCAAGTTAGTGGCATTATCCAATCAGAAACTAGGCTTTTCCGTAGCCATTTTCTAAAAACATTTAGGGAGTATGGATAATTTCAAGAGCAAAAAAAAAATCTAAATATACAATCATTGTATGGAAAGAGGAACCATACCATACATCCAGATCCACCTAGAAGATTGAGAGGTACACCGCAATCATCTTGCAGTGTTAACAATACATTTAATGACTCCCATACATTTCTATACATGGTCAGCTGATCTGTCATACTTGCTACCATGTTTTTTTGCTTGCAGGGCAAATAAATGTGCCTTGTACCATTCCAAATAAGAGGGAATAGCTTGGTCACACCAATGCCATAATATAACTTTCTTAGCACAAGCAGAGATCAGAGTCTTATGGTTGCATTGTTTACAAGCCAGATTTTTACCAAATTATCCCAAGAGACACACTACAGGGAGAAATGCTGAATCCAGTCCTAACAGAAGGTCTAGATGTAGACGTATGGTATTCCAAAATGTAACAACTTTTTCACACTCCCATAATATATGTACTAAGGTACCCTGTCCCTTACCACATTGTGTACAAAGATCAGATGACAGTTTACCCATCCTATATAATTTAGCAGGTGTGAAATAGAGATTATGATATATTTGAACTTGCATAAAATGGTATCTATCCAATTTGATGTATTTATATGTATACTTCCAGAGATGGGGCCAATCATAAGGTAGCTTGGCAGGATGAATAGCTTGATCCCAATAAGCGGCAATTCCCATTTCCTTATTAGGAAGTAACTCATATAGATTGTTATAAAAAAGATATGGCATGAGAAGAGGATGTCTTAAGCATCAAACTAAGTATTTGTTGGCCATACACCTTAGTCTGTGGGTCCAGACTATAATGCCAAAACAATAGGTGAGAGATTTGAAAGTATTTAAAATAATGCTTGTTGGGGATTTGAAATTTCTGCAGGGCCTCCAAAAATTTTAACAAAATTCCATCTCTCAGCAAGGGTTCCACTGAATTAACCTTCTGATATGGCCAGAAAGCTAAAGTGAGTGGGTGCCCATCAATTTTAAAATTTGGATTCCCCAAACAGAGGTTGTGATGTATCCTTCATGGGATCTAAGCAGAGAAGGGAACATAACTGCCTGTGTGTAAAAATTGATACATCAATCGGTGTGTCTTGCAATGAGTGAGGGAGTTTGTTAGTGGTATATGTAGTAGGGCGGTAATGTTTAATTGACACCATTTGATTTCAAGCCTTTGGGGCATGTAATCAAACAGAAAATTCTCTAAAGGATTTCTATACCACTGGAAATATTGTGTACTATGAATGGCTAAATAGTATAAATAAAAATTGTGTAGAAGAAGTCCACCACTATGTTTAGGTGCCACTAACTTTGCAAATGCCTTGCTAGGTGGTTTGCACTGCCAAAGAAAGTTAGATAATACTCTATGCAGATTTTTATCCCAGGCTTATGGTATAACTTGGGTACGCTTGAGAAGGGGGTATCAGACAGGTGGTAGGATGTTCATTTTTAATATATTTACCCACCCCCAGAAAGAAAGGGGAAGGAGACTCCAATGGGCCAGATCATGCTTAATCTGATCACCTAATAAATCCAAATTGTAATGTTTCATTTTGGCAAGGGAAGTATTGATATACTGTATATACCTAGGTATTTAAGTTTCTTCTTTACCCAGACCTGGCCAAAATGATGCAGACTTGTTCTGGTCATCCTAACATTCATTGGCATAACCTGAGTTTTATTCAAGTTTAGCTTGTAATTGGAAAATTTACCAAATTGTTGAATTATCTGCTGGGCAGTAGAGAGGGAGACATCTGGTTGGTGCAGATGTAGTAAAATATAATCTGTATGAACAGATAACTTATATTGATGCTGTCCACTTGAAATACCCTGAATTTGTGGAGTGGCATTAATTTTCCTGATCAAATGCACCAAAAAAAGATTAAAAAGAAATGGGGAAGGGGGCATCCCTTCCTGGTGCCCTGCTGAAGATAAATCAGATCTGATCTGACCCCATTACATAACATATGGGCAGACAATTGGGAGTACAGAACCTTAACCCATTTAATAAATTCAGGAGGAATACGATACAAGGGGAGAAGATTAAACAAGTATTCCCATTAAACTCTTTTGAAAGCTTTCTCGGCATCTAGGAAGACCAAAGCCGCTGGGATAGGGAGTCCCTGGATGCATAGAAAAGGTGTGCTAACTTTCGCAGATGATCTGCAGAAAGCCTACCCTGAACAAAGCCCACCTGTTCCCTACTAATTCGAGAACCACAGACTTTATTTAAATAGGTAGCCAGTACTTTAATGAGTATTTTGTAGTCCAGACTAATAAGGGATATGGTCCTATAACTAGTGACCTTTAGGGGGTCCTTTCTGGGTTTCAATAGGACTACAGTGAGGGCTTCAGTTAAAGAAAGGTCAGAAGTGTCAAGGGAAAAGATATAATTGAAGGTGTTCAATAATATTAATGCTAGGAGATTCTTAAGCTTCTTATAAAAGTTGGGTGTATAGCCATCTGGCCCGGGTGCTTAATGTAAGGGTAAGAAGTCAATAGCTTCTTCAACTTTGAGCAAGGTCAGTGGTGACTCAAGTACTCAGCCTGAGCTTCTGACAAGGTTTGTAGTTCAATACTTGGAAGGAAGGCCTCAAGCTGTATAGAACATGACGAATCTAGTGTGGGAGTGTATAAGGTTTGATAATATTCCTTAAACTGAGCTGCAATAGCACAGGGGGGTAGTAACCAACTGACTGGAATCCAGTTTAAGAGATGGGATTATTCAATCTGCCATCTGAGTCCTTAAGCATAACGCGAGGACCTTTACCACCCTCTTGCACTAATCAAAATAATGAACTCTAGTATGTAGGAGAAGAAGTTTGGCACACTCACAGAAAAGATCATTGTACTTGGCTCTAGGTAGTTCTAAGCTTTCCAAAATATCTTTGGAGGAAGAAGGCGAGCGTTGTCATTCAAGCTATTTAATTTGATCTAATAGTGATGACACTTCCTGTGTCCTTTGCTTTTTGTGCTTTGAGGAGAGATTGAGCAGTTCTCCATGGTTCCACCACTTGATATCATTGGGGATGTTCTCAACATCCCCAACAGAGATGGGAACAATGCCAACAGTATGCATTGCTCTTGTTGGAAAATAGTCTTTTTCAGTGGGGGCTTTGTCCCCAACACACCCCTTGTGGGGGCTGTGCCCCTGCACCCTCCATTTCTAAATGTACAACTCCGAGTCAGAGTTGTATCAGGGATGAGGGAAAAACACTGGGAGTTGTTGTGCCATTTCATGGCTGACTGCCACAGAGCACCATAGTGATGTAGCAAGATATGTCGCTGTGGTGGACTTCACTTTTGGAATGTTGCTGTAGTGGGTGATACCGTTCCCCACAAAGGTAACATTTTAATGCCACCCATAACAGTTCCAATTTGGTTATGGAAGTTGAGTTGATTTCTAAAAAATGAAGTGACAAAATTGTTAATATGGTCTAAAATTTCTGGAGATTTAATGAGTTGGTTATTTAACCTCCAAGACTTGTCAGTATCTATTGAGGCAGAAAACGTCAAATGAATGAGAGCTGCATAATGATCTGAAAAACCTTTTGTTCCATAACAGCATAAGCAGATACCCAAAAGGTGCTCAATCCCCAGTAAAAGAAATCTATTCTAGAAAATAAATTATGTAGTAATGAGTGAAGGGAGTATTCGCACTGGGTTGGAGTCAGGACTCTTTGTGGGTCAACTAGGTCAGTGAGTCCATTAAGTCTCATAGTGCCTGCTGGCCCAGAGTTAAACCCTGACAGTGTACCCTTGACCTGTCCAGGTCATCAAAGGTAACTGTGTTCCAGTCTCCCACAAGCAAAATAGGAAGAGATCCAGAGTATTAACAAGTTCAAGATAGTCATAAAAAAGCTAGGCTCATCTATTGTAAGGCCATATATAACTACCAGAATACCTTCTTTATGTCCCAAAAAGGCCATAAGCAGCACATCCCTGCCCTGGGGGTCTAATATTTCTTGCAACATACAGAAGGGTACCCTCTTTGCTGCCAGTATGGCCACACCCTAGTTACATGTGTTCACCCCTACTCCAAAAACTTGGCCAACCCAGGATCTCCATAGTAGAGAGAGCTGAGCAGATGGTAAATGAGTTTCCTGGAGCATCCCAATATCTACATGTAGCTTATTCAAATGAAGTAGTATTTTAGACCTAGTAATTGGGGATTGGGCACCTTTAACATTCCAAGAACAGAAACAAAACCCTTGAAACATTATCCCTATCTGCTCTGCATTAAAAACCATAACCAATTTCCCTGGGTATCTAAAGATGTACAATAAATAAATCAGAGAGACAGACTCCTCCAGAGTGGACCCACCCCCTTCCACATGAACCCATAATCCTCAAACCCTTGTACAAAAACTAAAACATACTTCACACCCACACCAACAATGTATCTCCGTTCCCTGAGCCATATCTTAACAACTAATGCATCAGAAGACATAAAGTCTTTATGTATCATAAAAGTAAGATGTCATATCAATGTAATGGAAAACAATAATATCAGTAACAGTATAGAGCAACTTACTAAAATATAAGAAAGAAAACATTCCCCCCCAAAAAAACCACAGAAATACAATCAACCACTCTCCCCCAAACCTATTTGCACACTAATCACCTGGTGCATGATGACCCACAGCATATGAAAGTAGTCCACCCCAAAAATCCCCTGCCCCCCCCCAAAAAAAAAGACAGGGCCCAAGAACAAAAATCTTTCAAATTTTTAGAACTGCACCATATTCTATCTATCTAGCCTATATGAATTAAAACCTTAAACTATACTAACATGTTGCAAAGGTAAAACATACTATATCAAGTAATAACAAAAAATATACTCTATAGGGGACCTTCAGCAAGTAAAAAATAAAATAGTATAACATAGTACATGATGTGTTCAGTAAAGCTCTGCATTAATAATCCAATTTCTGGTTTTCAGTTCTGGTCTCCAGTTTTTACAATAGAGAATAGTAAAAGAAATCAAAAGCACAACCCATGAAGTAACTCAAACTACAGAGTTGATATAGTAACAGTACACTTTGCAGTCATAAAGGAAAAAGATTGACTACCATTTGTTCCAAGGAAGAAAAGCTGCAAGGGATCCCCCGATGTCAGGAACAAGACATAAGCAAAATGTGATCAAGTAGAAATGTCCAGTCCCATCAGATACCAAAGTTAACATAAAATCTTCCAGTAGTGTTCCACCATGCAAAATATAGGGAGAAGAAAACAACCGAACAGGTCCCATAGCTAGATGCTCCACACTAGTCAAAGAGAAATAAGCTGATCAAGATGCTTCTCTATTGACGGTGGTATCAGTGAAATAAAAAGGAAAAGAAAAATGTGTAGAATTGAGTAGATCATTCAAACTGATCTGTAGGGAAAGTAATCAGCTGGATGGTGGATTAAAGCATAAGTCCTATAAGAACCAGCCACACATAGGATGGATGTTGATTTCCTGCAATGAAAGATGGATTTTAATAGAGCTGTGCTTGAAAACTTTTAGTAAACCAGCTCTTCGGCATGTAAAGAGAAACTTGGCACAAGGAGAATGCAAAGGTGTGGAAAAACAGCCACACAAAGTCAGTTAGGAGAAAAACCCTGAAAAGAAAGTCCCCATATAACGACTTAATAACATGCTAGGTCCATGAGGAGGTAATGAAATGCTTCTTGCCAGCTACCAAATTAAAGTGTGCAAGGTCAATAGTTGGATGCATGGTTCCTCACTGCTGGAGAGAAGAATTTTATCCACCGATCATCCATTGATAGACAGTCCAGATGCAGGGGCAAAGCATGGTTATATATCCACACAAAAAAGTAGGTAGTCACTCAGAAGGCAGAATCTAAGCCAAATACTTGGTTGCACCCATCCACCAGGTAAAGAGAAGCCACAGTTGTAATAATAAAAGCTGATCCTCAGCCTTTAAACAAGTAGTGGAACAGATCCTTCAACTCATTTGCTGCCCATTCTGGAGAGTCAAAAGATTGCCATGAGTCTTGCACAAAGACTTGCAGCATGATGGGGTACAGCATCTTGAATCGCATGCCCACTGTAATAAACTTTGAGACTGATGGGTGGTAGGCAGCACGTTTCTGTGGACCGAACTTGGTAGATCTTGAATCAACCGCAATTTCACATCTTTCCAGTTGATTTCCCAGAGCTCAGGTGTTGCTTATACAAATAATTTAGGAATATTAGGATGAAAGGTCTTTGTGGGGCATCAGAGGGTGGTACAGGGTGAATGGAGCAGTGGACAATTTCAATAATATAAGATGACCCATTCAGAGATGGAGCAGCAATTTTTGTGCAAGATTTCTGGGCAAAAAGCACTGGGCTGGAGCCTTCTGAAGATTCTGGGAGCCCAAAGACTATGATGTTATTCTGGAGGCTCTGACCCTCTAGATCTTTGAGCTTAGCCTCTAGCTGGGCAGTTTTCTGTTTTAATAAATTATATTCGGGGTCTAGTTTGTCCCTCAAGGAATCTGGGGAATGAATCCTGGCCTTGTTATCTCCCACTCGACAGCCAAAATCAGACATAGTAGATCGGAGAGATTTAACCTCCAGAGTACGCTCCTGCAGTGTGTCCTTGGAAGGAGTAAATACAATGAGAAAGATGTTCTTCAGTTAGAGGTGACATCACCAGTGCTGTAGTAGATGAGCGGCCTGATCCTGTGCCCTGGACCATAGATTGCTTGGTGTTTTGTCTGGCATGGTTGGTGGGGTATGTTTTGGCGGGGCTGCACGCATCTCAGCATCCATTTTTCAACCACAGCTGCAACAGTCTAGGAATTGGGGCATCCAAGGCAGGCTAGAAAGGTATGTAAACCAGGAACAAATGAGTACTTTTTATCTAAAACCGCTGTTTTTTGGGGAAGGAGCGGGAGCTAAGCAGGAGAGCTACCCCTCAGTCCAGAGTATCACATGACTCCACCATGGTTGTAACACGAAGTTTTGCAGGGTATCAGAGATGAAAAAAGATGCCTGCAGGGAGCAGTTTGTTTTTAAAGTCTGTATAGGCTTGTTGTTTTGCACAGACTCTGGGGTCTAAGTTACTGATTATAAAGATACCCATTCCGTCCCTCCAAAGTTGTTTGTGTTCTCATATTTTAAAGACAACAGGCTGAATTTTCAAATGCTGGTGCAGGGCTTGCATCCAGCCCTCCACCATGGGACTTAGGTTTTCATTGTGCGCTAAACCCCTTTGCCACAACTGCATCTGAATTTCCAATCCTGGGTGCGGTTGTGACAGTTGCCATGCTTTAAAGGCAGCTTGCGTCCAATATCTAGCAAAAGCCCTGTGTGTTAGGCTCCAAGGAGTGGCACAGGCTAGACCATAAAACTGTGGTCTAAGATCCTGGATTTGCCACCAGGGATGTAAAATCCTGATCATACCCTGGAGAATACCGTAAGCCCCGTGCGCCTTATGTTTGGCACACTGGAGGCTTGCAGCATTCCTGAAGCTTTCAAAATCTGACCCGAACATGTATTTTATCCCAAAACTTCAATAGTTGGAAGATGATGCTTCAGGACTTGTCTCCAGGATTAGGCAGGGGCTTTAAAGAGCAGTGGGCTCATTCTATCATGTAGTTAGCCCCATATGGAGAAGGACCGGTGATTTTTTCAAGGAGTTATTGTACAAATAAGATTGGTTCCTTGACTTCAGCATGTTCTGGGATATCAGCAAAAGTTAAATTATTCCAGTGGTTTCGGGCTTCTTGCTTATCCAATTTTTCTTCAAGCTGGTGTACTTTGCAGTGCATTTCAATAAACTCTTGCTCCGTTTTAAGAACTTTGTCCTCTAAGGAAGAAATGCGATCCTCAGAATCAGAAATCTGTTGACTATGGTTTTCCGAGGTGGGTTTCACCATGTTAAAATCTGCTACCAGCTCAAATAACACTTCTTTAATTATAGCTAAATCCCAGGCAAAGTGGTCTAAAGAAGTAAGGTCAGCCTGCCCTGCAGAGCTAAGGAGGTGGGGGGAGGTGCATCCTCTATAGATTGTTTAGAATCTGGAGAGTGCGCTGGAGGAGGTGCCAGAGAAACAGACACCTCTATCTCATGATGATCCATTGCAATATACCTGTAGCACTCCAAACTTCAGTAAGTATTAAAAAAAAGCTATAGTAATGGCAAGAATGACTAGAGCACTGATTCCAAGCTAGGTGCAGAAGTAAAAGTAAATTAAAAACAAATACCCTGGGAGCTAACAGGAAAGCATCCACTCTTTGGACTACCATCATGTGACTCCCAGAATCCAGATGCTGCTTGCTATGTAGTCACTAGATGTTAAAGCTCAGACAATATTATGGGTGCACATAACCAGGGGCACAAGCAAGAGACACAGATCTACTTAGAAGGGCTCTATGTCATAACAGAGATTGCCGAACAGTGATTGCTGTTACGGCAAGTGTACTGTATATCATTGAAAAGCAAATCAGTGATATACATTTACCAGCGAACTGAAACCCAGCAACCTAAAGTGTTTTTATGGGGGGCTGCACCCCCCATCCACTGAATTAGGATTCCCAACTCCAGGGGGGTGCATGTCGGGGAGGAGGCACAAATTCAGATGCAAAAAAGATTTAAGTCCAGGAGCCACTGCCTGGGGCAAAATTTGGTCCCTCCCACCCCCAGCCCTGAACCCAGAACCTGCTGTACCAGAGCCAGCCTCCATCACCACCACACCACATGGCTGGCTCAGTAGCAAGCAGGGACAGTTCCTCTACATAAACATCTTCCACATCCTTACCCTTCCCCTCAGCATTCCCTTTTTTCTGTTGTTTTCCCCTACCCTCTCATTAGAACCAGTCGCTACCATTGTGGGTAGCCCATTCCAACAGTACCAAATATGGAGTCACCATTTTGATGGTTGCCCATATTCTGGTGCTATTATCACTGGATACCACTCAGAAGCAACTATATTAGGTCATCACCACCATACATTCTGTTGAAAGTGGAAAGGATACAGCTGTCTAGTTCATTGCAAACAGTGAATACTTTACTTCAAGTTCATCTAAACATTAAATCAGGAAGCATCTGAATCTATACTTTCTGTAGCAGTGTCAACTACAGCAGTCTAAAGGCAGCTAGTGTACAAATACAAACAGCGGCAGATAAAATTGCTGTGTGGTAAAACCCAGACATGGTTTATGTGCAAAGGAGCAAAATTCAAAAGAACTGCTATTCATCACTGACAAAGACACCCACAATGAAGTAAGATGAACAAGCAATGGCAGCAAACCAGGGCTGAACAGAAAAAACAGAACTAGAGAGCTCAAGCTAATGCAGCCAAACAAGTGGTTGTGTAAAGCTAATAAGCTAGAAAATAATAGATACCACCATACATTAGGGATCCATGCTTCCCAACCAGGTAGCAGAGAGGGGCCACAGCACTTAACACTCTGATGTCACCATGCAGGCATCTTCATCGGAGCTGTTGGTTGTATCTGTACCTGCAGAGTTAGAGACAAAGACAGAGTTGGACTGGCCCACATAGTTACTTGAAAATTTCTAGGTCTGCCCCCCCAGTTGGACTCCTCCCAGTCATGCAAACACTGTAAATCATTACATACAGTGGTAGTTATAGAAAAGTTTACCGGTAATGAGGCATACTTTGGTAGGTGTAGTACAGAGTGTGGTACTGAGGTATGCCTCATTAGCCTCAGTAAGGTGGTCAGTAGATGTTTGCGGTATGCTGAGTCATTAATTAATTGATTTACCCATTGTCAGCAGCTTGAATGGACCAGGTGGTGATGTTTGAAGTGACATTCATCTTTGCATGTTATAAATCACCAGCAGGTATCCCCACATGATGCCAAATTGAACAGGACTGCTAGATCATAATGATATGCTGTCCTATGGATAGCTTTGATAGTTCTCAAAAGAGGTGGTGGGGAAGGTTAAGGAGAAAAAGGTACAATTCAGAAACAATAAGGAAACAGAGATGGAGCAGGACATGGAACTGTACCAGTTAAAGCAGAAGGAAGCAGGGAAGGCAGTCAGAATAACAAAGGCCCAAACTGAGGAAAGGATAGCCAACTCAGTTAAGAAGAGAGATAAAGCCTTTTATAGGTACATTAGGGAGTGAAGAAAGACCAAGAGAGGGATTGTGAGACTTAATTAAGGGAAGGGAGGGTGGGCAGAGGGTGACAGTGAAAAAGCAGGGATACTGAACAAATACTTCTGCTCGGTATTCACAAAAGAAGAGGAGGTGGAGGTACCTAAATCAAAGAACAGAAGCACTCTGGATAGGGAGGGTGATACCAGTCCATTCACTGAAGAAAGGGTTCTGAAAGAACTCTTAAAACTGAAGGTGGACAAAGCAATGGGGCCTGACAGTATTCACCCCAGAATTCTAAAAGAACTAAGGGTAGAACTAGTGATACCACTGACTACCCTTTTTAACAAATCATGGGAGGATGGTGTGGTACCTGAGGACTGGAGGAGGGATGATGTGATTCCGCTTCACAAAAGTGGGAGCAAAACAGAGGCAGGAAACTAAAGACCTGTTAGTTTGATCTCAGTGGTGGGGAAAATGATGGAATCACTTCTGAAGGAAAGAATTATTGAGTTCATAGAGGTCAGTGGGGCACAGGACCCAAGGCAGCATGGATTCACAGCAGGAAGGTCATGCCAGATGAGTCTAATAGATTTCTTTGACTGGGTGACCACAGTAGTAGACCAGGGAGGGGATGTGGACATGGTCTACCTAGATTTTAGCAAGGCATTTGACACAGTCCCACACAGAATATTAATATACAAGTTAGCCAGCCTTGGAGTGGGTCCCAAGGTGGTAGCCAGGGTAAAAAAAACTGGCTGGACAACAGGACACAGAGAGTAATTGTAAATGGAGTCCACTTTGAAGAAAGTAGGGTTACTAGCAGGGTACCATAGGGTTCAGAACTGGGACCGGTCCTCTTTAATGTCTTTATAAGTGACATTGCAGAGGGACTGGAAGGAAAAGTATGTCTCTTTGCAGATGACACAAAGATCTGCAACAGGGTCAATACAGAAGGTGGAGTGGAAAGGATGAGAAGGGACTTGGCAAGGCTGGAGGAATGGTCAGAAGTATGGCAGCTTAGATTCATTGCAAAAAAGTGCAAAGTAATGCACCTGGAAAACAAAAACCCATGGGAATAGTACACAAGGGAGGGTGAGATACTAACAACAACAAAATTGGAAAGGGACCTCGGGTAGTCATATCAGATGACCTAAAGGTGGGCAAGCAATGTGAGAAGGCAGTAAGGAGGGCTGGGGGATACTGGGATGCATAGGGAGAGGCATCACCAGTAGAAAACAAGAAGTTGTTATCCCTCTGTACAGACAGTTGGTGAGACCCCATCTGGAGTACTACATGCAGTTCTGGAGACCCCATCTCTGCAAGGAAATAGGATGGAGGCTGTCCAGAGGAAGGCAACTAAAATGGTGCATGGTCTGCACCAGAAGACATATGAAGAGAGACTAAAGGATCTTAATATGTATACCCTTGAGAAGAGGAGGGAGGGGAGGTCATGAAATAAACTTTCACGTATCTCAAGGGACTCAACAAAGTCAAAGAGGGTAGCATATTTCAGAAAAAGAGATGTGCAAGAACAACAGGGCACAATTTGAAGAGAGAGGGGGGACGGCTCAGAGGTAATGTGAGGAACTATTTTTTCACTGAGAGGGTTGTGGATACATGGAATGGCCTTCCTAAGGAGATGGTGGAGTCAAAAACAGTGGAAGAATTCAAGAATGCATGTGATAGACATAAGGCAATTCTAGTAGGGGGAAGGAGGAAGTTGGCTGTTGGTTAACTAGGGTCTGCAGCTTAACCATTAGGTGGGGAAATGGACATACTAGGTGGGCCAAGGGGTCCTTATCTGCCATCAAATTTTAAGTTTCTGTGTTAGTATATAGGGAATAAAATTGAAGCAAACTGTACATAAAAGGTTCTGGAGGATTACTCAGTTCCAGTTTTACTTGTGGCTCTCCAATATAAATAAGCAGTAACAGCTTACTTTTTGACACAGATTTAAGAGCAAGAGTTTAAGATGTTGTACTGTATGTAGCCATGCTGACGCAATAGGAGAGAATGTTTTTATGAAAGTTTTTTCCTACACTACACAAACAAAATATGTATCACAATGATCCCATGAAATGGCGTACTTTTTTTCTTTAATTAGAAAGCATGCTACACTTCTGAATCCTAATCCTACAGAGGGAAAAGTTATGAGGTGCTTGCAGCATGGATAGTCTTGTCCATGTGGTAATAACAGTTGATATCATCAAAGTGAGACTATTTGCTCCTAATAGTTTTATTACTATTCAGAAATGAGCTCTCTACAGACAATTGATCTGATTCATAATGACCTTAATGGCAATCTTTAAATAAGTGTTATTTTTTTGTATGGCAGTTTTAAAAAATGTATTAAAATGAATAAAGTTGCTTGGTCAATCAATTCTGTAATAAATTCTGGAATCAATTCTGGAATGTGATCCATTTGAATAAGGCATGTACTATACGTTATATACTTCTTTCCTAGTGTCGTTCTTTCCTATCTGTGAGCATGCACATACTGTATGGTTGCTGCACTGTACAACAGATGATATACAGTATAAAGTTGCTTTCTGTTCACAGTAAGCATTTCGTAACCTCCTTCCTTTTCTCTTTTATTAGTCTTCTATGGAAGGCTGAAAGATGTTTTATTTCTGTTTGGTCCCCTTAAACCCTGCTGTTTGAGAAGGGCAAAGATGAGTAAAAGTCTGTCAATGTTCCCCAGTAATGTCACTTGTTTGGTAGATCCCACAACCTGGCTGATGCAAAGGGAAAAATCGGGTAAGGAAGTGTTTGTTTATTTTATTTATTTAACATTTATTCACTGGTAGCAATAAGGCAATTAACCTGCTCCTTGCGTGCTAAATGATCTATGGTCCCACAATTGCCTACTCACTGGAGTTAATTGAGAGTGTGCGATTAAACAGTTCACATGTTTTAAATATTCAGCAAGGTGATACCTTTTCTTATTTTCAGAGATGGTTTGCTTTCCTACTGCATGAGTCCTCTGATGCGACAATTATCTTTTCTGGCTGCAATTTGTGAACTTTATACCACTTTTCAAACATTTGAGTGTGGTGCATTTTATCATTGGGATTAATTGACACATCTTGAAATAGTTTAAATTCTGTCCTTCATCCTGTTCATGATACCACTATAACGGACATCAGATGATATGGCTCTAGCATGTTGGAAATGCAGATAACACACAACTTTCTTTCTTGTGGGGAATGGGTCTTATAAACTGTTAATGGAGATGACTTGTGCCCTATATTGTGTTGTCCATGTATTGGCTTTGGTGTATATCAGGAAGGAGGGAAGAGTTCTCAGTTGATCTCTCAGTGGCTGTAGTGGGGCTCAAACCAGGGCAACACTCAATGTTGGAGCCTTACAAACTCCCTTTGTAAGCTGGTTCAGCTAGCCTCTTAAAAATATGTGTTACAAATAAATTTGGACAAACAGAGGGGGAGGGAATTATTTACACTTAAGAAAGAACTTAAGTTGCTAGACTGGAAGGTCAAACCAAATTTAAAGTTTCTTAAACAAAGATATTATGAAGGAGACCTGCAAGGCTTAAGGGTACTGGCTGGCAGATTGCTGGCAAGAAGGGCCCATGCACACATAATGACAATAACACATCTGATTATGTGTGCCAGAGTACAAAAAGGAGAGGCCATATTGAATGCCTTTATCAAGTATTTTAAAAAGGCTTTATAGTGCCAGATGGGGGGCCTTGATGGAACAAATAGAAACATTCTTGAGAACTCTTAAATTACCTCAACTTTCTGAAGAACACAATATAACCCTGGGCCACCCTATTTCAGTAGGGGAAATTGAACAGGCCATTAGTAACAGTAAAACTGGAAAGTGTCTGGGAACGGACTGCTTAACAGTGGAAAAAATTCAAGGTCCAGGGAATGCCTTAATTACAATCCGTATACTAAGCCATAATAACAGAGGAAGGTAGACCCCCACTGTCATAGAAACAAGTCATGGTGTCTGCCCTACCCAGTCAGCCCAGTTAAAGAAAGATGTTTTTCTCAGCATCCAGCTAGTATAGTGCATTATCACCTGTTCTGGCGGTCATTATTGCCTACCCCAGTCCTAGGCTAAGTGTTAATCTCAGCTCATTAAGCACATTCCTTAATGTTTTCAGTGTTACAAAACACCTTTTGTTCTGCTATTACCCTTACCTGATCCCCAGCCATGTAGAAATCACACAATACCATGCACATTAAATTCCAGTATAGAATGCAAACAGAGTAATGCAGAATGATCTGTCTTATCTTCTAGTGCCCTCCCGAATCTAACACTGAGCCACATCACTCTTGTCTCCCTCTCCACCAACACAACAGCATTAATTAGGTGAACTAACATAAGAAAATCCCCATACTGGAGCATACAGTACTGCATTCAGATGCTTAACTTGAAACCAAGAGTCAGAGAGGAGATCATCGCAGCATGAGAGATTTCAATTACATGGGGCAATACTGCACAGAAACAGGAGTTCTCCAATGAAACCGAAGAGGATGAGTCAGAGCCACAACTTGAACCATCAGTATTACGAAAGGAGAAGGGTTCAAATAAATCACTAACTAGCTGATTAACTATTATGAGAGCTAACAGAAAATGCTTCCAGTGATTACTAATGCATTAGAGTAGCACCACCATGTGTCCATTTAGTGCTAATACTGCAAGCTCACATATAGGAATAGCCTGATTATAAGAAAAATTTTCTTTGGCAAATGGGGTGCCCTTATAACCGAGCTCCACTGTATTAACACTTTTTCTATTTCAAGACAACTATAGTCCTTTATTTAAAAAATTGGGGGACAACATCAAAAGGTGGTCCCTGATTCCTTTAACAATGTATGAATGTGTGCAGGCAGTGAAGATGAACTTACTACCCAGATTTCTGTTTATGTTCCAAACTGCGGCAGTTGGGCTTTCTAGACAGTGATTAATAAATATACAGAGGACCTTAACTGAATTTATTTGGGCAGATAGGAGACCTAGCATCCACAGTGCTCTACTGTTGACTAAAAAATGATGGGGTGGGGGTTGGCAGTGCTGGACCTATTGGAATACTGGCTGGCTACCCAGATCAGGTGGGCTATACTGTAGGGACAAATTCAGTTAAAGGCGCATTGGCAGATCCTGGAGGAAACTTGAGCTGGGGCTTAATCATCCTTTTTCACTATATTACACCACCACTGACATAGATCGACAGTGGATGATTGGTTCTCTGTGATAAGAATCACCCTGGTGGCCTGGGGCAGATTCCAAAGATACCCTATGATACGTAATGATTTATGGAAATACAGTACCTGAGGTTTTGGAAAAATGAAACTTTTTGTCCAGGTTTTCTAGATCCATGGTATGAATGGCAGATTGAAGTAGGACTGTAGTATCCAGCCTTGATTCTAAAGGGGAATAACATTTCACATTCAAGGAGCGACAAGGGGAATTTTTGTGGCTTACAAAAGAGATATTTAGATAACCTTCAAATATGAAATTTTATCCAAACTCAGCTATGAAAGGATTCATTAGATCCTTTACTGGTGGCAGAAGCTCCAACTCTACAAGACTTGTTAATGCTCACTACTCCTAAGAGGGTGCTTTCTCACATTTACCAGATGTTACAAGCCCATAGAATAGCCTCCTCCAAACATATAAAGAAAAAATGGGAAGAAGAAGCGACATTACACCTCACACCAAAAGAATGGCTAAAGCTTTGGAAGGGGGTATTTAACACAACCTCCTCACCCAGGTGGCAGGAGTTCACATGGAAAATAAAAGTGTGTTATTTCATAACTTCACATTTGAAAGCTAAATGGGATCAGAGTGGAGAAATGCGGTGCTGCAGGAACTGTGGTGAGAGTAAAGCTAAACATACCCATACAGTATGTTTTAAACATGCCAGATACTAGAAGACTTTAAAGCAAAAGTGATCAGGAAATTGGTTGCTCTCTTTCCTGTTGCCATACCTCTCCAGTTTTGACATATCATGTTGGGCTTACCACCTACCTTGGTGAGGGGGGCAAATGCCCATTACCTATGGACCATACAACAAACTGCTAGATTTTGCTACCTTCCTTCAGGTGAAGTCAGAAACTGCCATTAACTCACAAACAAAAAAATGTTTATCTGACTGTTCACACAAAATAATGGACTACATGACTGAACGTGGCAGATTTCATGAGTCGGCTGCCAGATTTTTTGCTGCAGTTAGAATTTTTAATCCATTGAGGGCACGAAACCTTGCAATGACAGAAGAGGCTATTTGTGACAGCATCCCTCTGTTTGATGAAAATATAAAGGTAAGATCAGAGCTAAGATCATACATTCAAGAGATCCAAGGTAGCACTTTCATATATTGTAACATCAATATTGTGGGGTTCTGGAGGGACTGTAAGGAAAGATTCCCAAACTTGTCAAGCATTGCCCTTAGCTGTTTGAGTGTACCAGTCCATAGTGCCAGTGTTGAGAGATCATTCTCTCATTACGGTTCTATGCTGACTGATATTAGACGAAGTATAAAATCAGAAAACCTAAAGATGTATTCAATGCTGCAGCAAAATAATTAGTGTATTTTTATTTTATTTGCACAAATGCACTTTTGCACATGATGTAAGCAATTTTAACTGCTGTTAACGATTTTACAGAAGAAAAAAACGCAAATTAAAAATAGCGATGTATCCGTGTAATTATTTATATTTACTGTGCAAACGCCGTGAAATTGCCCCTTTTTTACCATGAATATAATACAGCCTTACCTATGGTATGTTTGTGTAGCAGTGATTGAAAAGGCCATTACATGTAAATGGCTGAAGCCTGACTCACCAACAATAGCAGACTGGGAAAAAGTGGTTGTGAGATTCAAGAGATGGAAAGAATAACATATCTGACACAGGATAGAATTGACAAATTCAAAGAGAGATGGACAAAATGGATAGTGGAAAATGAGCAAAAGGGACACCCAGTGAAGAGGGTTGGATGCATAGAAGGCCTTACAGGAGGTCAGACCTACAGAGAAAACTCTCCATCCTTCGAGGAAGGGACTTGATTGATTGAGCATGCAGATAACCTATCCCCCGGTCTTCTGGAGACCCACACCATAGCCACCAGAGGAGCAGTGCATTGCATAAAATAAGAAATGCCCTTGCTTGTTGCCTGGATTTTACTATTTTTTTGTTTTTTTTTAAGAATTTTAACTTTAAAAAACTAGACCATCTTAAATCATTCGACTTACTGTAAATGTCTTGTTTTGGCTATAAGGCGAAAGATATAAACCTGTATGAGTGCACTAGCAAACTGAACCTGGATTTTTTACGGAGGCTATCATAGATAACTTACAGGTTACATGTTGGAATACTTCCAATAGCATATACAATGGGAATTAGTTGACAATACAATAGCTACATTATAAATTATTTGCTGGAATGTATAAAATTGTATAAGTGAAAACTTTAATAAAGTACATATAAAAATATGTATTGTGTGCATGTGGGGTAACTACCACCAGGAGAATGGTGCAGTTGTATATCCTTAGCCCCACTCCCTGCTAATCCCATCATTTCTGTAGTTTTCTGTGCAATAGGATATATTCTTGAACAGCACTTGATCAGAGGCATGGAGGAGTATTCAACTTCACTGAGAAATAACATGGCGAGTTTCTTAGAAAATTTAACTGCATTTGGCATTACTTCAATATTCATATAAACTGTTTTACTCACATTATTACTGTTCTCCATGTACTTCTCTGTAAAGCCTTCTAACACCTCTGAGTGAGTAAAGCTCATGTGCTTTATATACAGAGAAAGAAAATGCACAAGATAAAGGCTGGTCCAGGAGGTTTAAAGACTTTATAAACACACATACTCAACAGTACTAGGGCTGCAGTGGCTCAGATGCAATGCACCGGACTGCTGTGTGAGAGACCCAGCTTAGGGTGTTCCTTCCTGGATTAAGATATGCAGCTTAAATGTTTTTAAAATGCTTGCTCACTTCTAGATGAATTAATAAACCACATGCTATTCTAAATATCCCTGGTAGTTGTCCAGGTGAAAATAAATGATCCCATGCCACTTACAATTCAATGGGACAATACCCCTAACCAACATTCCCTCTTTTAATAAGACTGATTCTGAAGTAGTCTATGGCTGTGTATTAATGTTGTTGCATGCTGTACTGTACTTATTTTGGGCAAGGACAATAGTTAGTAATGAATTAACAAATACAAACTAAAATTGTGGCTGATCATTATCTGTCAATTTCCACAATTACAGGTACTGTATGAGGGAAATCACTGGACTGCTCTACAAATATGTAATTCTTTGTACATGTGGTGATGTAAATGCAGTCAGTTGCAATGAAACATCCGAAAAAAAGCTGCACGCTTCTTCCAAATCCCTGCTTGCTCAACGAGAAATAATGAAAAGCAGCACTATAACAATGAAAAGCAACAATATATTAGATGGTATTGGGTAAGTTACTTTTAAAAAGTAATCAGTTACAGTTGATAGTTACTTTCAAATAAATGTAGTCAGTTACAGTTACTTCTTATTTTCATATAAAAGTAATTAATAACAGTAACTATAATGCATATTACTTTTCATATTACTTTATATTACTTTTGATAGCATGGTTGTATTTATTCATTGAACATAGATACGTGCTCATGAAACCCCAAGACATTTATAAAAGAAATAGAACAGATTCTTAAGACAATGAATATGTATATTTCTAATGCTATACCCACCTGACTTTGCCTGACAAAATAATCCATTTACATTTCCATAAATAAGAGCTCTATTACAAAAAAAACACTCAAACACACACCCTGCATCACTGCTGCTCTCCACAATCTGTCCCCCACATCTGAAATCTGACTTCACCAGCCACTGCTGTCCCTGACCTTTTTAATTTCCATTACACCAACCCTCATCCTCCAGCACACACACACACACACACACACACAAACATACACACCCTAAATCTACTGCCAGTGCCCATGGCAATCTTTCCCACATAGTTGTATATCCTAACAATGTCAGCCACAACTACCCCTTTACATCCCACCCTTACCCCACTGCCACACACACACCTTGCTGCATCCTCTGCTCTTGGTGATCTTTCCCACATTTGACCTGTATTCTCCTCCTGACTATGCAAGAGCCACAACTACCCCTTTCAATTTCATTAGTAAAATCCCACCCTCACATAGCTCCCCCTACACTCACACACATGCACCCTGCAGATCTACTGACCTTCTTTGCTTTGATGACCTTTTCTCATTTCCCCACAGCAGCCTGAATCCTAACTTTGCCATTGCCAGCCACTGATCCACTCCACATCACACACAATAAATTCCAGCAGCATACACTTGCTTACCCCAACACATAATTTAAACACTCTTTACCATGGTGGAACCTTGACTTGCACTGCTGCTGAGGCACAGTAATAAGTATGACTAAGTCTGCCATGACTATTGTGCCACTTCCAGTATGCCACAACTGAAGTCAGACAGTGTCACCTACAATCAAATGATCCCACAACACAATACACTTGTTGCACTCCAGTACATACCCTTTCGATGAGGATTTCCTTTGAAATGGGTTGGGTGATGATGGTAGACCTGGCAGGTGGGTGGACAGACAATCAAGTGGACTGCTGTGGCAGTTTGGCACATGTGGTGTTGGTGGAAATAGACCCTGAGCCATGCCTACAGATGGACTACTTGCCTTTTCCCTACAACAGCTAGACTGGCCCCAATTCCATCAGGGTTCACAAAGGCTACTACTGTATAGAAGACAAAAACTGATAACATGGAGGGATGTAGCTAGCTATCTATAAATTGTACATCAGATGGCTAATCTGTTGCCTCCTCCAACAATGTTAAGCAATTTCTATAGTGATTCATAGCTGCACCATGTAATAGTGCATAACTAGTATAATTTGTATAGCAAATGTTGCAAAATGATATATTTAATAATAAACCAACAAATAAAATCATGGTTTCTGACCTTTATTTTCACAGCACATGATACAGTTAGAACAAAATGGTAATATTAAATGCATGCTGAAAATAGAAAATAGAGTTAGAACTGATGTTTCAACCATAGGTCTTCTTTAGGAATTATCTAAAAGAGAAAAAACAGATAAGGGAAATAAGAGAAATATATGTGAGGAAAGAAAATAGGAGGAGGCTTTAGGAGAAAAAGTGATAAAAAGTAAGGTAAGAATAGAAGCCGGAAAATGAAAAGGTGATGATAGGTATGAAAAGGTATAGTAGAAGGGACTGGAAGGGGACAGGATCAGTTGTGTTCCAGGACAGTAGCTGCTTCTTGTTGTTTTCACAGGGTTCTTGTGGATTTTACTTGGTAGAAGGTTATTTCTCTTCTTTGCTACTTCTAAGGGGCTAGCAGGGTATTATTTTGGGGGCTGTGGAAGTTTGAAAAGTGGTTTGGTGGCTGTAAGTGGACTCATTTGTTGGATGTTTCACTGTGTAACAGGCTGCCCTGGTGGAGGCCTATTTCTTCTGATTTAAAACCTATTTGGTGGGATTTGCTTGGGCCTGGTTCTTTGGCTGCTGGGCTTGGAGGGGAGACACAGGGCTAATACACTCTCACTCGAGTGGGTGTCTTCCCAAGACCCACCTCCCCACCCTCCCTCCCCAGAGTTCTGCTAATTTATAGGGGAGCACCTGCCCTGCAATTGGAGGAAAAGGCTGCAGGTGCAGCTCATGTAGTTCTAGCCACTGGGGGTTGGATTTAAAGGCTGGGAGAGAGGAGCTTAGCGAGTTGCTCATTTCCCTAATAAGTTTACTGTGTTGTACTGCACCTAGTAACAGGGTTACTGGTGTACTGTGGGATTGTATCTAAGATTAGTGGGTGACCTGATTAGGCAGTAGGGGTGTTTCTTGGACTAGGGGGGAACCTGGTGGCTCACCCAAGGAAACCTACTTGGAAGGGGATGGAACCACATGTCATTAGGGCTGGCATCTTTGGGAGGGTGGTGAGGTGCACAGGGTATGGTGCAGCCATGATACTGGACTGGACTTGAAGGTTCGGTAGTTGCCCAGTGTGCTACCAGCTGGCACAGCTTAGGGAGGAGGTTGTGGGGATTAGGAGACAGCTGGGGAAAGGGGGGAGGTATGGTTGGGGAAGGGGCAGGGGATCTCCTGAGGTTACAAGCACTGGGGGTGGGGCATGGAAAAGGAGTGCAGGAGAATACTCAGGGGTCACATAGGGACCCTGGCAGAGGGGGTCCAAAAGGACACTATCAAGGAAGCAGGCAGGTAACTGGGGACCCTCACAAAGGAGGGACAGAGGGACAACATTCTTAGGGAAGTAGGCAGATGGCCAGGGCTGGACAGAAGGAAGCAAGGTGGGGAGGTGGATCAGACCTTACACTCAGTAACAGCTATAATTCTCTTCTTCTGCTCAAGGGTGAGGGGGTGATGTAGCCATGACAGGGGTGATTAGAGACAGAAAAGGAGTGGGGGCAGGGGGCAGGAGCCAGATAGCAGGAAGAACAGAGGGAACCTGGAATGCAGGAAATTGGGGGGAGCAGTGAATCAGAGCAGGAGGGGCAGGGGGAAGAGGGAGGAAAGCACAAGGAGAAGGACCAGTTGGGAGGAAAGGTAAAGGAGAAGAACCAGAAGTACAAGGAGGATTCAGTAAAGGGAGCTGAGGGTTTAGGCCAGGGGAGCATGACAAGCAAGGAGGGACTAAATGGAGACAGGAAGGAAGGAAGGGAGGACGAGCCAGGCTAGTTTAGCAGATGGGTGAGAAGGACCAGTTGCAAGCAGTGAGGGGGGAGTTAGCAAGGTACAGAAGGATACTCAGGAGGAGGAGAGGCATAGGATTGAAGGGGAGGGGGTGGCCATGGCAAATAAGTAGGGGTGGCATGTGGCACCCAGATGGGGGAGGAACAAGGAGCCGGCTGGGTGGAGGGTCCAGTAGAAAGGATGAGGGACATGGAAGGGGGGAAATGGAGGAAAAGGAGCGGTCAGAGTGCTCCTGTTGGGGGATTCTATGATCAGGGGTATCAAATGGGATTGGGAGGGAGAAGCCTGGCCAGTTAGAACAAAATGCTTCCCTGGACTAATGGTGCACAGGGCTAAGCATGAGGTATATCAGCTAGCAAAGGATTGTGGGGGTTCCTCGGACATAATGGTCCACCTGGGTACAAATGACATTGAGGGAAATAGTGAGCTAGAGATACAGGCAAGATTCAGGGAGCTTGCCAGGGTCTGTCATGACATAGGATGCACAGTTTCCTTCTCAGAAATCCTGCCAGTGCCACGGGCTAGTGGGGAACACAAAAGGAAGATTAGGGAGATAAACCAGTGGCTCCGGGAGTGGTGTGAGGCCAGAGGGTATGGGTTGATGGGGGTTTGGGGGGAGACCCAGGAGGATAAGGAGCTGTATGCAAGAGATAGACTCCATCTCAATTTGGAGGGAAGGGGAATCCTTAAGTTGAAAATAGAGGGGTTCATTGGTGAAAAGTGGGGTTTAAACTTGTGAAGGGGGAGAGATGGGAGAAAAGGCTGTCAAGGGGTGCTGAAAAAGGAGGGACTCTGTCTCTACCCCCCTGGGGAGCTAAAGGATTGCAGGAAAAGGCCAACTGGTAAAGTGCAGACCAGTGGAAAACAAAATCCCCGTGGGAACATGAGCAGGGGAAATGGAAGTATAGGGTAAGGGTGGAAGGTAGTCCTGCTAAATGCCAGGAGCTTGGGCAATAAAATGCCTGAGCTCCAGGCGATGCTAACTGAGGGAGCAGTGGATGTGGCAGCGATCGCTGAGACCTGGGCCACTGCAGGACATGACTGGGACCTGAATCTGGAGGGTTACACTATGTTCAGGAAGGACAGGGGGAGGGAAGGGGAGGAGGGGTAGCAATGATAGTCAAAAACTGCATTGGCATAGGGGGAGTAGAGGAGGCGGAGGGAACCGTGGAGGTGATTTGGGTCACCTTGATAACAAAGGGGGGGCAAGAGAGTAAAAATAGGAGTGATGTATAGACCCCCTGCCCTGGCGGAGGAGCTGAAGGAGAGTCTGGTGGCAGATGTTGGGAGACACTGCAGACTGGGCAGAGGAATGGTGGTGGTGTTGGGGGACTTAAACATGCCAGGAACAGACTGGGAGACTATGACATCCTCTATGACCAGGAAACAGAGGTTGTTGGATGTCTTTCAAGATGCGTTCCTAACTCAGCAGGTGGAGGAACCGACCAGGGAGGCACAGGTACTGGATGTGGTCCTGGCAGACAGTGACCAGATTGGGGGCCTGGAGGTAAGGGACCCATTGGTGGGGAGTGACCATGCCAGGGTCTGGTTCTGCCTGGACCTGGGAGGGCTAGAAGTCTGCACAAAGACGGAGGTAACTGACTTCAGGGGGACGGATTTTAAGGAAATGGGAAGGATCCTTAAGGAGCAGTTAGATGTGATTGGATCAGACATGGATGCTGACAGTAGGTGGGAAATCATCAGGAGAGGGGTGCAGGATGCTACCAGCACCTGTGCAAGAGTAAGACAAAAATGTGGTAGGGCCCGAAAACCCTGCTGGTGGACCAGGGAGGTCCAGGAGGTGGTGCGGGGGAAAGAAGGCAGCCTATAGGCAATTCAAGTGCTCACGGAGTGAAAGGGATCGAGGGGAGTATGATCTGATGGCTTGAAGGGCCACTAGGGTGGTGAGGGCGACTAAGGCAAGGAAGAAGCAGAACCTAGCCAGGGAAATTAGGAGAGGGAACAAGGGGTTCTTTAGATACATTCGGGAAAAATGAAGGGTGAAGGGGCAGATTAGCAGGATTAAATCAGGGCAGAGATGGGCACAAGACCAGGGGGAGCAGGCTGAGGTACTAAATGAGTACTTCACCTCAGTTTTCACCAAGGAAAATGGGGGTGCTGCATTATACATGGGAGGAGACAGAGATACTGAGGAGGGGGGGACCCTTACCGATCGGCAGGTCTGGGGAGAGGGGGAGGCATCACTGGCACGAGGGGGGAGAGCTAAGCAGGGAAAAGAGGTACCGGAAGTGGAAATCACAGCAGAGAGAGAGTGAGGGAAGCCCTCAGCTCCTTTAAGACAGAGGAAGCACCGGGGCTGGATAAATTACACCCCAGAGTGCTGAAGGAACTTGCAGATGTCCTGGCGAAACCCCTGGCGGAGCTTTTCACTATCGCTCTGAGGACAGGGTGGGTGCCCCAGGACTGGAAGGTGGCACATATAGTGCCCATCCACAAGGGGGATCAAGGGAGGTGGCAGGGAACTACAGGCCTGTCAGCCTGACATCGGTGGTGGGCAAGGTGATGGAGGGCATTGTCTAGGAGAGGCTACGGGGGACCTGGAAAAGTCAGGGTGCCTGGATGATAGACAGCATGGATTTATCCCAGGGAAATTGTGTCAGACAAACCTTGTGAAGTTCTATGACTGGGCGATGAGTGCCTTGGACCTGGGTAGACCAGTGGACGTCCTCTTTCTAGACTTCAGCAAGGCATTTGACTCTGTTCCTCCTATGGGCCTGTTGGATAAGCTGGGAGAAATGGGATTGGGGAACCACATGATCAGATGGATAGGCAAATGGCTCCAGGACCGGACCCAGAGGGTTGTAGTTGGTGGGATAGTCTAATCCCCAAGGAGGGTCATTAGTGGGGTCCCACAGGGATCAGTCCTTGGGCCCCTCCTGTTCAATGCCTTTGTCTCTGACATAAGGACAGGAATCAGGAGTGAGATGAGTCTCTTTGTGGATGACTCAAAACTGGGGGCAGTGATGGATGAGGAGGAGGGGAGGGTGGCCCTACAGGGGGACCTGGAGGCTCTGGAAAGATGGTCTAGAAATTGGAAGCTGAGGTTCAATGCAGGGAAATGCAAGGTACTCCACCTGGGGCCAGAAACCCGGGCCAAGTGTATACCCTGGGGGAATGCTAGAAGTCTCATGGCGAGAGGGACCTGGGGTGGTGGTGGATGTTAAGATGAACAACTCTGAGACTTGTAGGAGGGCAGCCAAGGCCAACAGGATGCTGGGATGCATCGCTAGGGGATCACCTCCAGAAGGAGGGAAGTGATACTCCCTCTGTATAACTGCTTGGTGAGGCCGCAGCACCTTGAGTACTGGTGCAGTTTTGGGAGGCCACACTTAAAGAGGGACATTAAACTCCTGGAGAGGGTCTAGAGGAGGGCAACCAAAATGATTTGGGGCTTGGGGGACAGGACCTATGAGGAGAAGCTCGAAGAGCTAAATATGTACACATTGGAAGAGAGAAGGGACTGGGGGGACATGATAGAGGTCTTCAGGTACATAAACAGGGTAATTAGGGGAGGAACAGTCAGGGTGCTTTGAAGGAAGGAGGAGGAGGGGACCACTAGAGGGCATGGGTGGAAGCTGGAGGGGGAAGATTCAGGGGAGAAAGGAGGAGGTGCTACTTCACTGACAGGGTGGTGGAGCCATGGGATGCGCGGCCTAGGGGGCTGGTGGAGGCAGAGTTGGTGGAGGGGTTCAAGAGGGGGTGGGACAGGTACAGGGGAAGGGTTCTGGAAGCAAAATCCAATGCAATAAGAATATCCAGAACTGGGAAGAGAGAAGCCAGAGAAGGTGAGGGGGGCAGCAAGGTCAGCACCCAGGGTGGGGGCTGACCAAATGAGCAGACATGAAAGACCATTAGGCCTATTCTGCTGGCATTTTAGTATGTTGGTATGTTAGTATGTTAGAAGTGAATGAGCTGAGGAGTCCTTAAAGGGACACTGTCAAGCCCTTTAGGTCTTAAAATGTCCCTAGTTTAAAAAATGTTTTTTATGATTGTTAGCATTCTGTAAAATATGCTGATGTGACTGGTTGTTTGATTCTGATTCCTTTTTTATTTTTAAAAGTGAAAAACAGACTGCCCACCATACTGGTATTACCACACCAAAATGTGTTTGTTTACATTCCTTAAATCTCCCACTGCATCATTCCTGGACTTGGAAACACCTACAACACAGTCTAGCCACTGAAGATGCAGTGAGTGCAGAGAAAGCTACTGCATCACAAGTGGCTGCACTGCATTGGGGTTTTCCTAATGTTCAGGAAGTGAGCAGTAAGAGTAGATCAAGAATTTGCAACACTTGGGTGTAATTCAACAATTACCATGCATTTCAGTTGTACTAAGAAAGGGGGCAGATTAAACCACTAGCAACACCAATGAATTTTAGAAAAGTTAAGAAATCTTAAAATGTGGGTTTTCAATTTGAAATAGTATGATGCAAAACCGATTAAAAGTGTCCCTTTTATTGGGGTCTAATTAACAGGACCAAGTAAGAAGTCTGAAAGGTAAAAGCTATGTGTGCACACTCATTTTCATTTTCATTTTCTACACATCAAAGAAATACTCAAACTGGTGGGGCTAGTGATTTACACCGGACATGTGACAACTGGTACAAGGAGACCCAGAGCAACAACACCTCACCAGAGCAATTCAGCCAAACAACATTTTCTGTAATGAGACAACTGGCCAAAACAACTCTGACGCCCACCAGCAGTGGGACTGTAACCATGTAGAAAGTGGTGGTGTGATAAATGAGGCTACCGTGTAGTCGTAGCCACTGTGCTACAGCAATGATCTCATAGGGCAAACCAGTATTAGATCAAAACTCCTAGATTAAACATCTCAAGGCTGCATGTCATTGACCCAGTTTTGTCATGCCATGAGTTTATGCCACTCCATAGCTCTGGCAGCTCATAATACCTAGACACTGCAACTACACAAACCTGAATATCAGCAAGGCCACAAAACATAGTTCATCACAGCTATGAAATGTTGCCTAAACTTTCTATTGTGAAAAAAGTCAAAAAAAAATAGACAACTTGCATTCAATGTGCAAGGTGAAGATGCTGATTGCTCATGCAGTGCTTGTCAGAAGACAATTTTTTAGCTTGATGTAATAAACTGAGCAGGCAGTCAGTTGAGCAGCCTTTGTTTACAATGAAACTTGAATATCAAAATGCATCTGCACAATCTCCAGATTCCTGTGATGTCATAAACCTCTGGAGCTTTGCTCTTGAGGTTTATGAAGTCACACGAACCCCTTGATGGATTACAGCAACCATAACAGGTGGATGCCCATCTGTTATTCTATTTATATGATAGTAACTAGTTACTTCTAGGGAAAATTAATATAATTACAGTAACTTATTACTTTATTTTAAAAGTAATGCATTAGTATTACCAGTTACCTAGAAAAGTAATCAGATTACAGTTACTAGTTACAAGTAACTAGTTACTCCCCAAAACTGATATTAGATTTGAGTAAGTTTGTTGCATATGAAAGAGATACAGACTATCTTTGAAAGAGATACAGAATAACTTTTGAGATTTTTGAAATGAGTGCCACAGTTTTGCTAAATAGGGTAACAGAAAAGTTATACAATGTTGCTTTTCATTGCCCAAGCATGGATATGGAACTGTGCAGGTTATTTCTGAGTCAGACAAAACTAAACACAATGGCATTGTCAGTGAAAAAGCAAGGGTCCACTGTGTAGAAACATGAAAAAAAAACACACAGAAAGGGCAGTTGTATCCTCTCTTCCCTCTCACTGAATATAATCACACAATACAGACTATGGCTTCAAGAAATTCCACCCCTCATGTCAACTGCTCTTGCAAGCCAGAAAACAACCCCTCCCTCAACTGTCTTGAGTCCCGCATACCAGTGGTGCTTGTTGTCATGGTGATTGATTCGTCTTTTGCACACTGAATGCTATTAACTTCAGAACAATAGGTGAGAAGGGATTAGTCTACCGCTCCCCCCACTGAGTTGGTTTCTTAACTTGCGAAAGAAACAGTCTTTTGCAGTAAGTGTTGACTTTCAGCAATCTATCTGCAGTTATGCTTCTATGCCCATCTCTATAATGCACATCTGTAGGTTTGCCATTAACCACACTATTATAGGACCCGTTTTCAGCCTGTGTGAGATGGCAGGAGTATACAGTAGTCATCTGGGCTGCACCTTAAGTGTACACACTCTCTTTGTTTTTTGTTTGTTCATTTGTTACCTCTTCTTATAGTTATGAGTGATGGCATTAGTCACTGGTAGTTTTTCCCTTTGCTGCTTTTTAGGGTGATTAGATAATGTTTTTCAAAGTTCTTTTAGATAATTCTGTTTTTTTTTTTGTATGCCCCAGTTGGCAGTAGAATACTTGATCTTGAGGTTACTCTGGTATGTTTCAACACCCATTCCTACTTCCCCCTTTCTGTTTTAATGAATGAATATTAAACCAAAAAAGATTTTCCCCATCATTGTTAATTTTCTTTGAGGAGATACTTGAATTCTTTAACAAAATTCTTCATTAGCCAATGCATCAGTAATATATTGTGCTTAGGTACTGTACAGTACTATCCTTATGCTGGCCCTGGGATTACTCATAATGGTCCCTATACACTATGGTGCTGAGTGGCTATGCACCACACATCTGTGGTGCATAGCCACTCTGCACCTATTTTTCCCCCATGTGGCCTGCCACAGTATCTATCTAGGGTGTGCAGCCTCCTCCACCAGACTGTAAGGAGGGCAATGTGGTCAGGGCAACAGGGGACATGCCAGGTGTGTGCTTGCACTCAGCAACATTCACACAGTCATGGAGAGCTGGGAATGGGGACAGACAGCATGGGAACCCCTCACAAGGTCTGTGTGCCCTTGGATGCTGCCCCTGGTCACTAAATGTCAGGTGGGCATGCCTTCCCATATCATGCTGCCACACACCATGGACAATGACCAGTGGTCTGGGGACTGTTGACTGGGCACCAGTCCACTTCTTAGTTGCCATACACGGTGCAGCAGCATTCATTTCTCCACACCTGTGGGTGCAAGGGATCCACCAATGGACTGGGTAGGGCATTCCATTGGATGCCTACTCGGTCCGTGTATCTGTCCTCTGCACTCCCATGCACTAGGTGGGTGGGGCCATGGACAGGTGCATACCAGTAGTGCATACCTCTGGGTGCGCACCTGTCCACAGGTGCGGCCCTTTGCAGGTGGGATATGTGCTTCCAGCATGTACTTCCCACCCCTATGTGCATAAGGCTCAACACAATTTAGCTGCTCATTAGGGTCAGTGTTAAGAGGTCCTGATGATGAAGAATAACTTGAAATACAATATTTGTTTTCAGCTATTCTTCAATCAAGTTTTATAGCTATACCCCTAGCAAGTTTAAGTAATTGAATTTGAAATGTTTTTGTAATTATACGTAAGCATCATAAAGTCTCACTATGCTCATTATTTAATTAACTTGTGTTGAGAACAAGAGCTACATCATCTGATGAAATTCTCAAGATGAGTTGTGAGAGTAAAAACAATATTAGATAGAAGAACAAGAAAGTCCAGTCTTTGGAAGCCATTGCAGTATGTATGAACATAAACAATGCAAAATAAGAAAGAAAAGTGCTAAGGAAACCTAAAAATAAAATAGACTCAGTCCAGCCTAAAATAATGCATTTTCTTGATAAAGTAACTTCAAACCTGTTGAGTAATAACCTGCAAAAATAAGCCACACTATGTAAGTTCAATCTTTGCATTGCTAGCAGCATTAATGTTATCTAAAATGTTAGCCTTGGAAAGCATAATGAAAATATATTGTAATATAGATAATATACAGTACTGCCGTGGTGTTTTTCTTCTGGATCATGATGAACCTTTTTGAAATGGATTTCCTGTTGAATTAGCTATATAGAGTATATTGTACATGTACAATGAAGAGGAATCAGTATTGCAACCCCTAGCAACCAAATTACAAAGTGCTTAATATTTTGTCCTATCACTGATTGTTATAATATTTTCCAAAGTTCTTTTAGCTCATTCTGTTTATTCTTTTTATTTATTTATTTTTAGAAGATTTAGATTAGATCTGGATATGTTTCCATGGGTCATTCTGACCAATTTCATCAGCTCTTTTTTGCCTTTATACATTAAATTTTTCTGTTATTATTCACATGTTCATGATTGAGAACTCCAAATACATGAAGGGGATAATCAAAACAGACACAGAGGGTCTATTCAGGAGGAGGGTGGGTAGAGACACTAGGGGCCATGACATGAGATTGGAGGGGTAGATTCAGGAGGGAGGTGAGGAGATATTTCTTTATGGAGAGGGTGGTGGCAAAGTGGAATGCACTACCAGCTGAGGTGGTGGCATGTAACACACTGGAATGCTTCAAGAAGGGGTGGGATGAGGCAAAGGGGGTAAAGGGAGGGAGGGAAGGAAGAGGAGGGGGGTGAGGCAGCTGCTGAATAGGGAGCTAGCTGCAGTCTTGAGCAACCTAGATAGACCAGGATGGCATTTTGCTGCTGGCAACTTTCATATGTTCATATTAACAGAGGGGGTTATACTGTATATTTCAATAGTTCTTCTCATAGATGAATATTATTCCTGGAGTCCTGGGCATCTAACACACTTTGTTTAAATTTTTGAACATGAATAGAACTTAAGCAACATTTAGTTTGTGTTATATTAAACTGTGCCCATTTTATTCTTTTATAATTGAGAATCTCAGTGTAATTTAGATCACTATTTATATGACTTTCCAAGTTCCATGTATAAGTTCACATGGACTTGCACAGCGAGATGAGTAGACTCTATCCTCTCTATTATTTTGAGATCTATAACTTTGTCTAGTGCATTGATTTTTGAAACAAATAAGTCTATCGTAGAAGCTCAGATGGCTGAATGACAGGTAAAATTTCCATCCCTATCACTAAGACTTATTCCATTAATGAGAATGAAGAAGATTCAATCAAAAGTTGCCTGCTTCATTTAGTTTCTTATCTCTGGACCTGATAACATGATTTATGTTCTTATTTAGAATGTTTATTCTTTCTTGGCAGTCTTTAGACAGTGATTCAGAATTTTTGTTGATGTGAAGATATCCTGGCAGTAAGATCACTGACTCAAAAATATCATAAATCAGAATAGTCTTCTATAATCTTGTTCAGGGTGTTACTCAGTTTTGCCCAGGTTTCAGATTTTCTCCAAAGTTTTATAGTTGTAAGCAGTTACTCAATTTGTTCCTGCCTTGTTTAGATGAGCAGTTTTCTTTTGACAAACATATATCATATTGTGGTAGTCTATGGGAGTCTCCTGACCACAAAGTTTCTTGTAAAATAATGATATCTTGTAACAAAATAAAGGGCATGTATTCACTATCTGCAAGTTTAGATGTTAAGCCATCCATGTTCCAAGACAGTATTTGTAGTTTTTTTCTGACAGCCAATGAAAACAGACAGAGAGCAGAGAGAGTGGGTGTGATGAGTGCTGCAGAACATTGCCTGCAAAACCAGTCGGCTCCTCAGCTGGCAAGCCCCGCATAGGCCAACAGTGCCACATGGCAACAACCAATCTTATGTCTCCTCAGACCAGAAACAAGCACCCCAATACCCACCAGTCCCCATGTTTTTTTTTTTTCTTGGAGCTGTGGACCACCATGCTTCCAGTTCTTGTCTAGACTGTGCAGCATCGCTAGGGGTGTCCAGTGGTGTCAGTCTCTGAGAGTCTGATGTGGTGGTTGTGGGGAGCCTGATTTTGAATGGAGATCTGTTGAAGTACAGAAGGATTTTGTCAAAAGGGGATGCAGTGGATCACATTTGGGTGAAGTACTGGCAAGGGCACTGGAGGTTGTAGTGGTGGATTCTTCAGGTTGGGTGCAGTGCTGTGCCCACCAGCAGCAGTGGGGAGTGGTAGATATTTGGATACTTGTTTTTGGCTCACTGAATCTACAGCACAGCACCACAGTGCAGAAAGAAAACCAAATATATAAGGAGAGCTGCAGAAACATTCAATTACTGTGTTGAAACACAAAGATTACAGTTAATTAGGGTAACCCTTTGTGAGTTCAAAACCTAGGCAATTTGATAAATAAGTAATGCAAAATATGGATGCATCTACATCAGATAGTTTTTCTAGGAGTCCGCAAAACTGGGTGGGGAGTCACTGCCTGCAGGGGGTGGGGGGGGTCAGCTAACCAATAGGGCATCAAGGATCAGTGATAGGGTTGGGGGGCTGCTATTTACCAGGGCAGCTGAGTATAGTTAAAAAAAAAGCAAAAAAGAATAACTAACTTCATGATGCCTTTAGGGAGGGAACACTCATTGCTAGCTGACAACAACACATTAGAGCAAGAAAAATGAAAATTAATAAGAGGGAGACTATAAAAAGGTGAAAGGATAAATAATAGTATAGTCTTGGAAAAATTAACAGAAGAAAACTCAGTGTTTGAAGCAAGTATGAGCCAGAAATCCATACATATATTTTATGGAAATAAAACTGGAAATAAATATAGCAATGGCACCGACAACAGATACTTACTTTTAAAATCCAAAATAGAATTAGACTGACTGGATTATCAAACTGAAAGAAATAAAGGGCTGTGGCTACAAATTTTGGCCTGTAATATCTCAGGAGAGCAAAAAAAAATCCCTCAAAGAATGAGGCTGCATGGAATTTATAAAAAAGTACCTTATTATTATGATGCAAGAAACATGAATCAGAGATACCTCAGAATGTATTATTGAATGCTACCAATCTTGGGAAATAAAAGCCCAGAAAATGGCAACCTTTGGCAGACCCTCAGGCAGGGTGTGTACATTAATAAATACTAAGCTGGCCATAAATTACAGATGTACCCTCTATTCACAAATATGATGCTCTCTACTTTCTATGTATAGAGTTGTCAAAAAATAAAACTCCATTTTGCATATTGATCAATGTGTACATAGTGCCACATTCTAAGAAGTACACCATTGAGACAGCATTGTGAGTCCTGAAAGAACTTATCCTAAAAATTCAATTAGACTACCCAGGAGTGACAAGACTGATAGGAGGTGACCTGAATGTGGGGATAGATGATGACGCAGAAGACCCTGGTCCATACTGGAACATAGACGATGCTTGTGATATTCCTATCAGAACCTCTCTAAATAAAAAAATAAATAAATATGGGTACCAACTCTTAGACTTATTAAAAATGTTTAACCTCAGAATTATAAATGGGAGACTCCCAAGCAATAACATAGGGAGCTGGACATTCCCCACCTTACATGATGGAAATGTGTTGTATTTCTTTATGGTTGATATCTTTTCATTTGGTTGGGTAAAAATATGAAAATGCTGCCAATATGAGACAGTGACCACCTCCTAATTATGTTAGAAGTGAAACTTGTAAATAACATAATGCAAGAAGGGACCCAAAGAAAAAAGAAATAGATGCCCATATGACCATATGCAGTCATAAGACAAAAAATGGACTCGTTTACCCATATAGCAGTTGTAAATCAATTACATACAGATGAAGTAGAAAAGAAGAAACAAGACGACATGAATGTATTTGAACATACTGACTCACGACAGCATCTCCCCCTCAAAGACCTCAACTTTTTAAAGTGTTTAGAACATGATATAATTAACATTCTAATCTTATGGGGAGAAAGGAAAACAACCAAATATTTTAAGAAAACCAGTGGTTTAACCTAGAATGCTGCAGGATGAGGAAAGTGCTCTCACACCAAGGGAATAGGATGAAAAAATCATTTCTATTTGAGGATAGGAAGGCTTGTATAAATCTTAGAAATGAATACAGAATAAAGAGGAGGTTGTTACTGAAATTGGGTGTTTGACAGACCCAGTTTTTAACTGTTGATAACAACACATTTGCTTGCACTCTGTGTGCTGATACAATTTTTTTTTATTTTATGTATTATCTGTAGCTGAAAATTGGATCTGTCAAACACCCAATTTTAGTAACAACCAGATTACTTACTGTTAATGTGACAGTGTCCCTGCATGCCATCTGCAAGTTTATTCTGGGGGAGAAAATCACACAACACTTCAGGCGCTCAGTATTATGATGATGGCTAGTTGTAGTCATCTGGTAGATACCTGAGGAAGTGCATTCTAACAGCTTGTATAATCGGGCATTTCTCACTGTGGTAACACACTGCCATTTCTGTACCACACCACAGGGAATGGTACCAATCATTTGACCGGGGTACCAGTTAACTTTTCTATACCTACCACTGTATATAATAGACAGACTTACTAAAGAATTTACCTGGTCACTGTAAGTAGATATAAGGTATATTGTAAACACAAAGCTGGTGAACAACAGATAAGTTTAATGCTGATATGAGTTTTACCACAGTTCCACATCATTCATTTTCCAGGAGTGTCCCCCAGTCCAAACTTTTCAGGCAGGTCCACTATACCATTGTCAGCCTTGCAGACAGGCTAGACCCAGTGGTACCCCCAGTCTGGCCCAACAATGTGTAACATCATGGGTCATCTGCACCAGCCAGTGCCAAACATCTCTGGGGAAGACCATTACGGCACAAAATACATGGATTATTAGGTCACAGACACCACATATCCCACTGACATAGCACTGAGTAAATTCTTCTTGATACACCATATACCACTACCCATGTACCCTCAGCACCACCTGGCACAACTCATAGCACCCAAATACTAGCCTTCAGGTACACCAGAACATGTGTACCCCCAGTGCCATGCACACCCACACCACAGTGCACTGTCACAGAACTGTACAGGGTACACATTATGTATTTGACATCTATCTGATGGCCTTGTAAGTGATGACATTCTCAGTGATGGCCATGGCCACTGATCTATCCAGCTGCCTGAGGGAGGGTCAATGTGTGTGTGTGTGTGTCCCTGTTCTGGGTTGGTCCTGCTCAATACACCTGCCACATGACTGCATCATGGACAAAATCAAGGTGATGAAACTCAAACTGAAGCCCTTATTCTATAAGGCACATCTACCTGCCTCCCTGGCCCTCCAGGAATATGGGTACCAGTACCAGTTGGGGCCCACAGAAGGATGGTGGAGTCAGTTTGGTAAGTATGCAGAGCAGTACTATTTTAATTGTCTAGATAGTTCATGTGACTTTTGAAATGTGTAATGATAGTCCCATTGTTCTATGATTGCAGGGTACCCCATGACCAGTAGACACCATACTGTTGAAACGCAGAGGCCATGGTATGTTCCAGAGGAGTCCAAAACACCACCTGTTATGACCCTACCAAGGACATGTACCCAGAAGACTAGCCAAGGTTGGATCACCTCTGGGTACTGTGAGTAGAGTTGTACTGCACCGCCAAGGGATTGCCATCTGCTGGGGCAGCAGGAGCCATTTCAAATTAAGTACACTGAGAAACATGTTGCCTATGTGAGCAGAATAAGGATTTCAGGGACTAACATCTGCTGGACTAGACAATCATCTAGTGCACAATATATGATGTATTCCATTCTTCAACTATACTGTACTACATGTGATGTAGGGGCACATGTGCAGTGGTATACACAGGGCTGGGATTGGTAGGTTGAGTGGAATGCTAATATGAGTTTTGCCACAGTTACCCACCATTCATTTAGCAGGATTGCCCCCAATACAAACTTTTCAGGTAGTCCACTGTATTATTGTCAGTCTTGCACAGAGGCCAGAGTTAGAGTCTGGGGTACCCTCTTGCCTGGCCCAACAGTTCATAGTATTGCAAGTCTGTAACATATTGAGCATAGCCCACCAATAATGTATTGGAGTTATCTGTGTCCCTTACTTAGATTACCATGAAGGAGTAGCCAAAGCTAGTCACCAGGGGGGATGGTTACTGGTCTAAGTCATTTGTTTGCCCCCTTCAGGGGTCTATTAATAGCTTGAGGATGTCCGCAGACAAGAAATTGTAGGAAGCCAGACTTTGTGATAAATTTCTTCCCTTTTATTTTTTCTCTCTTTAGCCCTAACGTTTCACATGTATAGTGCTTTTTCAGAGGGCTTCCTAAAAAGATTTTTTAGAAAATATATAGTAATATATTTGCTTACATTTATAGAACAATCTTTTTAGAATCTAATTCACCGAAGTGTTCACTAACCACAGTTCAAAGACACTCGAGTTCATGCCATTCATTTAAATACTATTTTGCTCATTATACTACTTAATTACTCTACATGAGACTTGCCATTAAATTCACTTAATTAGCCCAGCATTGTAATTCTTATATCATAGCCCCACTAAAGGCTTTTCACAATTTTTGTCACTACAGGGGCACCTGATTTCCACACTTATCTTACTTATCTATCGATAATCTAGCCATGAGATGGTCACTGATTTTCTAAACTGTGTTAAGAATAAACCTGATTTAACATTTGTACCTGCTACTTTACTATTGCACATCGAAAAAAAACTTACTTTCCAAAGTACTTTTAAAACTCTGTTGTTGGTTGTTGCCCATCTTAATGTTCAAACAACTTTTTTCATGGTGAAATAAAATGCTTTTTAACATTATCTAGCTTATAGGTCATTTATTCATACTCGCTGTGCTGGGTAGCCCTACTTTTGGATTTCAATACGTTTCTGTTTGTAGTGGTACCAGCAACTTTACAAGTAGCCACCAGGTTCCTTTCTGCATTCATAATATTCAAACAAGCAGTTTTCACCAGCTACCAAAAAAGAGAGAAAACATGGTTTTCAATACTCAACACTGCTACCAACATTTCACCTTAATGCTAATTTGTTGGGGGCAATGTGTGTACCTTTTAAGTTTTGTTCTAAAATATAACAGTCATTTACTCAGATTCACATACTTTTTATGTTTGCTTGCACACATGCGTAAAGTGAACATATTGTCACTGTAGTGAAGGGGGCTGTATAGGTGTGTACTGTATAATCCAATGGCTGTAGAAATACAGGAGGCTTGTCTCTCAAAGCTAATGCAAAGAAGGCTACTGATGAGAGTGCATATCTGGCTGATGGGTGTAAGCTTCTTGCAGTTCGGAGGATAACTCTCCAGCAATCAAACTGGCTTTCTGCTCATTATACAGCTTGCAGACATCATCAGGCTTTGAAGATAAACATCAAGCCTCACGCTGTGTGTGCGTGTGTGTGTGTTTCCCCCTAATTACAGACAAGAAGCACCTATTTGAAAAGACTAACTACAGCTGGAAAAAGTTGCATGCAGACTGCAAATATAATTGTTTTAAATATGTTAACAGCATGACAATAACGCACAGAAAACACCAGCAGCAGTTCATTTAAATTATGTATTGTTTATGTTGCCTTTGAAGCTGCAGTGTTTGCCAGTTGCAAAATAAAATGTCATCATAGAGTTTTTTTTTTGGCAAAAATGTATTTCTGACATGCTTAGAGGCATCCTAGGTGTATTTTCAGTTTTCTCAGATATTGTTAAACACTGAATTTTGTAATTATTGACTCGCGTCATAAAGATGGCCACATTCACAATTTTTAAAAAATCTCTTCTGTTGATGATGCCTTTTGAATCTACATGCTAGATTCACAATGTGGATTCATTAGAATGCTACTACTGTACCACTTGTTTTTGATGGTAAGCAATGGTTTACCTATAGCACTTCGACAGCACTAGCACCAACATCCCCTACATCGATGGCTGCAATGCCAGCTATCAACATTATAGCCATGGGGATGTCGGTGCACACAACTGGGGGGGCTGTGCCCCAACCCCCCATTGTGGGGGGCTGTGCCCCCACCCCCAGTCTCTAGTATTCTAACTCCAAGTCGGAGTTGGACCGGGGGGGCAAACACCCAGCGAGGCAGTCCCGATGGCCACAGAGACGACCACAGTGACGGGCAGATTTTGCCTGATTCCTGTCGCTGTGGTGGTCTTTGCTGTGCTGGAGTCACTGCAGTAATGGTATACTGGTAAGCAACACAACACCATACCAATATATTTAATATTTTCATGGTGGTCATGGTATGGGAATGAGAACTTTTCAAAACTTCAAGATCCTGTGTCTTGGTTCAGAAATGAAAGAAAACAGAAAGAAAAATGTATATCTTGATATTTTTACCAGGTCAACATTATTGCTGAAAAAAAACTATATGGTTACTTATAAATGCTGCTTTAAATAGCCTACCAGTTGGATAACTTCTTAAAATGTGAGAGATAATTCAGTTTATCTTTTAAATATTTTTGCAGTCTTTTTTCATATGGACTTTATCCTCCTGCCCCTCTCCTTTGGCTCCCTTTTGCTGTCAACTTTCATCCCCTTTGGCCCACCTCCAGGACTTACCCCATTTCCTTCTTACTTCATTGTATGAGTGGGTGCCATGGGTGTTGGTGGTGCAGTGCTTTTAGGGTCACTGTATCATTCTGCTGATAGGGGTTTTCTGCACATTGTTCCCCTTGAGTCAGAGCCAGCAGTGTGCAGTGGCACACAGGAAGACCATAAAGATGGTGCACACTTTAAATGCCCACCTTTGACTTTAAATTCTGTTGACTGCTGCTTTACCACCTACCCCCCCAGGTGTCAGCAAAGCATTAGTACTCACAGCCCCTCCCATTATGAAGATCTATCTATAGGTGTTAAATTCTTCTCCCCCTGCCAGTCCCTGAGTGACTTTGGTCAATTCTCAAGCCCATGTCAAAGGTGAGGTGGGAGGTGAGGCATTCAGCCCCTCAGACTTCTACACCACTGGGCCAGCTACAGGTTTATTGTAGCTCTAATTTTTTAGACAATATTGCTTATGGCCATGAGGAAGACTTAATCTTCAACCCACTGTTTTACAGTTCTGTGCATTTACCCCTGTACCATTCAGCCAAAACTATGTTTTTGTAATTTGTTCCAATTTTTTATAGCTGCATAGTGAAGCTATGCTGATGCATTGCTATTACAGAGAGAGGGGAGCTCTGCCAAGGAAGCACATAATTGAGCCTCTCGAAGCATGTGACTGTGAATGGTGGGGGCAGTGGTAGCATGTAACTGGGAATTCACCACTGCTGCGGAGAGCTCTGTCCTTCCACCAGAGTGGACCTGAATCTCTCCACATCCGCTCCATGCAGAACAGTGCAGTAGGTACCCCTCTGTTGCACTATGCAAAGCCAGAGTCTAGGGCACATCATAGCATTTCACACATTTTATTTTTCACAGAAGACATATGGCTATAGTGAGACTAAACTATACCAAGCCTTTGTGATTCAACAACCAGAGACTGATCCCTTTATGGCAGATTAGAAACTGATATATATAGTTACAGCCAAAGACATGGCCAGATATTTCCTGAAATTTATGTGATATTTCCAGAGAAATCTACTGCTTTCTGCATTTCCACAGTAGGGGCAGCAGAGAGAAACTCTTTGGAAATTTTGCAAAATATCTGGAAATATCTGCCCATGTCTGTGGATACTACCATACTGTTAAAAGGCGTTCTAGTTGTTTTCAAAGGGTTAGTCACTGACAAAGCTTTTGCTTTCCATCATATTATGTGTTTTAGCAGAATGGCTGGGACTCATATATCTGACCATGGATCTTTTTTGAGTCACTGCAGTTTGAATGACAAGAAGGAGCTAAAGTATCAAAAGAAAGTGCAGTTCAGGAAGCTCAGTGCGAGCATCCGATGGCCACCGATCTGAATGACGTATGATATTAGACAGTCAGAAACCTAGTCCTATCTGCATATTGGTAGTTAAGCAGCATTCATAGACCACTGAGATCTATTCTCTGCTGAAATGTAATCTGCTTTCTGTCAAATTATTCTAGTCAATCACCAATTATATTACTGTACCATCTGAGAAAAGCACATTCACTATTGGTTATGGGTACACTCATGTGCCTGGGAATTCTACTTTCCTCCATCTCTGCTGTTTGCCCTAGTCACTTTTCCTTTTCAGTAGGCCTTTGTTTTTTTTTTGTTTTAGTTTGTAAAAAACAGTCCCAACTGAAAATGCATTTTTATAAAGGAAGAGACTGAAAGTCAAAGATGAGAGCACCGACAAAATCATCAAAAGCTAGTTTACTAAGCTTTGTTCACTTGTTTGAGGAATCTAACATTAATGATAAAAAGTCTCAGTGTCTCAGAATTACACTACAAAAAGATCTGCTAAGAAAAAATAAAAACATAAAATTCTGAATAGAGAAGCTAGCTAATGGTAGTTCAAAATGGTTCCTAGGTTAGATATTGTTTTTGTATGCATAACCATAAATACTGGAAGAGAAATATACTGTTTAGACTGTATACTGATTAGAAATGTGTTACAAATGTTAAAACATATCACCCAGTCATAATTAGAACATGCAAGGCTATAGCAGGGGGTGGGTATTCAGTGGCAGGTACTTAACTCTCAAGTTTCCTGATTTTTGTGCGACATCCCATTTTTAAGCAAGTTGTTAACTTCCAGCCAATGCCAATGCACATAAACCAGTCCACTAAACTGTCCCATTATTTAAAGTTTAATATCCATTTTATTTCCAAGATACATATATATATATATATACAGTGTGTATATATATATATATATATATATATATATATATGTGTGTGTGTGTTGATACACATCACATAAACTGTGATCCATATCAATTCAGCAAAACTGAACACAGCGCGGAAGCAAACTGCGCACACAACACTGCATGTACAATCAACCGCGATGACCCAGTCCACTGAAAACAAAGATGCCACAACACAAAAACTTTGCAGAACATGGGTTTACACAGTATGTAATGGGATACTACTTGGACGGGTGAAACTCAGGGATTCCACACAACAATCCCACATGGGACATAATTTCAGTGAGAAAAGTCAGCAGGGCATAAAATTAAAAAAAAAACACATACTACATTCACACAAAATAACAATCCCAAAGTGAGACACAAACCCCAATTGCCAACATCACAGCCCATCACCTTACCACTACTCCATGGTGGCAGCTCAGCAGAACTTGGCAAATTCAGCATCTTAGACTGATACTAGTAGAAAACACTAGATGGTGCTACACAACTAAATGGTTCTTCACTAATGATATAAAGCATGTGTCTAACACAGTTTTCTGTGGGGGGCTGTGCCCCCTGAACCCCACATAAATTGATGTAATCAACTCCAAGGTCACACATACCTCAGAATAAAGGAGAATGTTGTTAAACTTGTATGGTTTTAGCTCCCCTCATCCACAGTATGCTCACTCTCTTTCCTTTCCTAGATGCTGACATCCCTTTAGTGCTATTCACCATGCTGTAAGTGCTGTGCAGTAATAGCACTCAGTTTGTGGACCTGATATCCATAAAATGTCATGTCATTTTATCTCTTCAGTATTACAATTGATACAGGGTAGTTTATAATCATAATCAGGCCAAAAGACACATAAAACACACATGTTGTTAAGCATTAAAAGTTCACAACAGACCAGTAATGATACTGATATTCATGATAAGGCAAAACAATCTGTGTCACATCTTGATTTATCTCATTGTAGGGTATTATCTCTCTATAGCAATAGCAAAAAAGCAGTATGCCTTGGATACACACCTCTGCAGTAATTCTGTGTGTTCTAACTATGACTGGATGATAGGATTTAATATTTATGACACATTTCTAATCAGTATATTTTTTCTTCCAGTATTTATGGTCATGAACACAAAAATGAGATCTAAACTAGGAACCATTTTGAACTAATCAGATACTATTAGCTAGGTTTCCTATTCAGATTTTTAGTTTTGGTTTTTCTCAGCAGATCTTTTTTAAGTGTAATTCAGAGACTCAGAGACTTTATCGTTACTACTGTTAGCTTCCTTGGACAAGCCAACAAAGCTTAGTAAATTAGGTTTTGAAGATTTTGTCAGCTTGTTCATCTTTGACTCACAGTTTTTTTGCTTTATAGTGTGTTTTCAGTCAGGACTGTTTTACGAAACTGACACAGAAAACAAAAGCCTACTGAAAAGTAAAAGTGATTTATGGAGGGTGTGTTTATCATTTCTAAAGCTTGCAACCTGCCTACGTTCTGGAGTTCATTTTAGCTTGGATTATTTGTGCAAATAGATTGAAGATGTTTAAATGGCATGCCTGCTGTCATATTTAAATACCCTGTCCCTATAAAGTTGGAGCAACTGCTTATAGAATGACTAATAATGACACATTCTACTGTATATGGAACTAAGTTAAGTCTATGTAATAATTGCACAAAATTCATTCCATTTTTTAAACTTTGTTGAAAGCATGCTATTTTGCTTCTCATTATTTCTTACTTCCCAGTTTAGTGGTAGCATTTGATAAAGCGTCTTTTGTGTATGTGCACCAAACTTAATGCTTATGTCACAAAAATAGGAACAAATGTAACAAATCATTAGCAAATTATAATAAAAGTCTAACACTGGAATTTAGTTTTAAAATTATCATAAGAGTACCTAATTTAATGTATTGGCTGAATTTTGTATTTCGTGCCCTATGAGCAAAGCAGTTGGGATGACAAAAGGTAAACACCTAAACAGTTATTTTCTTTTTATTCATTCTGACAGAATGGAGGAAGTGTGCAGTAGGCCAGTTCCCCATCTCAGTTTGTTTAAAACTTGTCCTTCTTAGAGTGTTAGGGGAAGGAGTATGATGAGTCTCCATTGTGCTTTGAAGAAAGTCAGTCAAAAGCTGTCTGGATCTAGTCTGGTCACCTCCAATGTGGCTGAAAAATAATGTTATTGATGGTGGTTGCATACAAGCTGTTGTATCCTTTGTAAATATATTGCAGAAAAAAAGTATAGGCCACAGGCACTAAATGATTTATTTTAAAGAGCAGACATTGCTTCATGAGTATTTGCAAAGGATGCAATCACCACCAATAATATCACTTTGCAACTGTATTGGTTTTGATTAGGTCTTGCCTTTATTTCTGATGGAAGTGACAAACACAAAATTACTGTCCCTTGGAATTCATTAGCTTTGGCCGCTTGTCTATACATGATGTCATAATGCCCGGTGTATCACACCATAAGTGTCTCCACAGCAAGATATTGGGATGTCATAATCAGAACTGTGACTACAGAAGTAGACAAGCAGACAAGGCAAATTGGGCAGAAATCCTGTTTCCAAGCAAATGTCCTTCTATTTGTTTGGGTTCCATATATGTGCACATTGCATTGCGAATGAATACATAATGACACAGCAGGCCCACCTGTGTAGTGGTAGCACTACAGCACAGATGACCCAGGTTTGGAAGTGAAGTCAGGGTGCTGGATGGTCTACTGGGGGGTGGAGGGGTGAAAGAGGAGAACACTGAACCACCTTGGACCTACGTTATTAGCATGGCATACCAATGTATGTTGTGGCATAATGCCTTGAGGCACAGGTCTGCCTTGCAGTTATTTTTTACAGTTACTTGTTTCAGTTATTTTTTTTAGCTTATTTGAGTTGGGTGGGCTTTCCCCCCACACCCCTATGTTCAAAAAACAAGGGGGGTTTAGGGGGTAGAGCCCCCCAACTCAAACATTGATTCTAGATGTTGTCTGAATGTAAGGGAAGGGTCCAGCATGACCCCCCAGTATTAATAACTCTTGACATGCTCAAGGAGTGTACAGTCAGGGGCCAAGATAGAGAGGGAGTTGACCATTGGTGTGGGTATTTGGTGGAGCATCTGTCTAGACCCATATACTGTAGCATAGTTTTGGTTTTCTTCCTGTTAACCAATAGTCTGTTTGCCAAAAACCAACTGTGTGAGATTGTGAAATCAAAAGAAAGGGAGTAAGACAGGGAGGGAAGACTGTGGTTGCTCCTGTATAGGATTAGATTGTCCACATACATGATTTTCAGACAGTCAGGGTTACTGTGTAGTAGGTTATTGATGAATAGGGAGTATAGGATTGGTCCCAGTATGGATCCATGTGGGGCCCCACTGGTCACCTCTGAGGGGGAGGACGACAAGTGAGCTCCACTGATACAGACACATTGAGACCTCCCAGAAAGGTAGTGGTGAAACCAGTTTGTGGTTCCCTCAGAGAAGTCTATGGAGTCAAGTTTCTGAATAAGAAGGTTGTGGTCAACGAGATCTAAGGCTTTGGATAAGTCGATAAAGATGGCTCTGGTTAGCATACCTTCATCAGCAGATCTGAGAATATTGTCAGTGAAGCAGATAGTGGCTATGGTGGTACTGAGTCCCTTCCTGAAACAGTGCTGAACAGGGGAGAGTAGTCCATATTTATCTATGTAGTCAGATGTTTGCCAAAAGACTGCCTTCTCTAACACTTTGCTGAGGTGTGACAGTATGGAAACTGGTCTACAGTTCTTCCTGAGTATGGCATCCTCAGATTTAAATATGGGAACTACTCTGGCCTGTTTCAATATCCTTGGTACAGAGGAGGAAGCTATGGACATGATGCAGAGAAAGGCCAGGGGCGACATAAAGTAGCCAGCAGGTAGCCTCAGGAATCCAGGACAAAGGCCATCATTGCCTGCACTGCCAGATTTGGGTGGTGCCATGAGGGGTCTATAAATCTCCTTTGGTATAGTACCTTAAAAGTGGAAAGGGACACTGGGTGGTGTATTATGATTAGCGGTGACCTCAGGGTAATTAGCGTGTTTCGGGGGAAGTTTGTCTAGGTACTGTAGGGCTGGAGCTTAGTGAATTTCCTGTGTAGTATATCAGCTATGACATTTGGCTGGATAGCTAAGCCTGTGTCTATGAGCAGGCTAATAGTACTCTTCTTGGTGTCTCTTTTTGTTAGAGAGTTGATAGAAGACCAAAATTAGGGGTGTCACCCAGATTGTGTGTCTGCTGGTTTTTGAAGTAGGATGCTTTATGGAGTTTTTCCTCCTGTTTACAGATATTGTGGAGAGCTCAGCATGAATTCCATAAAGCCAGTGAGGGGCTAGCTTTATAAAAGCCCCATGCAGTGTTGATCTGTTTCATTTCCTTGAGCAGTTCTCCTGATAGCCTTCTACAGTTGCTACTCCTAACCCTGCAGTTTGTAACAGGGCAGTGTCTGTCTTGTATAGAGGATAGCACAGAGGACAGAAAGTCGAGCACAGAGTCCACATCAGTTAGGGAATAATATGTGGGCCAATCTACCACCCGCATGTCGGCTCTGTGGCACTTGGGGGATAGCCTAGAGAAATCCCTAAATTATATGGTTTTTGGAGGGGGATGGAGTCTCTTACATGTCCAGATGCAGAAAATTGGGGAGTGGTCACTAAAAGAGTCAGCTAGCAATCCCAATGAGGAGATTCCGTCCACTCTATTCGTGATGATCCAGTCAAGTAGAGGATGATTGGTGAACCAGTTGTGTCATGTATAGCAGGAAATGATCTGTGTGAGATTTACTTGCTTAAGCAGCTCGGAGTACTCAGTCTGATGATCGCTGAGCCAGTTTAGGTTTAGTTCTCCAAGCATAATCAAATCTCTGTTGGGGGATAGGTCACTTACTGTGATTATGAGTTGATGAAGTTCTGATGAGCCAACCTTAAGGGGTTGTATATGCATCCTACATGCAATTTCTTGCAGGAGCCAAGGGTTAGATCCACTATGATCCATTCTGGGCCAGTTATACTATCGGAGATGGTGGAGATGGTGGAAGCTGTGAAATGGTCTCTGATGAAGAGTATCACACTGCTTCCTTTTTCCTTTGCTGTGCAGTCAAGCTGACAGTACTTACAGTCACTCCTCCCATAATTAGTCAATTTTAGCTGTCAGAGAGAGTAATTTGCACAATTCAACTTGATACAGCATGACTTACACAAATGGTATCACGTGTTAGCCCAGCCAAAGCCATCACTTTGTCACACTTACAGTATGGATGTGCAACTAGATGACTTATAATGTACAGGTATATACATAACACACATTTTTGGATGGATAACTTCCATCTTGGGTACAGGAACTGGAGGCACTTGAAGGAGAAAGTGGGTGAAACTGGTATGTTTCTGAATCGTTCAGGGTGGTTTCATCTTGGTCCCTCTACATATGAACATACATACGAACATACGAAAATTGCCAGCAGATAAAGGCCTTATACTCGATTGTGCAGCTAGCAGCCCCTATACTGCAGCTGTCCCTCCCTCACCTCCCCCTCCAGTAATCCTCCCCCTTACCCTCTTCCATCCCCTTTTGAAGCATCCCACTGATCTATAGGATACTACTTTCTCTGGCAATGCGTTAAACCCAGACATCACCCTCTCCATAAAAAAGTGTCTCCTCCTTTCCCTCCTGAACCTTCCGCATTCCAATCTCAGATCATGCCCTCGAGTGCCCCCCATTTGAAAAGCCCCTCCATGCATGGCTTATTTACTCCTTTCATGTACTGTACTTGAAGATTTTAATCATGTCCCCCCATTCCTCCTCTCCTTCAGGGAGTACATGTTCAACTCCCTCAGCATGCCCTCATACAGTAAGTCTCCTAGCACCTGGATCATATTTGTTGCCCTGTTCTGTACCCCCCCTCCAGTAATCTAATGTCCTTCTTCAGGTACGGTTGCCAGTACTGCATGCAGAACTCCTGATGTGGTCTAACCAGTGACCTACATAGCAGCAGGATCACCTCTCCCCCTCCTGGAGGATATGCCCCTGGCAATATGACCAAAATCCTGTTGACCTTTGCAGCTGCCCTTCTACACTGTGCTGAGTTATTCATTGCACCCATTATGATCACCACCAGATCTTTCTCCTTCTTCTGTCTTGGCTAGTTGTATTCCCCCTATCTGGTAGCTCTTTCTTGTTTTTTTTTGTGCCAAAATGTAGCACCTTACATTTTTTGTCATTGAACCCCAGCTGCCAAGTGTCCGACCAGGCCTCCAATTTTGCTAACTCCTCCCTGCCATCCCCCCAAGTCATTCACTACTGCTCCCATCTTGGTGTCATCTACAAACAGACTGATCTTGCTCTTGATGCCTATTGAAATATCTGCTATGAAGATCCCAAACAACACTGGCTCCAGTACAGAGCCCTGTGGCACACCACTTGTCACTGCACTGGTAGATGAGAGCTCCCCTCCCACCACCACCTTCTGCTGTCTCCTTTGCAGTCAGTTCACTACCCATTCCACCATCTTCGCCTCTGCCCCCTGTGCCTTCCAGCTTACTTCCTAGCCTCCCATGCAGCACTGAATCAAATGCCTTACTGAAGTCCAGGTACAGGACAGCCACTGCATGATCCTTGTTTAATTGCCTGGTTACCCAGTCATAGTACTCCATGAAGCTGGTCTGCCAGGACCTGCCTGAGTCAAACCCATGCTGTCTACTGTCCTGCAGCCCATTAGCCTCTAGGAGGGAAACCAGCTTCTCCATCAGGATTTTCTCCATCAGCTCACCCACAATGGATGTGAGGCTCACTGTTCTGTAGCTCCATCACTCATCCTTGGTGCCACTTTTGTGGAAGGGTATCATGTGCGCCATCCTCCAGTCTTAAGGTATCCTCCCCAAGCCCAGGTAGGCATTTAACAAGTCTCCCAAGGGTTCTGCCAGGACTTCTGCCAGCTCTTCCAGCACCCTGGGGTGTATGCCACCTGGCCCAGGTGCCTTGTCCACCCTTAGTGCCCTAAAACCCTCCTGTACTCTGCCAACTAGGATTTCCCCACCTGTCACCTCACCCCATTTAGTGCCTTCCCACCCACCCCCCTAGTAGAGCCCCCCCTTCTCTTTAGTATTCATTTAATGCTTCTGCCTGTTCTGCCCCTTTTTTCACCCATCCCTCTTAATCCTTACTATTTGGTTCTTACATACTGTGACATCTGGCGTGACACAGAAAAGTGGACTTCTTAGTGCTGGCTGAAAACTGTGAATTCCAATTTCACAAATGATGAAACCACCCTGAGCATCAACTGTGGTTGATGGTTGGCTCACAACTGAGAGCAGCCATTTTACTGTGGTGCCAATTTCTTGTCTTCTGTCTGAGCCAGAATTGCAACAAACTCCTAAACAGATAACTGGGCCAGGTTTCAGAAAAGTGCCAAAGGTCTGGTCATTGCTTTCTTAAGGTGACTAGGCATATTGAGTGCTGCAAGTGTTTGTGACCAGATCATGATTGGCTAAACTGTGACGTGCGCA